>JAQFVV010012457.1:2439696-2863624 GCA_028023455.1 Epiperipatus broadwayi
AATTTACTGAAAACTTAAATTACTTTGATTATTTTGATTTAGTGATAACTTTCTTTATGCATATTACATGCTTATTTGGGAATGCACTTTTCCTTTTTTCAGTAATATTTAATTCAAAATTACACTCTATACCTAATGTGTATATGATGAGCTTGTCACTAGCAGATTTAATAATGGGTGGAATATATTCTTCACATTATTTTCACAATACTGTACTCTTATTGGATATGGATATTGGGTGGGATTTTTCATTTTGTTGCTTAGCTTTAGGTAGCATGGTTAATATTTTATCTTTTACACAAATAGTGTATATTCGATATACACTTATATGCAAAACATCTTCACTGTATAATCAGATATATAATTTTAAAAATGTATTTTGTATGCTTGTGGGGAGTAGGGTGTTTTGTATATTGGTCACGTTGTTTTTTAAATTTTCAGGATATTTTTGCTTTAAATTCAACGATATGTTAAGAGAATGTTATTTTGTAGTTGATGCTAATGGGATCAAAGCTGTGTCATTGTTATTATTTATTTTCTACTTTGCTATTTTTCCAACTATTCTATTTTGTTATTATAATATATTTAAAACTATAAAACAATCACAAAAACGTTTGCAAAACATGAACAACTCTCAAACCGTAATTAAAAGGTATTTAGAAAATATACACGTGACTAAAGTAATGTTTACTCTTTTCATCATATTTTTGTTTTCTTTTGTGCCATGTGGAATTGCTCTTATCATATCTAGTATTGTTCACGTTCCTCTCATGTTTGTACGAATTTCTGCTTTTTAAATTACCAGAACATTTTTAATGAGAATAACTGAAATAGTTTTATTATTTAGATTTATTTTGGTATGGTACACCCAAATACAAACGAAATTTGGAAAGCACATTTTTGTTGTTATTGTTGTTGTTGTTACTATTATTGGCTTTTTGGTATTACAGTTTATAATAAAAAAAAACACAACAACATCGTGCTATATAAAATAAATGTCTTGTTTACATATGTTTAATTTAATAAGAATGATGTATCGTAAATTGTAGAAATTTCACAAACTTCATTCATTCATGTAGTAAAAAAGTAATTTAAAGTGATCAATTAACAATATCATGCTCTCATTTTCAAACACTTAATTTTTTTCCAGACATATATGTTTGGGTCGAAAAGATAGATGAATTCATTCTATCTTTTCCCAAAGACTTTATCTTGTGTTTGAAAAAAAGTGGGAGTATTCATTTATATACTGATATCTACAAAGTGCAGGTGCATTAGCTTATTGGCGTATTGGTATTACAGTTTATAAAAAACATTGCACTATATAAAATGTCTTCTTCTTCTACTTCTTCTTCTTCTTCTTTTTCTTCTTCTTCTTCTTCTTCTTCTTCTTCTTCTTCTTCTTCTTCTTCTTCTTCTTCTTCTTCTTCTTCTTCTTCTTCTTCTTCTTCTTCTTCTTCTTCTTCTTCTTCTTCTTCTTCTTCTTCTTCTTCTTCTTCTTCTTCTTATTATTATTATTATTATTATTATTATTATTATTATTATTATTATTATTATTATTATTAATAATATTCTTTGAAGGTATATTTATTTTACAATTTTACATGGCAATGATTTTTTTTGGTAGTTTTTTTCTTTAAATACATATTTATATCTCATAATCAAATTGAATATCGTTATAAACATTTTCAAAACAATATAAATTCTTTGATGTATAGTTTAATATTTTTTTCACTATTTTGTTGGTCTGACTATATATATAAATCTGTTTATTTTATATGTCCATATCAAAGTACAACCTCTATCTAGTTCATTTAAAAAATGTAGAATTATTTTTTTATGAGAATTTGAAAATATTTTCCCTAGTCAAAAACTTTTTGTATATGCACATTTAAAAGTTATCAAATTGTTCAACATTAGAATAACCTGCAGGATTTGTGTTCCATATGTAAAAGGAACTACAACTATAGTTATAATTAAAAATTTATAAAAAAAGCCTTATTTCAAGCCCAAAATAGACAAAGTAGGAAACAAAAAGATGATAAATCAGCTATTAGGATTTGTGTTCCATATGTAAAAGGAACTATAAACAGTATCGGACGTATAATGAAATGCTATAATATAGATACAGCGTTTTCTGCTCATCAAAAGATCAGCAATATAATAACCAAGCCTAAGGATTCAATCCCTCTTGAATCTCATTGTGTCTATCAAATCTCATGTAAAAATTGTAAAGCTTCTTACATAGGTATGAGTAATCATCGCATCAGTGTTAGGAGAGATGGGCAGATTGTATCAATAAGCGAGATGATACATGTAAACTTCTCCTATTTGGAAATTTTTTTTTAAAAAACATTCCTAAATTTAACATTTTTTTGCTATTGGTGGGATTTTAACATTTTATTCAAATCAGTTATTGTAGCGCCTCTACAACCGTCTTTCTACCTTTTATAACTCTGTGGATGGCTTGTGTGACCAAGTCGAAACATCAGTATATTAATATGAAAAGTTTTTAACACGGATGAACCCGAAATATATATATATATATATATATATATATATATATATATATATATATATATATATAGTAATGGTCATATTTGTACATTTGTGTTCCAAAATTTATAGTTTTAGTAAATCATCCCAAGGCTAATCAAGTTAAAGTGTAGAGACCTTGAATCCAATCTCACCCCAATTCCTTTCCTAACCATCCAAGATTTACTACCCTATGGATGAAATTTATGAGGCCACATCACCTTTCTTCAATCATGTAGCGACAGTAGCACATCGAAAAAACATGAAAGTATGAGAAATTGACATATTTCAAAGTATAGCCATATAAGTGTAGCTTGAAAAATATTATTAAATTTGAATTGTCATTCATGTTAACTAAATACTAATAGTTAACTAATTAATAATGAGCAAAATTGATACACTAAGCAGAAGTTACAATTTAAATAAATTTAATAAAAGCCAAAATTTTAATTGATGAAATAGATAAAGGAAAAATAATAAAATTTCAATAAAAATATATAAATTGTCTCTCTCACTGGTGAGGATTCTATGGGACACAAGCAGTTATGATTTCAATATTTAGCATTTAATATCACTCGCCTGTGATGCTGGTTCATATTTTACATGGTATAAGTTGGTTTTTATGAGTCTTACAATTATGATATTTCAAATTGATTTAATTTGCTCATGATTATCTATTCTTAATTTATGAAATATATATATATATATATATATATATATAAATTCATAATCATATATATATATATATATATATATATATATATATATATATATATATATATATATATATATTTGAATTTAGATTTGCTTTAGGCAGCTAGTAGAAGTTATTATCATTATTTATAAATAATAGTTTGTTTATCACATATCATTTAACATAATCTCTATATATCTTATATGCCTATAGAATTAGATTCTGTTTCAGAATCAAAGCTGAAATAAAAAGTTTTATGGTGGAATGAACTACTGATAGGCAGTCAGATTTTACAATACTGAGGTGCTTACAAAGTATACAATCTGAGTCTGTGCAACTCGAATGTGTGCTTGCTCACAAGATTTGTTACCGAATAACTGGTTTTGTATTATTTGCTGTTAATGAGACCTTTTAGTCTGGGTGATCGAACAAATAATTATTAATACTCTGGATCCTTGTGCTCCAGTCCTAAATATGAATAATGAAGTGGCCATTAAAACCTATGTCCATTTGAAGTAAAAATAGTTGTCCAAACTAAAGAATGGGGTAGCCCTTAAATCCTTCACCCATAGGAAACATAAAATATACAGCAAGGAATATATATGCTGATGCACTTCCTACGGTCACATTTCCCCCACTGACTATATCATTATATAATAAATTATGATACAAAACAATAGTTTCTTTCCATGAAAATACTGTAAATCAGTAAATAGTCTAGCATCTACAACTATGCTATTAAGGAAATTTTTTGAATCTTATTTACTAAGCCAGTTATATATGCATTTATATAACTCTAGGGATGACTACAGCAAATTTTGGATAAATACAATATTAAATTCAAGCTTTATGCTATATTTAATCACTTCAGCTAAATATTTATTAAATATTTCATTTAAACCAAACATATCTTAAAGCATTTATAATATTTTAATTATTTCTCAAATAAGATTTGTTTTATACATTTCAGAAGGGAGTTTTGTTTGTGCATTAATAAATGTGAAATTACATATGTGTGAGAATATCTAATCATTTCTCACTAATCATTTAATTACAAGTAAACTTTGTTCTGAACAAAACATAGCATAAACAAATACAAAATTGAAAAGAAAATAATATTGGCATAGATTTAACTAAAACAAACATAAATTTCGAAATAAGATTTCACGAAAGTGAAATCTGAGATTTGGCTTTATTTGCTTAGTTTAAAAGGGAATAAAATATAATAGCCTAAATTAGATTAATTCAGTTTCATATCAATTTAATTCATTTAAGATAATTATGAATAAAAGTAAACATTATCAGGCTAAAGTAAGTCAAATATGTAAAAGAAGTTTTAATTATATATATATATATATTATAACGATCCAAACGAAGTGGGAGATCGCATCGCACCGCACCGCACTACCAAAGGGCGCCATCTAGGCATTTGGGCCTAGAAAAATTTATAGAGTAGGCAGATACGCGCTGTTAGGATTCCACTTTATTTACATATTTAGATCGTTAGCCCATTGTCACTAGCTCAGTGGAATAGCAGAGATTTAATAATATCATTTACTAGTATATAAAAGAATAAAGTAAGCCACTGCCAGTAATTATCATACAAACAGATTTATTTATGCACATATATATAAGGTTTAAAATTATTTTAGTGATTTACATTTAACATTATTTTTAACTTTGATTTTACTTTAATTTACATTGAGTTACTATTATATTATAAATTTATCAAGTTCGCACAGATGGGATTATAGAAGCTTGTTTTAATATGTTGCTATAGATCGGTTACATAGATTTCAACGGTAAAAAACATTTCAAAGTAAACATAAACGATCAAAATACAAAATTATTGATTACTGACAATTGCATAGGGAATTATAAGAAACCCTCTAGTATTCATCGTAAGATACTTGCATCGTCACCAATAACTTAAAAGACATCCGAATAAATACATTTTAGATACTCACCGTAAGGTATCATTATTTATCGAATGTCTATATATTTTGATCAAATATGAAACGCAAAACATAGTTAACCGATAAACAATCCATGCAAGCGTCTATAAACAACTTAAATTTAATAGTTTTATTTAGGATCGAGCCTGAATCGACTACATAGATTTGCATTTAAAAATAAAATATTCTATCCCTACTTAACCTTAGGCAACACATTTCGCAATCAACTGGCGCCAATCCATCTGATACATTCATGTATTCAATGTAGCACGATACGACAACACAACAATATTCTCAGGAATGTACATCTGAACAATATGTAGAAATAGAAACGACATTGACTCTCCACCCACAGGGATGTGACATCTGTGGGCAAGTAGATCAATAAACTAAAAACTCCATAGGAATGGGCTGCGGTATTCTGCCGACTTACAAACCCATCCATAGCAAACAGAGGGTGTGTGGCATATATCTATAATCCTGCCCGTGGCGGATCTCATATTACACCTACTAATTACATAAATATATCCAATCCATTGAACCAATTCAACTACGAAATGAACAACCCAAGATTACCCTCCCTTAATACATCTTTACAAATCGATACAGCCATTCACGCCCGACTTAAGTTTAACATTTTTATAATTAATTTAACGGAAAACAACAATCATAATAAAACTTAAAGAACAAAAAATAAATAAATGAATAAATAAATGGAAATGATTTTACAAATTAAATACATTAAATAAAATTATAACTAATTAATAAAATAATGTTGGTCAGATAGTATAATATTGAAATCATTTAAATCTGGAGAGTTTTTATATTTACTGTTCATAAATTTTAAAGTCTTACGGTTATTGAAATAGTTCATCTTCGTATATTCCTTGCCGTTTGCACGTGAATTCCCACATCGTCCGAAGATTTGTATCCGGTTGATCCATTTATTTATCCTTTGGAGATTTTTATTTTTTTTTTAGTGTAATTAGTCCTCAATGAAGAAACGATGGCCCATTCTTCTTCCTTTCTTACAGAACTGAAGGGATTGAAGCTGTGCGTCTTTTTCAATCCCCACAGCACTAACACCTAGCTGTTACATCGTCAATAATCAATCACTCCTCATTCAC
Source organism: Epiperipatus broadwayi (assembly GCA_028023455.1). NCBI lineage: Eukaryota > Metazoa > Onychophora > Udeonychophora > Euonychophora > Peripatidae > Epiperipatus > Epiperipatus broadwayi. Next base: position 2,446,008 of record JAQFVV010012457.1, read on the forward strand.
TAACCACCAAGCTTTCCAAAACCTGTCCTTTTTATATTAATGTCAAGGATTGAATTAACATTGCGTCATGGAGTGATGATTCTTTCGCTGAGGTCCGATTTCCCAAATGGATTTCTTTTATTGGTTAATCAGTTTCTATTGTTTTTTTTTTTTTTCTATCTGACTGAGGTTATTACATTTAAATGCTCAAGGCTGGTTTTAATTTAACTAATTAACAATCATTTCCATTTCTAATTAATTACCCTGTTTTCCAAATCAAAAATATATTTCAAGACAAATTTAAAGATATAATTTTATCTCCAAATCTTTTTTAAAATTTAGTTTTAAAAATACCTTTTTCTTTAATAAAAATTTTATTTTAATAATTTTTCATTATCTGTGCGACTTAATATATAAGAGTTTAAGACGATATTTTAATTTCAATTTTTAAAGAAAGTTTTTAAATGCGAACTTTTTATTTTAACTTGTTTAATAATATATATAAAAAAAAACAATGTAACGAACGTCTGTGCTCGTTACAATATATATATATATATATATATATATATATATATATATATATATATATATATATATATATATATATATATATATATATATATATATATATATATATTGTAACCTCTCACCACTGATCACCATCACTAGCAATTACCTGGGGGCACCAATTCTATGGTTCATAGAATAAACTATCGAACTAACTTCATCCTACATTTACTTATGAGGCTCTTAATTAAAGTTTTACTTTAAACTAACTCAGTTGAGGGATACAGAGGTGTATGAGGTTACAATGTGCATTAGATGTGGTAGAAAATATTATAATTAATAGGGATAAAACATCTATCAAGTTCTAAATAAATAATATTTATATTGGTAAAATTCTACCACCTAAAATTAACTAATTATAATCTCACCTTCACCTCCTCCCATCATCCACATGCATTGAACAACCCCTACCATGTTAGAAAATTAAACTAATAATTAAAATATAATATTGAGAAACTATAATGTATAATTAATTGGATCTAAATTTAAACTAAACCTATCATTATTAAAATTTTAATTACACACTAATCTAATCCAGTTAACTGAAGTTATTATTTAATCGGAATTAAATATTGAAATTCTCAAGAAATCTGTTATGACATGGCGTAATCTAAATCTCTATCTCTCAATAACTGCTATTTAATATTATGAAAATAATATTATAAATTAAACAATACACTAGCTAAATAATGGCAGTTAGATAATGAAAGAAATTGGGCACATTTTTATTTCAATTCATCATCTAAACAATTACTAAATAGAAAACTTTTAAGACAATCAGTAGATAATTGGCCTCTCATACAGTGTGTGGATCAAGTAAATCAATATCATCATATTTGGAGGTTTATTATAATTAAATGAAAATACAATTATACCAACATTAAATAAATAAATGTGTGAGCATGTGTGGAAATATGGAACGCAAATGAATGTTAAAGAAGAATCATGAATACAGTTTTTGGAATAATAAAATATTTATTACAACAAAATATAGTTGAACAACATTTAATTTCTTTACAATTTGAATAAGTATAAGATTTGGATGTATTAATATCAGTGATTAAAGACCTACATAATAACAGAAAATACAAAATAATTTTCTTACTTTTTATCTAATACATCTAGTATATTAAATCATTTTGATTGACTTATTGCACACATTATATCTTTAGCCCTAAATAATACACTAAAATTCAATCTTTATATTTTATTGCAAAATTAGTTTTCATTCATCAGTCCTTTCTGATACACATATGGATCTAAAATAATATAGCCTTACATTTCTGGCAACAAACTACATAATTTATTTTATATTTAACATCTTGTCTTTTATATCACTCTTAAATTATTATTGAATCTAATAAGTCTATAACAAACACATCGGGTAGCTATTTCAATTACATTATAAAATAAATCTAAATCTTGACATTTTTACTTTAAAATGCTTTATATCATTCTTAACTTATCAGTTAGTCTAATAAGTTTATAACAAATACATAGGTTAAATATTTCAATTATATTATAAAATAAATCTAAATCTTGGAATTTTTACTTTAAAATGCTCAATATCTAAAATAAGGGGGTTTGAACCTAAGAATCAACACAAAATAAGATTAAATTATACTTTGCAAAATGGAAATAATTATATCAATTAATTATGATTATATTTGAAAAACATAAATGAATAATGCTATTAATTAATTATAAGTTGTCTTATTTTCTTGCTTATATCAGTCATGATTAAACACTATGGAAGCTGATGATATGAAATTTAAAACGGTAAATGCAAAACGATTGAAGTTAAGCATTACTGATGGATTTTTTTATAACTTTGAAATTAGTACTTCACATCTGTGTATGCATTATGCTGTGTGTCATACAATAAATAATTAACAATAGTCAATTCAATCCAATCGGTTTACTTATGAATGTGTCAATAAATCATAATACAGACAATAGCAATAGACCAAACAACCTTCAGCACTAATTCTAAACAGCTGTTTTTATGAGGAAATCAACTCTACTTTTATTCTTTTTCTTATCACTAAATTAGCTGTCACATTGCTATGAGTAAGATGAAAGCATTCTAAAAGAACATGGGGTAAAAGATTTTCACAATTCTCATTTCATAACTAACATGACAATAACTTCCAAGTCTACTTCTGAGACTACATAAACTCGTGGGACTAAATCTCAACACCAAATCATCAGGAAGATAAAATATTGGGCTTCACATACTCTAATTCATAATATAAATTATCAAATGGAGGACTCAATCCATTCCTATCAAATACTTCTATAACAAAGGGATTTACTATATCCCATAAAATATATTAGGCAATCTACTATATCAAATATTCAAATAACAAAAGATTATTCAATCCCACAAGACACAATAAAACATGATTACTTTTATTACAAATACCCCCTAAACACTTTTCCTATCAAACATAATAAAGAACAAAAAATTCATGTTTAAACAGATTCTAACTTTCAAATTTGAAAAGCCCTTCCCCATCCTCTGAAACCGATTGATTATATATCATTTTCACTTGCAAATAACATGTTATTATGGTTGAATTTTTATAACATACACACATATATGAGCATAATAATAACACAGACAATTCAAATGCCAGTAGGTAAAGAACTACTGTAAAATATTACTTACCAACTGCAAACACAATAATGGGTAAACATTTCATATCTGATATATTTTTCATAACTTAAAATAAATTAACTATGGTTGAGAAAGAAAGCATTAATTTCTGTTGGCAATATATGACAAAATAATATTTTTATAGTACATTTATATTAGCACATATCTAAAGGAAAACTTTAACTTAGATAAATAATGAAGCAAGCTGTATGTTCCAGGTTAAATAATTTTTGAAAATAATGATTTCCAATCTATTAAAAATATGCAAAGATTTCTTATAGATTTTATGTAATGAAACTCTTTTAAAATAACTGTTCACCCCTTTTAACCTTGAATGGAGATCTCCATTTTTACCATGCACGTACATTTATATATGACACATGTTATAGCTTATACTAAAATAATAATAAAAATATCTAGCACAATATTTCCATAATACTGTACATTTAGGAGATGATCTTGGAGACATATTAAATATAATAATAAAAATAATAAAATCATGAAACAACCCTTAATCTATCTACATACTAAATACAATTAAGTAAATAAAGTTCTTTTGTTTTCTTCTTCTGGGTTGAAAACAAAAAGTTTATTTCAGTTTATACATGACATCCCTCGGTCATGTCTGGAAATAATAATAATAATAATAATAATAATAATAATAATAATAATAATAATAATAATAATAATAATAATAATAATAATAATAATAATAATAATAATAATAATAATAATAATAATAATAATAATAATAATAATAATAATAATAATAATAATAATAATAATAATAATAATAATAATAATAATAATAATAATAATAATAATAATAATAATAATAATAATAATAATAATAATAATAATAATAATAATAATAATAATAATAATAATAATAATAATAATAATAATAATAATAATAATAATAATAATAATAATAATAATTCAATTCAATTCAATTCAATTTATTTACCGTACAAAACTACAGCATTAAGCCAATTACAGAATTGCACTATAATAACTATACAATAATATACATAAATAATATACATAAATGAGTAAAAATGATGAAAATAATATAATTATATGCCATACTTTTTTATAAGATAAGTAACAAATTTTTTTAAAGTCTAAAGAAAAAATATTTTCATTAATAAAATCATGATTATAGGTATTAGGCAAACGAAGCAAAGGTGAAAATTTTAATATGTTAGAGCGACAAACCTTAATATAAAATAAAGTAAATGTACGTGTTTTATGTAAACAATTATTAAACGCAATATTTGAAATTTTGTTAGTTAATATAATTTTTTGATTCACAAGATTATATAAAATTTTAAGATCTCTCATTTTTCTTCTAATGGATAGGGATAGATAATGGTCTTTTAATTTAATGTACTTAGAAAATTTGTCATAAACCAATTGAATTTTGATAATATCTCGTTTGGAACTGGGATTCCAAACGACAGATCCATATTCTAAAATTGGCAAAACCAAAGAGAGAAACAATTTATATTTTGTAAAACTACTAAATTGTTTACCATGCCTTAAAATTGCACCCATAATTTTAAAAGCCTTATTTACTACATTTTCAATATGATGATGAAATGATCCATTGCTTGCAAAAATAATTCCAAGGTCTTTCTGAGTATCAACAAACTTTATATTATGATCTTCAATATAATAAGGACAAATTATCATTTCAGATTTTTTGGAATAAGAAACTGTTGAACACTTATCCATATTAATATCCATTTTATTATCTCTACACCATTTCACAAAACTATTGATATCTTTTTGTAATAATATGCAATCATTAATTGAGTTTATATTCCTAAAAATTTTACAATCATCTGCATAACATAAAATATGCGAAAATTCTAAACTCTCTCCCAAATCATCAATATAAATGTTAAACAATAATGGTGCAAGGATACTGCCCTGAGGTACTCCTATATTACAATAATATGGATTAGAAGAATTATTCTTAAACTTTATATAAGCTGTTCTCTTCTTAATAAAAGATTCAAACCATGCAACCAAATTATAGGAAAAACCTAATTTATACATTTTGAAAAGCAACCTGGAATGATCCACTTTATCAAATGCCTTGGATAAATCAAAATAAACAACATCTAAACGACATTGATTCTCAAAGGCATTAGCAATGTGATCAGTTATTGTTAAAAGATTAGTTTCAGTTGACCTTCCAGGTAAAAAACCATGTTGCACAGGAACCAAAATCTTATTTATGTCATTAACAATTTTCTTATAAACACATCTTTCAAATATGCGTGCAACTGTATGAAGCACAGAAATTGGTCTATAATTACTAACATTATCTTTTGAACCATTTTTAAAAATAGGTATAACTTTGGCAAGTTTTAGAGAGTTAGGAAAAATACAATTTTTAATGGAACAATTAAGAATATAACATAAAGGAGCAGCAATATATTCTACACAACCTTTATAAATGAAAGAAGGTATATTGTCATAACCTATACTTGAATGTATTTTGAGTTCTTTGACAGCTGATATAATATCACTATTGTTGAAACAATCGATAGAAATGCTATCATTAAAACATCCCTTGATCAAATTAAACCCAGACAGTTGAGAATTACCAAATAATTCAGAAAAGTGAACTGAAAAGTCATCAGCACATAAAGATGAATTATAATCCATTTGAGATTTTCTTTTGGTAATGCCAGAAGTTTTAATAAAAGACCAAAATTCTTTAGGATTATCTGACAAATTGAGCTCCATATTTTTAATATAGTTTTGAAAATCAATTTTCTGAATAGCTTTAACCAATCTTCTATAATTAATAAAATTATTGTAAAAAAGTATATTTCGTGTTTTAATGTACTGCTTATGATGATACAATTTCCTTCTAATAATTGTTTTAAGTTTATCTGAGAACCAAAAAGGGAAATAAAAATTGTGAGAGTCACGTTTTTTGGTATATAAAAATCAATTAGATCATTAAATACTTGATTAAAAAAGTCCATATTATAATTAGCATCTGTTGAGGAATATAACGGGCTCCAATCAAAATTAGAAATTGTCTTACACAGACCCATATAATCCCCCTTTTTATAACATCTTTTAATATTTAAAGGAACATGCCACTTAAAATAATTTATTTTAACAAAAAATTCAATAGGTGGGTGATGTAAATCTATAGGAAAATTAAGAGATGAAACACAAAAACATTTAATCTCAGGTAAGTTACTCAGAACATAATCAAGTATTCGATTATAAGAATTTAAATGGGAATTATGCTGTTTCAAATTCAAAAAATTAAAGAATTGCAGCATCCTATATGCTTTGTGTGATAATGAAGAAATATCAAAAGAAGCATTATTAAATAACTCAGGAATGTTAAAATCTCCAGTAATAATAATATTCATTTTATAATTAATCAAAAAATTCTTCATAATAATAATAATAATAATAATAATAATAATAATAATAATAATAATAATAATAATAATAATAATAATAATAATAATAATAATAATAATAATAATAATAATAATAATAATAATAATAATAATAATAATAATAATAATAATAATAATAATAATAATAATAATAATAATAATAATAATAATAATAATAATAATAATAATAATAATAATAATAATAATAATAATAATAATAATAAGCACGTAGAGATAAATATTGATGAAGACAACAAATTCCTGTAGGAAAACAAATAACATTATTATTTTGACTCTAATATAGTGCATTTTATGTTTTTTTTTTTTTTTTGGCTGAGCTAATGAAATTGCTATCAATGATATATAAAAGCAATAATAATTCACATTTCACATTAGGCAATTATTTCATGTTTCTTTTTCAGAGCCATTCATTAAACATATATAATTAGTTGAACTGATAACATTTATTTAACTTTCCATGAACTGGTTGGCAATATTCTATATGATAAATTCTATAGCAAAATAAGAGGACAATTAATGCAATAAAAGTCATTTTCAGTTCATCATTTTTCTAAAACCATTTCTTATAGTAGTTGAAAAAAAAATTAAATACTTAGTTGAATTATACGTTTATTGTTCTTTTCTAATAGGCAAGAAAAAAAAAGGTAAATAATCAGGCAAGTATTTTAATAAAAACGATAATAAAATAAATGTTTCCTATGCATTTTTCTTAATCTTCTTCTTCTATAGCTAATACAAAATCTATTATAGAGAGTTCTTGGGATACTTAATGAGAGTGCACATACTTTTCTTGTCTAACAAAAGTATGTGCAAGCTGCAGTTATTCCCTTAATATTGTAGTTAAAATTTAAAAATAATTATTTTGACAAATAAATAAATATTTTTTTTTATATTCTTCACAAGTCAGAATGAAATTTAAATAAAATGATTTTGAAATATAATTACATACTTCCTTTCCATTCTTCATATTACTAGTTAATTTTAAATATGTTATAATATAAATACACTCAAGCATTAAAAAAAATGATTGAGAATTTTGAGACCGTTAATTAAAAATAGAAATCAATGTACCTTGAAAGTTGTTTATGCTACCATTATACCAAAACTTTTTAGTAATTTAAACTTTCAATTTTCCTTTTTTTCTTGGAAGAATAAGCTTTTAATAAAACTGCAATATCAAGCTTTGCTTAAATAATACTTTGAAGTTCTATCAGTAGAGAATCTAAGTACTTCTTTGATAGTAGTCTTTTTAGTAGTCACCTATTGGAAAATCTTTCAGTAGTTCCCTATATTATTATCTTTAATCCTTTTTATAGCCCTAAAAAAATTACCCAGCATTTATTCTTCCAATCTAAAGTCGTTTGAAAGTTCAATGGTTACCAGACAGAGTAAGAATTAATTTATGCAAGAAACTTTTTGGGAGAAAAAAAATAGAAACACACACAAAAAAATGTTGTCTTTTATATAAATAAATGATTAAATATTAAACTGAAACTAAGAATTAAATGTTCTGTATTTTTAAAGTAACAAAATAAAATGAATAATTATTTTAACAAATAAAAATATTTTACAGCATATTTTTTTAAATAATTCACTAGTCCAGTGATCCATCAATTCATTTTAAAAAGGTAATTTAAGTGTTTTTTTTTTAATAGTAATGGTAAAATTAAATATTTAAGGATGAAATGTGATATTTGATGGTTTTATGAAGCATATGCATGAAAAATGAAGTTGGATAATGATACAGACATAAAGGAATATTTACAAATAATGTACTATTGGTATTAAACCGATGTGACTGAAATGACACTTTTAATGATGATGAGTGAAATATGCTTCACTGTTTATACTATAGATTAAAATATGTAAAGCAAATTAACTAGAGAATCACTCAAACAAGTCTTAATACTGTGCTGTAAACAAATAAAATCAATTATAATCAATCTAAACTGAACTGACTCCTTTTGTGACAAGCCATCCCCCTATCCTATCATTAACTATACCCTAAAGTAAGATACAATATTTTAAAAAGAATTTTTAAATTACACTTATACATACTTTTAAGCATAGTTTTAAGATTTTACTAAAAAAAAATTAAAATTTCACGTTATTTCATTTTTTTAAGAAGACAATATCACATGATACTGATATAATACTATACAATTACAAATAATATTTCTGGTGCCAAACCAGAAGGTCACTATATATATATATATATATATATATATATATATATATATATATATATATATATATATATATATATATATATATATATATATATATATATATATATATATATGATGACTAGATGGAGCTTTACCAATAGCTCCTAACAAGCTTTTGTTTACATAAACACTGAGAGAGAGATATAATTCAATATCTCTTTCATTGTCTCCAACCTTTAGACCATGGTTTCGAGCTAGTTGGCTTACTTGTTGGTTCACCTCAGTACTGAGATAAGCCAACTAGCTCAAAACCATGGTCTAAAGGTTGGAGACAATGAAATATATTATATTTTTTCTCTCAGCATTTATGTAAACAAAAGCTTATTAGAAGCTGTTGGTAAAGCTTCATCTAGTGATCATAAAATGCAAGCTAAGAGCAAATTATGAAATTTATAACTTGTTTTGTATTATATATATATATATATATATATATATATATATATATATATATATATATATATATATATATATATATATATATATATATATATAATTTTAAAGAATATATATATATATATATATATATATATATTTGGGTATGAATCATGCATTATTTTGCATTACAATCAGATAGTTCCAAAATGCTACAGATTAAAGTTTCATTCTAACTCTTTTAAAATAAGTAAATCAAAAAAAAAAAAACATTCTACAGGTAGTGAGTATAAAAATTTTGATTTCTTTTATTCAAGATATTAGGAGGAAGTTAAACTATATTGATTGTTTTTTTACTGAGAGAATGTATAACATTAAGCAATATTATCCTCCCTGTCCTTTTGTATATTTTTGATAAAATTGTTCATTTTTAGATCCATTAAAGATTCAGAATTTAAAACTTTGAAAGAAAAAAATAAATTTGCTTTATTAATAAGTAGAAATGAAAAAAAAAATACCAATAATACTGTGAGTGATTCACATGTAAAAAAAAAAAATAATCCCAACTTCAACTTTCTTCTGATGAAATTTTTCTATTGATGAAAGGTTTTAATTTTGTACTGGCTCCTAAATGTGTTCCAGTTGAAAATATTATATGAAATATATAATCTTCCTTAAAAAATATACACTTACACACAGCTGATCTTATTAGATTTGAAATCTGTGATGTTTTAAAAAATATGAAACCACCACAAATTAATTTATCTAAAGGAGAATTTATTGCATTTCAAAATTTAAAAAAAAGATTCTATTGTGGTTATTCCAGCAGATAAAGATAATTTGATGGTTGTACTTAATCGTTTAGATTATAATAATAAAATTGTAGATTTATTAAATGATGGACCTTATAAAAAGTTTATTAGAGGTCCTGTGACATATTTAGAAAAAAAAAGGAAAAATGTCTCATCAAACGTTCTAGTATAGATGAAGATATAAAAACTAAAATTTCTACAGAAGAAGGTTCTTCATTATATCCTAAATTTTATGGTTTGCCTAAAATTCATAAACCTGAGACTCCATTGTGACCTATTGTGTTTGCTACAGGTTTTTCCACAAATGATTTATCTCATTAATTAGCCCACTGCTTACAACCCTGGACAGACAGGAATCCATCAAGAATTAAAAATTCAAATCATTTTATTTCTATAATTAAAAACGTAAAACTGACTGGAACTGATTTATTGGTAAGTTTTGATGTTTGTTCTATGTTTACTAATATTCCTGTTGAACAAGCATTAAGTATAATAACACAATACAATGATTTACCTGATCTTATTATTCCATTAGTGAAGCATTGCATTAAAAATACATATTTTGTTTATATTTCTCAAAAGTTTAAACAAATTAAAGGACTTTCTGTGGGAACTATGGGAACTCCCCATTATCTATAATTGCTGATCTTTTCTTAGAAAATATTGAAAGTCAATTATTATGTGCAGCTAGTAAAAAAAATTCTATTTTGTTTAGACATATGGATGATACATTTGTCATGTGGCCTCATGACATTGATGCCTTAATTTCTTTTGTTGTTTTTATAAATAATTGGCATCCAAATATTAAATTTACTATGGAAGTGGAAAATAACAGATCACTATTTTTTCTAGATGTTTTAAATCCAAGAAAATGTGATGAAACTTTATCAATATCAGTTACAGAAAATCCACCTGCACAAACAGATATCTTGATTTTAATTCTCCTCATATCCTGCACAAATATGTTCTGTAGCAAAAAAATCTTTTGAGTAGAGCTTATAATTTATCTGATAAAGAACATCTTAATCAAGAAAAATAATTACAAAAATATTATAATTTCTAATAATTATAATAAAAACATCATATGTAAGACCTTATATAACATTAATACTAAAAAGAAAAAAAAGATGATAAAATTGGCAATTTCTGTTTTAATAGAGTATTTTTACCTTACATTAAAGGGTTTACTGATAAAATCAGTAGAAGACTATATTATTTTAATATAAATACTACTTTTTTAATGGCAAAATAAATGGTGATTTTTTTTTATATAAACCTAAAGACAGAATATTTTTGAACATAAGCAGTTTATGAAATTTTATGTTTGCAGTGCTCAGAAACTATGTGGGTCATTCTAATAGACAAATACATGTTAGAGTTAAGAAACATAGAAATGCTTTTAATCAAAAAACTAGCACATCAGTCTTTACTTCCAATTTTTTAGAAATTGGTCACAAACCTGATTTTGACAATACAAAAATACTTACAAATTGGGAAAAATAAGATTAATGAATGATGAGATAATCCATTGACATATTAAAAAAGACCTACTGGTTTAAATAGGGGTGTCAAAGCAAAACATATTCCAGTTATGTGAAAACGTCTCATTTTATCTAATATTAACTTGAAATTAATTGGTGAAAAAACTGAGGGAAATAAACATTTTGTTAAGCCTCATACTGTGAATGATGAACTACTTCAAGTTGGATCTCACTTCTCATCTCGCACTGACCACATTATTGTTTGAGATCTAACTATTGTTCTTTTAAAATTTAATCTTGATAATGGCAGTTGCTAGTCAATTGATATATCGGATTGTATTGCAAAATAATACATGGTTCATACTCAAAAATATTATTTTATCTACATCATGTAACCGTGAATATATATATATGTTCTTGCCTGATTTCAACTGATATATAATATATATATATATATTATATATATATATATATATTATATATATATATATATATATATATATATATATATCAGTTGAAATTTAAATAAAAGAAAATAATATTTACATTTTAATTTAGGAATTAATATTCAGAAATTTAGAATACAATGGATTATATTAGCCAATGATAGTAAGTTTAGATAGCTTTAGAAGTTATAAAGTTTTGTTTATTTCAGATTGGTAGAGATCTCTTACCACTATAATTTCTCTCTTATGGCAAGGTGATTTGGTCTTGAACACTTACTGTGGATGGCATCGGCTATTGTTTTTTCTTCCTCTGCTTTCTGTAGACTATCTGGGCTACATAACAAGAAATTGCCTTTCTACCCTATCATCATCATGATTAACAAATTTTACAAAATACTGAATAAAATTTCATTTCAAATAATGAATTGCCTAACATTACAATGGCTGCAGTAAGTTTATGTACCAGCTTACCCCATCTCCTTTTTACTTATCCCTTCTCTTTTTTAGTTGGTTGTTTCAGATCTGTTTTTCTAATCAATAATTTTGGAAATCTGAGATTCCTGCTATTATCAATTTTTTTTACAGGTGAGTCCCTAGATTTTGACCACATTATTTTATTCATAGTTGTTTTAAAATCTATTTTTATTATTAAAATTTTAAGTAGGTCAGAATACAGTGAAAAGGAATAATATTACTAAATAACCTTTTTTGAAAAACAAATCTATAACTCAATAACCATTTTATTGTATATGTAACACATTTAAATAATTTAATGCTATATGCAGAAATATTATAATTTGATATATTAATTTTATATTAATATTTTAAATAAAGAAATTTTCTTATGTTTTAAATCTATAACATTATATTTTTCCTGCATATATGTAGGTTCTGTTCCACATATATAGCATGTTTACATTTATTTAACCTCTATCGATATATATGTGCATATTTACTAATTTCTTACATGTATGCATACACTTTCTATACTTTATGCTAAAATACCCACATAATATGCTATTAGTATTATTAAATTTAAAAATAGTGTAATATATGTGGATATGGGTATAATTATACATAAATAAATACTTTTACAGTGTATAGTAGGTGAAACATAAGGATATACTCATCTGACTGTTTCAATATTTATATATTAGCCATATTTTGTGGGTTCATCTGTGTTAAAAAAATTAAATATTGATATACCATTTCGACTTGATCACACAAGTCATCCACAGGGAGGTAAAAGGTAAAAACATAGTTGTAGAGGCACAACAAGCACTGATTTGAAAAAAAAAAACTATAAAGTTCCACCAATAGCAAAAATATTAAATTATGAATGTTTTTTTTTTTTTTTTTTTAAATATTTCCAAATAGAAGGAAGTTTGCACGTATTATCTCCCTTATTGATGCAATCTGGCATTTTAAATATCTCAATGGTTTCCCTAATTTTGCACTGGTAGAGATTATCACATCTGGATATGATCCTGGTACTAGAAAAAAATGAATTTTATGACCTGAATCTATAGTATGGAGTAAGAGGGCTATAGATTCAGGTCTCCTTGTTATAAAAAAAATAGGGATTAACTTAATTAATTTCTGGATCCCCCAAGTTTTTTTTCCCATTTGAATATAAAAACACATAATGTGGATTAAAGAAGTAATTATATTTTTACTGCATTGAAAATAAAAAAAAACATTTAATTTAAATAATTATCTGTATTATTTTAATGTTTTTTTTTGTATGGTTGATGCAGTAAATAAAAATGTAAACCTATACCATAATTAAAAAATATGTACCCTTGTAATTGTTATAAAGTCTATCTGGTTTAAAGAAAACTGCTGAAGCCCAATGTATTTACACCCTATGGAATCTTCTGCTTTATTTCTATATTTGACTGTATATGTGAAACCGATTAATGGTAAAAAGGAAAAAAAAATAAACATTTTATTAATCCACATAATCTGAATACTCAACTATTTAATGCTTTAATATCATTCTTTAGGTAACATTTAATCTCATTACTATTTGAGATCTAATAGTGTTTCTTTAAAAAACATTACCATAAAAATGGTGGATGTTATTTTATCATGTGAAATAATACAAAATAAAATATGGTATAGCAAAAAATATTATATATATATTGTAGCTCTTGGGTTTGTCCAAAGTTCCATTAAATTTAGACTTAGCTATGTAAGACAGTGTTTAATAAAAATTTTCCACATGATCTGTATTTTTTTTTTTGAAAGAATGGGGGGGGGGGGCATGTGAGTTACAAAACTGCTTTGGAGAGTGAACATAGATAATCGTAATTTACAATAATAGGTTAAAATTCAATCATAAATAAAATCAAATTGTAAATAAAAAAAATCAAGGATTAATCAGAGTATTAAGCAATTGGTCTAATTAGAATTGTTGGTGTGAGGAATTTAGTTGTGAATTTTAATTATAAATTTCATAATTGAAAAATCCTTATCCTATGTTATCTCATGGGGAACTCCTTTAAAGAACAAATTAATTTGTTTTAATAGTTTATTCATAGCAGCCAAAATTACAGTCAAGATTCTGGATTTGAAGTTGGGTTGCTATACATTTTTTATTATTATTAAAGAAAAGAGAAGGAAAGAGCTTTCTCTCGTTTATTCTTAAGAGAGTTTTCTTTCATTTGTTCTTTGGGAAGATTTCCATAAAGAAAAAAATATTAAAGTTAATCAAGTGATATATGTGACACAGGAATGTATAAGTTTAAAAACAATGGGTGGTTAATCCATTGGAATCTAGACATGAAATTGGCAGGTCAGTCATTTAGGAGGGGAAAAGTATAAAACAACAACAACAACAAAAAAAAAACAATCGGCAATTAATCAAGTAAAACACAGACATAAATGGAATGGAAGGTCAATCAATAAGGGGGGGAGGAATGAAGAAACCCAGACAATATAAGAGCTTGATTGGTCTATAGCAAGGTTGGTTGACTCTTTTTTTTCTTTTCAGGTTCTTTCATCATCAGTTATCCAGAGTAGCCTTGTTATTGTGTTAATTTTTTTTTACTTTTCAAAAAAGAGAGAGAAAAGAAATGTTTGTAGTTAATTATTCTGTTCTATCTCCTGAATGATAAAACTTAGCCAAATTTAAAAAGATTCACAGAAAAATGTTCATTGAGGAAGTGTATATTAGGGACACATCCATTCACTCCTGAAATTAATCAACTTCATTATCTGTCTTACACCTAGATATACCTAATTTATTAGGAATTGGCAAATGGTGAAATTTAAAATATAGTAATACAATTGATTTTGCTTCCGCAAATACGGCGGAATTGAACACTACAATCACATATGAAGCATCAAATCTAAACACTAAGTATACTGAGATATACATCAAGAAGTGGACTTCTATATGCCAAAAATTAAAAGCAAGTTCTTTTCAGATGAAAGTGTAGTTAATTCACATAACCCAAAATGAAGAAAATCTTATCCTCAGCATGGTAACTTTGTACATTTTGGCATAAAAATTAAACTTGTATAACAGTGACTTTTTCACATAGAGCCATGTGTGCACATGAACAAAAAAAATGAAGAAAGAAGGGGAAAATGGAAACCAGAGATCAGAAGGACAATCCACAAGGACTATTTAAGTTTATTTTTATTATTTGAGATTTAATAATGTACTTAATTGTATAAAAATAGATTACATGAATTTGTTGTTAACTAAATATTACATTGTTGAAAATACATGGTTTAATACTATATAGATTTGAAACAAACATAAAAAATTGTTAAAAAAGGGATATGTAAAACAAGCAACAACAACAAAAAAAAATGTTCTTGTTACAGAAAAGTCATAATTTGTTTTTAAGGTTATGTTTTGTCTCAGGTTTTTAATAATGACCATGTAGCATCAAGTATATCTGGATGTGCAATTTTGCCATCTCTGGTCTTCAGTTGTTAGAGATTATTAGAGAATGTAGCTGGGCGCTTTGTGATATAGTCTCCAAGACAGAAAGTGCATCTGGTGCACCAGAAACTATATAAACAAAAAATTTGCACATGAGCTGCTGGTATTGAGCCTTTACTGAGTGTCTCTATTAGGTTATCAAATGTGATGATATTTTGTATATATATATATATATGTGTTAATCATAATGTTTTGGATATATGTTAGAGCTGTGCAGGTGTGAAATAGGTGCTGTTATGTTTCTTCTTTCCTGTGGTACAAGGAACAAACAACATCAGTTTTGTTCTAAAACCTGTGGTATTTAAGGAAATAGGAGGTAGATAGAGCATGAAGATTTACCTTTAAATGAAAGTAAAAAAAAATTTGTTCCATTGACCATTTTTTAAATCACTGCAACACATGACTATTGATCATATTTGGCATGGGTGAGTGAGGATCTGTGGTTATGACTGGTTACAGCATATTATAAATAGTCCAATAGGTGTATCTACCAACACCCAAAAATACACCTGATCATAAATGCTTTGAAGTTGGTATATGAGCAAAGAAAAATATCATTGTGAAGGTGGTGGTCAGTCTGTGGGTGTTATTTGAATGATGCATTCGAGAGCTGGCAAGGTTCTTATCAGTGCGGCTGGGAGATTAATACTTTTTTATTTATGAAAAATTTGTATGAAGTGAAGACCTAATCCATTTTTGTTGTTGGAAGACTAATTCATTTTACAGAGATGGAGACTACTTTTCTGTGCCATAATAGATTGCTACAGAGTGAGTAAATAGCTGAAGTGAAAGATTTAGTGAAATTTATGATTGGTGAGTAATAGGTTATTTTGTAGTTACAAGCTGACTGAAAAGGCATACATTTGCATATAGTGAGAGGTAGGTTTTGGAGGGAAAAGTGGTTGTACATTCAGCATCGACTTTCAGTTTTTTCTGTATCTTTTCACTCATTGCAGAGGCCCCTAGATAGAAAGAAAACCCCAAAAAAATTGTTGGTTTACCATGATAAACTTGTGTATTTATCTTGCCAGTGTAATGAAACCAAGCTGATGTTTTGTTAATATTGATTTTGAGTTTATATTTAGGGTGTATACATTAAGTATTTTTTCCAGAGTAGGTAGTTGTTTTTTGGATGTAAGAAAAACAGTAATATCATCCATGTATGCAATACATGGTATATATAGTCCAGTGTGTGGAATTTGGATTCCTTGTAATTTCTGTTGTATTTTGTTTATGAGAGAGTTAATGTAGAACATAAATAATAATGAACTGAGTGGAAATCCTTGAGGTATGGATTGGTGGGAGAGAATGAAGGTGATATTCTACCATTAATTGTAATGTGGATTTCACAACTAAGGAGAACATTGTTTAGTAGGTATAAAAGATAGTGAGGTATTTTGGTGTCTGCAAGTGTCTCAATTAAAATTTCAATAAGGACTGAATCAAAAGCAGCCTCAATGTCAATTTGAACAGCCATTGGAACAACTTTTTCTGCTCACTAACTGAATTTACAACAGTTTTGAAAATGAGGGCAGCATGGCCTGTTAGGGAGCCATTTTTGCATATGGCATTGGTGATAATAGAGGGAGAAAATAGGATTTGATTTTATATTTTATAACCTTTTCAAGAATGTTAATAACAAGGGGGCTCATGGAGGATGGTCACAGATTAGATAGATTGGATATTGAAGCTTGCTTTTTGATGAATAGAACTAAGAAGATTGGATATAAATCTTTTATGTTAAACAGACTTTGTGAAAGATAATTGGTAAATCACATAGATATATGGTGGTAAACTGACTGAGGTGTGAAAATACAAATTTGGGGATTCCAAGTGGCCCTCGATGACAAGAGTTTGAAATTATGGTTAGCTTCATCAAAAATCAGTAGCATAGAGTTAATCTAACTCTGGTTGGCCAAATAGATATTCTGGTTGTGTGAAGGCACAATGTGACTGCAGCTTTTGTTTGAAATATTTGTATATTGGCTCTATCATATTGTGTCCAGCTTTGGTAACACCATTGTTTTCAAGTTCTTGTGGAACTCTGACTGTGGAAGGATACCCCAGAGCCCATCTAATATACTCTCATGTCCAGGTATGTTGTTTTGTTATATATATATATATATATATATATATATATATATATATATATATATATATATATATATATATATATATATATATGTGTGTGAAAATATATATATATATGTGTGTGTGTGTGTGTCTTTTTTATGGTAATGTACTCTTTTAGAGTGTTGCAGCTGGCATTATATATTTGTGTTTTTTATATGTCTGTAGGAATCTGGAGCAGTTTTACACATGTTGATTCTTTTATGTAGGTCATCGGTTAAAGTTAGGAGTCTTGAGAGTGGTGGTGGGGTTTGAGTAATATGTTTTATATTAAATGACAGAATGTTGATAAAATAAATGTACCATTGAACAGGATCAAGTTGCATAGTGCTGAGTTTAAATAACATAATATATGTTTCATAGTACAAAAATTGAGAAGTATGTGCAGGAAGAATTATTCTTATTGTTTTAGGAAGTTGAATTGTTGATGTTTGCATTGTACTTAGATTGAGTTCAAGCATTTGGCTAGAGAGATCAGAGAAGGGTGTGGGATTACATGTTAACTTAATTAAGTAATGAAACATGAGGGAATAAAAACACAGGTCATTAAGTGAGGTGTAATGACTATTGTAGAAATAGATGGAGTTGGGTGGTAAAAAACCCTCAGCACTCATTAGTGGTATTGCAAGTTGATGTAACCTCTTTGAAACAAAAGTGTGATAACTCATGTTAAAATCACCCATTAAGATAACTGGGTAAGCGATTGATGATAGTGGTGAGTTGATGTAAAGAAGTAATCTTGAGATGACAGCTTGTCCAGGAGGTATGTAATCAAAAATTACATTGAGTGCAACCGTATGGTGATGAAAAGTGACTATAAGTAGGTTTGAGTTGATATATAAAATTTTAAAGGATGAAAACTGGCAGCTTCTTGTGATGACCAGGCCAGTTTTTTCTGAAGGTAATGATGAATCCCATGAAGAAGTGGAAAAGCCTTGGGTTCTTAAAACAGTTGTGGGATCAATCTGAGAACCACTATATATTTTCGTTTCTAGCAGACCTAAGATGTGCCACTGTGTAAATTGAATCCATTTACTTAGCGGGAAGATTTTTTTAAGCGAGTTTAGACCTCAAACTTTGAAAGCTCCTCTCCTTATTTTCATGTTGAAAGTAAATGAGTAAAACAAAAAAAAAACTATATTTTTAAATTGACTGGATTGAGATTTTATTTGTTGCCTTGTTTATAAAATTTAGAAAAAGTATTGTATGCAGAAAAAAAAGCCAGCTACAATTCAAAATTAAAATTTTCAGGGATGGCATCCAGGACACCAAAATATTTAAAAGAATGTTTGCTTGCATTACTTTTTTTCAGAAAAGGTGTAATACTTGTTGGTATAATAGTGTATATATGTTTATCTTCAGGGTTGTTTTTGATTAATTGCTTGAGTTTGAGACTTTGATAAGTGAAATATGAAATTCTATGATGAGGTATCTTTGATTGGCATGGTCAGCTACATGTAGAACACTGTCCCATAGGCTGTGCAGAGTGATTGCTTCATATAGAACAATTAATATATGTGGCTGATAAAACTATTGAACAATCTGTGAAAAAATGACAGAAAGTGTTAAAAAGACCATAAGGAATGGTGATGTGGAATTTCTCAGAAATATATCAGCATTCCATATTAAAGAAGGGGGTATTTGTGTTCATTCACCATTTTGATTTTGTAAATCTAAATTTTCAATATTGATAATGGTAGATTTTCTGAATTTTTGGGAAAAGGGATTAAAAATCATGCTTGTAATAACTGTTGAGTTTTTTTTTTTTTTGCAATATCAACGAATGTTTTTTTTACTTATTAAAGTAACATTATTTTTAGGTTTGTTTTTTCACTTACGTTAGTTACTACTAAGAGTGTGGCAGCCATTGACATTATCTTTAAATTATTCTGTGATCTAGGTGTTTTTTTTTTTTTTTGGTTTCCACAGCCGCACAACAAATATTTGCAAACTTTAATAATATATATATATAATTTTGTATTTTTTTTCAAAAAAAAAAATACCTTTTTTAATGGAGTTGCCAGTAAAATAACTAAAAATAGCAGTATACTTTTAGCATACATGTGACCTTTTGTTAAGCCAGGTGGCGCTGTCATTTTTATTATTTGTTATTCACTTCGAACATTTTATGTAAAAAAAAAAAGAAAGAAAAAAAAATTTAATCATATACATTCATTTAAAGTTAATTCTTGTTAAAATAATAATTATTATTATTATTATTATTATTATTATTATTATTATTATTATTATTATTATTATTATTATTATTATTATTATTATTATTATTATTATTATTATTATTATTATTATTATTATTATTATTATTATTATTATTATTATTATTATTATTATTATTATTATTATTATTATTATTATTATTATTATTATTATTATTGTGGGGGTAGATAAGTGAATATCAAATCACTTTGCTCTGCCTGTTTTAAATGCTTTACTTTTTTATTGAAGAGGTGAGATATATTGTTAGGTGAAACGTTTTTAGATCTGATTATGTATTATTATCAAATGCTTAGACTTTGATATGTTTTATAAAGGTTGTGTGAATGTTGGGCTAAAACATCATCATTATCCTATAAATGTGCAGAGAAATAGTTTTCAAAAAAATAATACACATTTCTTGTTACTATTATCGTGAAGTTAAAGTTAGATATAAGCTAATTAAGGCTTGGAAAAATTGTTGGAAAATGTTCTGGTGTACCATTTTGTGAGAGGAATGTAGATGTGAAAGTTTTATTCGTACAAATTGATGTTAAACCTGTGTATACATGGATGGACAAAGAGTTCACACCAAACTAGTGCAGCCATAATTTAGCTCACTCACTAAAATATATATTCCATATTTTATAAAGTATTTAAATACAATGGATGAGGTTCCCTCTTGGTTATTTTTTACATGGTAAGATGATTTTTTTTATTGATGGTCAGAGATTAATAGATATACGAAAGTATCTCTGTATGACTAGCAATAAAATCCTAGCATACCTCAACCTTAGTGAAAATATATTTTCTCTTATTCAGGTCACTGCCTACCTCATATTAATGTTGATATTCCTTACAGATGTATGAATTATAGCTATTGCTGAGTACTGCTTAATAAATGTTGGTTATAGAGTCACAAACTCAATTTGATGTCAGGATGAGTGCAGATAGTATGTGTGTGACTAGTATAATTGGATATTATTTTGTTGATATATTTTAATTGATCAATAAAAGCCAAAAATAATAATGTAAATGAATATTAAACTTAAGGGTTAAATAAAACCTGAGAACATTGTAAGCAATACATATATAAAATTATCTAAAAAATATATTCACAGTCAGCTGAGAACTTCACTGGGATAGTAAGAGTACTGAAATATTATTATTGACACAGGAACATGAATATAGATTGTATGCACATGTGATAGTGATTAAGCTAGACACCAATTTCTTGACATTTGAAAAATAGCTAAAGGTAACTTAATGAGAGAAGTTCACCATACATTAAATATATCCACTGTAAAGCATAGGGTGAATGCATCATAGATTAAAATAATTAATGGAAATTATTAAATTTTATTACTGGTAGAGTTATTCTTAAAAATAAATCAGTAATTGAAAACATTAAACACTGGATGAAGGGATTTAGTACTATGGCTTAGCTTAAAGTAAGAACAAAATATATGTGAAGGTAACAATTATCTTTATCTGTCTGTTATTAGTATTACTTCATGGCAATCATGATTCCATAATAATTAAGACTTAAAGTTTATATTTTATAACCTAATAAAATTATATGTTTGACTGGATTTGAAGATATTTACATATCAGAAAAGTTCATGCTTTCAAACTGATAGAAACATGTTTCATAAATGCTAATTGGAAAGTTGGTGTTTAGATCTAGTTTCTAGTCTTCCAACCATTTACTAACATGAGTGAACCAGCTTGAAAACAAGGTTTAAAGGTTGGAGACAATTTGAAAAAGATATTGAATTTTATCTATCTCAGTATTTATGTAAACAAAGCTTGATAATGGGCTATTGCTAAAGCACCATCAAGTGATCATAAATTGCAAGCTATGAGCAAGTTTACGAAATTTGCAACTTGTTTTGTTTATCATAAATATACTCTTGAAGGTTTTTGCAATGATATAGATTGCATAGGCTTTTACTATGTGGTGATACTGAACTGAATTCAGACCCATATAGCTATGTAATTTGTTTGACTGGATTTGAAGATATTTACATATCTAAAAAATTCATGCTTTCAAGCTGATAGAAACATGTTTCATAAATGAGCCTTATATTTTAATTTACTTTCATCAAGAAATATGCCCTACATATGACATTATTTATAGAATTATAACATACAATATTAATAAACAATAAAATATATAAAACAAAATAATAAAAATACAACTCCACACATTACTTCTTCTCTTCATTTTCGCATACAAATCTGTTAGTAATTAATTATATGCAACATCACAATAACACATGTAATAAATGAATATATATATATATATACACACGTTTATTTTTTAAATGGTTAATGTATTTCACCCACACTTTTTTGTAACAGGGTTCGAATGTATATCTAAAAATTTTCTCGCATCTATCAATTTAATTCATAATAACAATCACAATAAACACTCTTTTGTAATCATTATTGCTTTTTACTCCCTTTAGTACCCGTTTTCAAACCCAACCACACACACATACACACACACACACACACACACATACATATATATATATATATATATATATATATATATATATATATATATATATATATATATATATATATATATATATATATATATATATATATATATATATATACTACATTTCCTATCAACAAATACAGGGTGTGCTAATACTATTGATAATAGAATAGACTACTAATGTGATCTTGCTTTGAATTACTACTGAGACTCTTAGAGTGCTGTTCTAATATAGCTTAGTTCTGTGGGGGCAACCGTGTTCTATAACATATAAATTGCATAGTAAACATAGGAAGAAACATTATTAATTAGTTGTGGTAATATATATATATATATATATATATATATTACCACAACTATATATATATAACTACTTATAAAACACAATATATATATATATATATATATATATATATATATATATTGTGTTTTACAATAAATAAGTAGTTGGAAGTGGTGCAGTTTTACCAATTATATTAACAATAAATTTATTTTAATTATTTATCCTCCCATCATCTAAATGCATCACACAACTCTTACTAATTATAATTCTAGTTTAACAGAATAAAGATGTGATACTAATTAATTCTACTGTATGATAAGTTAAAATTAAATTAAAACAAAATACAGCACTACTTAACTTTTATTGTAGAATAACTTAAAATAAATAACTAAATTAATATCTACTTTAAGATAATAACGAAATATCTCAGGGAATTTGTTATGACATACTTTTTTCAATTTATATTCTACAATTACTATTAATTATCATCATAAAATTAATGACATAAATTAAGCAACATTCTAATAAAATAGAAGTAGTTAGCCAATGAAAGTAATAGGGTACATTTTGATTTGAAGTCATCATCTAAATAATAACTGAGTGCTAATTTTTTTTCAGAGAATCACCATATAGTCAAGCTTTTCATATACTGATTGGATCAAGAAAACATCTTCATCAGATCTGAACATGTTCATCATTAAATTCATGGAATAGTGTAATCATATTTTATTGAATATATAACTGTGTGTGTGTATGTGTGGAAACATACACCACAGATTCATGACAGAATAACTCTGAACAAAGTTATTAATTAGATAAAATATGTATTACATGAAATGGCTAAATAAACATTTTGTACTACTTCTTTACACTTGCAGATGTATTGGCCAATTGTAATACTCATGTCTGAATAGACTAACATTAAAACAAACTTTTTGGTATTTTTGTTTCAAACCTACACAAGCTATCCATCAATTCTGATATGCTTATGAAGTGAAACACTTATTAACACTAACATTGGAATAACTAAATATAAAATTAAGCAGCTTTGCTTTTTATTTTCATACATATTCAAGCTTTCAGTCAATTCTGATATGACAATAAAATAAACATTTATTGACACTAACCATAAAATAAAAATATGAAATTAAACTTATTTGTATTCATATTAGAAACGTACACAAGCTATCATTCAATTCTTATACGTTTGTGAAAAAAAAAAATATTGATAAACAATAACACTAGAATAATAAAATATGTAATTAAACTTTTTTGTACTTTTACTTAAAATACACACATGTTATTAGCTAACTTTAACATTCTTCTAACCAAATCAATACTGGCATAGTCTAACATTAAAATAATGCAAGATGGATTGAAACATATGAGTTAGAGGTATCATTCATAAATCAATTAAATAATTTTACTAACTAGATACAATTCCTTTCATTAGACTTGCTCATTTCAAATGAGGATTAAACATTCTGAGAATTTCATGATATAAAACTTAAAATAATTGTTATGATATGATTTGACTATTGGTTTAAGATTTAAAAATCAGTGATATATGTCCTCCATACTGGCATGATTAATAGTATTTTATGAGTGCATCTTGATTTTGCTAACTGTTATAAAATAATTAACATACCTATATCCTATTTGTTTAAATATGAAATTGAGATAAATTTCATAATGTGGATGATACCATAAACCAGTAAAGCTTTAGCAGTAATTCTACTTTAGATGTTCTATAAAAGAAATCAATCATACCTTTATTTTTTATTAGCAAACTACATTATTACTGACTAAGAAGGTATGATGGTAAAATAATCCAAATGAATACAAAAGGGACAAGAAGACTTTATTAATTCTAATCATTTAAACAACAAAAACAGTGATTCCTAACCTTACTCAGAGGCTTAAATTCTAGTATGGACATTTGTCTCAACACTGAAATGCAAGGGAAATAAACTACTTTACTTCGAATAATATAATCATCATAATATACAATTGCTTATATTGGAAAATATAATCCATTCATGACAAGTATTTCAATAAAATAAGGGAGAGTTTTTCAATCCCAGGCAATACAATATATATCAGAAACAATTTCTTCCTTTATAGCCACTAAACATATTTCAATCTAAGTGCAAAAAAATAAAATTTACTTTAAAATAAATCCCTAATCCTGTCACTTCTTTGGCATATCACACCATCTGAATCCAATTGGAAAAGTAGGTCAACTGACTTTTAATTCAACAATTATATAACAATTATTATAAAATTTTGGATATATTACCATATATTTCAAAGCAGCAGGTAAGTTTTGTTAAGAAAATTTATAAATGTACATGTGATATTGCATTTTATGCAGCACCTACATTAAACAAATTAATAAACAATTCAAAAGAAAAGACTTTGCAGTCAAATAAAAATTCCATCTTTTACAAATGGACATGCAGGTGTGGCATTGGGTATAGGGGTGAATCAAGGTGCACATTGAAAAAAAGATCAAAGGAGCACTTGTTATTATTAAAAAGGGTTCAATATACAAAACAAAATTATATATATATATATATATATATATATATATATATATATTTATGTATTTATATATATATATATATATATATATATATATATATTGTAAATATCGATAAGTCTATCTATATTTTAAAAATTGTCATTTGTTATTAAAAAAAAATCTCTTTGAGTTGATGTTTACATATGAAGTATTATTATTGTTTATGTTTATTAGGTATAGTTATTGTTTGAAGTTATTATTTTATTTATATGTTGATAGTACATCGTTATGAATATTTAATTATTATAAATAGATAGAGACATATAAATTGAAGATTATATAAAAAAATTATTTTATTTGCAGTGATTATTAAAAAAAATGCAATATTATTATTTATGTATATTTTTAAAGCTGTCAAATAAATTTTCAATTGAATGTTTTATATATATATATATATATATATATATATATATATATATATATATATATATATATCTATATATAATATTATATTATATATATATATATATATATATATATATATATATTAATGTTAATTGTTTTAAAAGAAAACATGTATAACAAGGGTTTTCAAAACAGCATTTGCTGGTGTGTGGAACAACAACAACAACAATAAAAGAAGCCATTATTATTATTGTTATTGGAATAGTTATAAAACAAACAAGAGGATAAAATTTTGTTGTACTTTATTTCTTTGAAATTACCATTCTTCAGAATATTGGAATAAGAGATATTTTTATGGTAAATACATAAATTATGGCCTGCTAATTGGGATATATATCACAGCCAAGAGGCTGCACCATTACTTTCATTTATTCCAAGGCAATTTAAAATGAAACAACTAAGAAAATTTCAATATATGTATTTCATCGCGTCTGGAGCCGAAATTTGATATAGCTATCTGGAATCTATAATGGTCAATCTAATAATAATCTGGAAGTAACTAAAATTAATATATTGGATTCAACATTTCAATTTATTTATTTATTTTACAAGGAAAGAAATTTTAGAAGGATAAAAATATACATATATCCAAGAATTGACAATTTTCTCTAACGTAATAGTTTCTTCACCTTCGATAGAATGCATTCTAATAGTAAACGGATAAAGAAATAACCCATGGAATAAATTGACCTTTGAAGGAAAACTAACTAAGTGAACTTTGAAAAGGTAGTTAATAATTTTATATGTATGAATGATATATAAATATATTTTTGAGATCGATATTTTTGTTTACTTTTATTTTTCATTATAAAAATATAACGTTTTATAAATAGTCAATTCAAGCATCTTGTTTTCTAACCACCATAAACGGTTAACAGGTGTTAAAATTAATACTTAAGTAATTTAAAATCTTAAAGTATGGCTTATAGGTTTGGTTGTATATGAATTGTTATATATATTTTAATAAGTAAATTTATATTCGTAATTTTTTTTTTTTTTATTATAAAATTTTTATCCTTAATTTATTTATTTTCATTTTTTTTTTAAACTTCGTATAATAATTCTTATGCATGCCAAAACAATAATTATATGTATTTGCTGTGTGTAATATTTTTTTTTATTATTTTAAATATCTGAAAAGTATAAGTATGGATTTGTATTTATATTCATATCTACTTGTTAAGCATAGATATGTCTTTATATATTTAATATATATACTTATTGCAAGTATATATGTATGTTTATTATTTGGGTTTGTATTTAAAACATTGATATTACCTAAAATTAAACCGTAATATAATAATAAAGGATGTACTATTTGTTTTATAAGTAACGTCTTTGTAATTTATTTGAAAGAGCGGTAATATATTATTCTTATTTTTCTTTTAATGCTAGAGTCATTACGAAATTAATTGAATTCACAATTTATTTATATATAACCGGGATAATTTTGTCTTTCTTCAATTTAAATGGAATGCAGCAAGTACGTTCCATTACAATATATATATATATATATATATATATATGTAATGTATACTATTTATCTATATATATATATATATATATATAGAGAGAGAGAGAGAGAGAGAGAGAGAGAGATAATTGGTCTACCTATGTATCATGCATAAATAAATAATTAAATCTTCTTTAGCTGAGAACATAAAAGTTCATTTGGATAATACATAAATAACACATCCTGGACATGTACAAAATGATGATATTAATTGTAAAACAAATAGACAAATAACAAATAACTACATGTTGACAATACACATTTGGATCCAAGTAAATAGCATTTCAAAAGTTCTTAACAATAGCTAACTGAAATTGTTGACAATATGAGATGCAAATCATTTAATAATGGCAAATAAATATTTACTACTTCAGATTTAGTAATAATTAATTTTTTACTATTTATATTTATGAAGGCATTTGTGCTGAATTATGAAAAGTCATCCATTAGGCAAATAGGGGATTATTTCATAATATTCACTTTAGTCTATATAAGTTTATTCACAATATATTTTAATACCAGATCAAATATGAATGAGAAGAACAATAAAATAAAGTATCCATGTCTAGTATTCATACTCTTTCATTCTATCAGTTATAAGCACCTTTAAATGTAAGTTAGTGATTCATTTGTTATATATGTCACACATTCTGTTCCTTAATCCTAGATACATGAGTGGTTAATTATATTTCTGGTTCAATAATAATAATAATAATAATAATAATAATAATAATAATAATAATAATAATAATAATAATAATAATAATAATAATAATAATAATAATAATAATAATAATAATAATAATAATAATAATAATAATAATAATAATAATAATAATAATAATAATAATAATAATAATAATAATAATAATAATAATAATAATAATGATAATAATAATAATATGAGGTAAGAAGCAATCGTTAAGTTCTCCGATGTAAGTATTTATTTTTTACTTTTGTTCCAACTTGTTATGCGAAAAACAAACATAATACAGGAAAAATCGAATTATATAATAGATTAATAGTGTTTTTTGAAAAATATCGGTGTGTTTTAATATCTTTTTTTAAAAAAATACTGACTTGAGTCAGAATAAATCATGGCTACTGCCCAGTCAAGCATGAGCGAATTAAGCACCAATACAAAATTAACATCGTTAGTTTCAACATCGCCTATTTCGTATGCAAAAGTACTTAAAAGTAATAGCAATACTACAGCACCAACTCAAATACCGTGCTTCCGTAGAACAAACACAAATGATATTAAAAATCTTGATCTAAACACTCGAGAGGAAAATCAACCCCCAGCCGCAATCTGGACAAAATAAACGCTTGAAAATGTGACGGACCGTTTCAGTAATACGGTGCCTCGGACGTTATTTGAAACATTTCGCAGGTTTTTTTCACCAACTTCGTTAGTACTCGCAGTAACCGATAATCAATGCTCATTATATCGTTTCCCAAAAGCTTTATTATATGAAGCAATCACGCAAAATGCACTATGGGAAACAATCTCTTGTATCGCCAACCATCCAAATTCTTGATATATAACCATTGATTTTTATACTCAGCAGCAAAAAGAACGGTTTCAATCCACTATTTTAGCACTTGATAATTACGCACTCCTAATTATAGATGAAAACCGGAAAAATATAATTACTGGAGTGCTTAAAAATACTTATCTTAAATACAACGTACAAGATTTTCAAAAAATGATAAACCCGTTTGGAAAAGTAATTACCCTACAGCCTATATATTTAAAAGACACATCTATACCGATATGTAGTAATCGTTTTGAATTTAAAATAAAACTACATAAAAACATAGACGCCTCAACGATTCCAACACAGATTACAGATCAAGAAGCGACACTCTCTCTTCACATAAGAGGTCTAAAGCCACTTTGTTTTGGCTGTGGACAGAGAGGAAACCTAGCAACTCAGTGTGATAACACAAAAAGCAATCACTGTGAACAAACTAAAATCCTCTCCCCAGAACAACCCAGTGATGAAAATAAAATTTATAATAACACTACATCCATTGGCAACCCAATAATAGAAACCGGAAAAAAACAGGTTCAAACACCCACAAACAAAAATAATAATGGATCAGAATTGCCTATCCCAAAGACCAACCAAAAAAATAATAACACAAAAACTAACACAGAAATCCAAGATTCAAAGAAAATAATTCTCAAGAAACCACAACACAAAATACAGCAATTACATCACAGGATCAGCATCTCAATAAAACAAAATGTGTACCAAGTAAAAATCAACAAACAGAAAGTAAACACACACAGTTATATAATGAAAATATAAATCCAGATAATATAAAGATACCAATAATAAAAAAAAAAACTACAATTATAAACAAAACTGCATCAAACATAATGGATGCAATAGAAGCCCCTCTTCCACCTATTCAAGAGAATACACCAGAGGGAAAAAGGAAGCCAGGCAGACCAAGTAAAAATCATGAATCCAAAAAGGCAAAAAAAAACAGACCAAAAGCACAACTCATCAGACATATACAATTTAGAAAATGATGAAATAGAAATAGATGTAAGCCAACAACAAATGGACACCTGTTCGGTTTCATCACAAATTGCCTGTATAGAGTCTGAAGCAATATTAAATAAAAGAAAAACTGATAATAAACCCAACAATGTCTTAAATATGTATCAGCATCCATCTACTGCAATATAAACAAAAATTTAGTATTAAAAATAAAATAAAAATCAATACCCTGTTAAAAAATTATTTAAAACATGAAGGTAAAAATTGGATCTCTCAACATTAGAGGCTTAAATGCCACCAAAAAACTTTTTGATCTCAAAAAATGGTTACATACAACACAACCACACATACTTGGGCTTTTGGAAACAAAAATGTACAGCAGCTCTCAAATTGATCCATCAAAATATTTAGTCAGCCAAGGTTGTTGTGCCTGCTCAAGGCAATCATCATCACCATCAGGTGGCACAGGCATAATTATTTCCCACAACTGCCCTTTTGATTCTTTTAAAATTATATATATTGACTCTAATCTTATCATATTAACACTCCATCATAAAAATATCACACTTAACCTAGTATTTGTATATATACCACCATGCCCCATCATCATCTCCAGAATAATAGCAACAATAAATTCAATGCTTACAGCAACACCAAATCCCATAATACTCCTGGGAGATTTCAACATGACCTACCAAACTTTTGTCACCAAATGGATCCATCAAATAACAATCCCACTTATGAGTGCTGAGGGTTTTCTCCCATCAAACTCAATATCTTTTAATAACAATAGATATAAGTCACTTATTGATTTGTGTTTCTACTCACCAATGTTACATCATTATTTTAATCTTGAACTCTGTCCATCTATAATCTCAGATCATGCTGCTCAGTTCATCACCCTCGACCTAACAAAAATACAGAATACAACAATAGCCCTCCAAAAGACTATGCAAATACTTTTTCCAGCACAAACAACTGAATTCCTATATTCAGAAACATATATAATGCTCCAAAAACTTCAAAACATGTCACTCGATCCAGTACAAAAGTATATAGCATTCACCAATATACTTTCTTTCAACATCAATCATATTACCTGCAACTCAACACCCCCCACCAGATTATTAGCATTGGCAGATGAACTACATAAAAGAATAACCATTTCCAGACCAACTACAGATAATCAAACACAAATTAAAAAACTTACAGAAATGTACAACAATACATGCAATACACTAAAGCAATATGTAGCAATAAAAAAGAAAAAAAATATGCCTTACACAAAAACATACTTGGACCAGAGCATACATACGGTGGGCATTGGGATACCCATCCACAGTCAGAGTGCCTATGGCACTTGAAATAGATGGTTCTATACCAGCTGGACATAACATGATAAACCCAATATATCATCACTTTAAAAAAAAACTGCAAAAACAGAGTGTGTACATACCAAATGAAGACATATTTGGAGACCCTGAAACAGACACACCAATAACAACAACTGACATTGTATTTCAACTTGCAACAATAACAAACACATGTCACCCAGGACCACAAGGAATTCCCAAATTTGTGTTCAAACATCTTAGTCACTTCACAGCAAAATACCTGTCCGATCTAGCCAATTACATATCCCAAAAAATTTACAACATACAAAGTCTATACCCAATTGCAATGGTTCCATTTAACAAAAAACCAACAGCAATATCATCTTTATCTAATCTACGACCAATTTCAATGGGACCTTTAGGAATAAAAATTCTTGAAAGAGTGATAAAGGAAAAAAATAGAACAACACATACTCCCTGTGTCATCATCAGCACAATATGCCAAAAAAGGATCATCCATTGGCCAGGGTGCCTTAATGTACAAAACAATTATTGAAGTAGTAAAAAAAAGAAAGAAATATGCACCAATTAGAGTTCAACTAGACATTGAGGCAGCTTTTGACTCAGTGCCTATAGCCAAATTATTAGACGTGCTGAAAAAAACAACAACACCTCCATCCCTACTATATATAATAGCAAATCTGCTACTCAGCCATGAAATTCACATCACATTGAATGGAAAAAAATCACCAGCCTTCAGACCGAGTCAATCCATCCCACAAGGATCCCCCCTAAGTGCCTTGCTCTTTACAATATATATAAATCTGCTATTAATAGAGATACAGAAAAAAATAAAAGGCATTCAAATTCCAAACACTGCTTTAAATATATCATGCATAGCCTATATGGACGATGTAACCGTTTTCCTCCCCTCTAAAAAGAACATCCCCATATTACAAGAGATAATCAAGAATTATACCTCAAATTTTAATTTAAAAATTAACACAAATAAAACTGCTGCATAGTCAATATACACAGGCAAGCACTGTACAGAGATGTTTAATGGTAAACCATCTGCTTTCCTTGGTTTCCCATTCTACCTTGGAACCAATGGAATGAGGCAAAAAATTCAAAATAAATTAAAAATAGATGCTGAAAAAATCACAGCCTCACTTGAAAAGTCATATCTGTCAATATATGCAAAGGTAGCACTATTTAATCAACTTATAACTACAAAAATTACATACTATACACCTATAATCAAATTTGCAAAAACATTCATATCTAAAATCTCGTCAATCTGTAACAAACTAATATGGAAGA
The DNA here is from genome assembly GCA_028023455.1 of Epiperipatus broadwayi. Taxonomy (NCBI): domain Eukaryota; kingdom Metazoa; phylum Onychophora; class Udeonychophora; order Euonychophora; family Peripatidae; genus Epiperipatus; species Epiperipatus broadwayi. Next base: position 2,478,782 of record JAQFVV010012457.1, read on the forward strand.
GAAAGAGAGTGGCAATCTCTTTAAAAAATCTGAGCAGACCACCACATAGCAATGGACTTGGACTCCATACAATCAATGTTTTTTACACACAGAAATCAGTAAATCTAATAACAGCAACCATAAAAAGATTTCCAAACCTGGAGTGTGTAATCAGTATAATACCCACAGACAGACCACCCCCTTCATATGGATATCTATCCACACTGATTGAAGAACTCAAGCCAATATACAACAAAATATCACTCAATAATGACAACAAGTATACATACTGGGACATTTACAATATACTACATCCCAATCAGACACCCAATCTACATCCATCAGTTCTTGGAATAGACAACAGGCAACTACTGCAACAATTCAGAAAATGGTCATTAGAACCAAAATTATTCGATTTTCTACTTAAGTTTAATCTCAATGCTCTACCCACAACCCATTTCCTTAGATTTCGTAGATTCTATACCAATATAGACCCCATGTGCGGACTATGTCATAGAGAAGAAGAGACACAAGATCATTTTCTTCATTCCTGCAGTGCCCTAGAAACAATATGTCGCACAATGTTTACCACATACAGAAAGGCTATCATTTCAATAGATGAAATAATAAATACATTTAAAAAAGGCAATAACCCTGATATTCGTGCAGCAACATACAGACTTTATGCCTACTGGTGCACCAGATGCACTTTTGCACTTGCCAATAACCCTCGACGCCACCCAGCAACATATTCAATAAAAGTAGAACTGTTAAGAAAAAGAGACAGCATCCTAGCTCAACCAGATATATTTGCAGCCACATGGTCACACTTGAAACAGAGATCCAGTCTATGAAATATAAAGACCAATAAGATAGATGATGACATTTTCAACATCAGCATTTTTTCCAACTTTAAAAAAAAAAATGCAAGCATAAACTGAACTAAATAGAAGACCAAATTTAAAAACAAGAAGAAGAAAAAAGGATGCAGAAAAGATAAAGACTTATATACTGAAAGTTGTAATTTGTTTTTCATTTGTAAAAAATCAATATATGACTCTGTAACTTTTTAGACTCAATAAAGTTTTGCTTTGAAACATAATAATAATAATAATAATAATAATAATAATAATAATAATAATAATAATAATAATAATAATAATAATAATAATAATAATAATAATAATAATAATAATAATAATAATAATAATAATAATAATAATAATAATAATAATAATAATAATAATAATAATAATAATAATAATAATAATAATAATAATAATAATAATAATAATAATAATAATAATAATAATAATAATAATAATAATAATAATAATAATAATAATAAAGAATGTTAAAATATGATATACACATATCCTTCCATTTAAACTTTACTTCTCTATAGCTTATAGCAGTCTCTAATATAGAATCTATGAAAGATTTTATAAAAAAAAGTTCATCATAAAATTTTCCATAAAATAACATAATTTACATATTCCAATTCTTTCTTCAATATTAAAGATTATGATTAGGCAAATTACATATAAAACATAAACATCCATAGGGATTCCAAATGATGATCTTAAATCTAAATTAGTCAATTAGAAATATAGAGAGATCCACCTTGTTTAAAGTTGTTTAAATCTCCATCCTTGTCATTATCTTACCAAGAAAAAAATCTTAACTATTTTCATACAAATATTTAATATTAAATTGTACTTTTGAGTTTGAATTGAATCTGAACCATATGATTTTATAAGAACCCATTTGTATAAAAAGAATTATAGTAATAAAAGTCAACTTTCTTGTAAAATATTCCCCTTTTATACCTGATTATTACTCAGCCATTTATTTCTTCCACCAATCAGATATCACTCATACAAAAGGTAAACTTTAAAGAAAGGTCAATCCCAGCTTCTGCACTGAGATAATTAGTTACAAATATGCAATAATCTTTTCTCTCTTGAAAAATAAAAAAAATATTTTGTCTTCTAAATAATATTAATTAAATTGAAGCAATAATAAAACTATTCTGCATTTCTAAAGTAACGAAAATAATTATTTATCAAATAAAATAATTGATAGTGTATTCCTTTTGTTTGATAATTCACTAATCCTTTCATCTATCAATCACATACAAAGTGTTTAAACTCGTTATCAGAGATATTGATTATGAACTTAAATATTTTACTGTAAAACATGTTTTGTTTTGTTTTTTGTTTTTTAAATTAAGTACATGAATGAAAAATGAAGTTGGAACATGACACAAATACATACATGCACACACATATGCTTTATTAAAAAAATACTGAATAAGACTGATCCTGTCAGAAACCAATATGACCTTGAGTCAAACATACTGTATGAATTATATTATAAACTGGAGTATCAAGGAGCACATACGGCAGAAAACCATCAAAACAAATATCAACCCTGTCTTACACACAAAGAAGACAGTATTAAATCAATTAAAACTATACACCACCAATTTTTGTCAAAAGACACCCCCCTTTCTGTCATTAAATATTCACTAAAAAAAATTAAATATCTCAAAACTTTCAAATAACATATCCAAGTGTTTTCAAATGCATATTAATATTTAATTATAAGTATATATTTTAGTAATAATGTTGCTTAAAGTATAAATAATATACTAATAATTACTAAAATAATTGTACTTTTTACTCAAAGTAAGCTTAACTTTAATAATCAGCAATTACATATATTAAATATTCAGTAAGGCAAATAAATGTGTTGGTCTGCATGTTTGCATGTGTTTATTTTATAATATGTAATTTACTAATAATAAATATTATTTTATTTAAAAAGTATAAAAGAACTGATTTGTATTTAATATTTAATAAATGATATATAAATATGAGAAATAATTTATGTAATGTTAGATTAATAATATTTAGTTGGTTAAATGATTATTTAATAAGGTGATTTTATTAAAAGTAAATATTATATAACTTACATAGCTATTTTAAAAATATTTCATTTTTCTTATTTCTTTTTTTCTTTAATTAATTGTAAAAATAGAACTTAAAATTAGCAACTCAAAATGATCTACTATTGAATGATTTATTTCAGTAAGTGAATGCTGATCAATTGAATTGTCTATAAATGAAGGAAAAAATAGCTGTTTGCATGTGCATGAAAATTAACAAGAAAGTGTTAAAAGATATAAAAATATTTTAGCAAATTGAAACCGTTAATATTTTTGTTTAAAAATGTGTTCATAATTTTAGTTTTATTTAAATCAAAATTAATATGAAATAAAAAATATATAAGCAGTCAACTCTCTAGATGAATAAAAATGACCACATTGATATATAATTGTCAATAATTAGATTTAAGGAAGAATACATAGATTGGCTTGAACAAATTTGCATTATCATCAAAATCCTTGTTTAAGTCTAGGTAAAAAGGTTTAGCTGTCATGAAGCAAGTGACAGAAGAATGGTGTATTACGTAAGAATTTGATTATTATATTATATAAATCATTCTCTGTTTGTATGTAGGTTTTTAATGATTTTAAGATAACCTATTGTTAAATTTCCTGAATTGATCTACTTTATCTTATACTTAGCATTTTAATACTGAACTGTTATTATTAATTATTTATTCCTACTTCTATGATAATGTTTTAATGACTTAAAAATGAGAAATATTCAAACTTAATTATTAATGTATTCATGTAATATGATATGAAATTTATAACAGAATGGCTGAAATATACATCATATTAAAATTCATGTTTGTTATAACCATATATCCAGTCTGTTTGAAAGAAAAAATGTTTAAACTGAAGTTATTACTTATACAAAGGATGTCTTCTAATTATCTATAATTAAATATACAGATTAGTTAGAACTATCTATTGTGATAATCTGGTTTCAGAATAAAGTTTGTTATTAACTGAAAGGAGACCCTTTGATTTTTTTGGAGGCCTTAACATAAAGGAGTAGGGCAAATTCGTAATGTCCACTCCATATGTTGTTGTAATTGCAGAACTTATTACTATGTGATTATTTATATGGTACAAAGACATGGATGAACTGCTTATTAACAAGCATTAGCCAGCATGATGAATTTATTGGCTTTTTACCTCTCAGTTTAAGATCAAAACACCATGGTCTTCCTTTTCATTTGCCTGAAAAGACAGAATGAATGTATGTGTAAATGATAAATATTTTTTTTCAAAAAATATATACAATCATGGCAGAAAAAAAATCATGTACCTAATTGCAGGAGGCTGTATATTCACCAACTAAGGCAGCAATTAGTGATTGAAGGTGGAGGGTGCTTAGTATCCCCTAATAGTGAACCCAGATTGTCATTTGATGACAACTTTTTATTTAAGTACTTTCAATTGCAGATCACTTTCAAGTGAACGAAGATTGCAAGAATTAAAAGAATAACTGTCTTAAATTACATGGGAAATTATTGGACTTTATGAAGTTAGAAGAAAAGATAAAGATACAATTGCTTTAAAAAGTGGACATGTGCTCTACTATAAAGGCACAAATATTGAAAAAAAAAAGTGGAGTAGGATTCATTAAAAATAAAAAGTGGAAGAACAACATTGTGGGAATTGATGGTGTATCAGACAGAGTGGCAAAATTAGTTGTACAATTTAATAGCAGATACCAAGTGCAGATGATTCAGTTTTATGTACCAACATGTTCTCATAGTGACGAAGTAGTAGATTTTTATATGGATGAACAAAACGCTTGTGATCAGAGTAAATAACATTTTAAAATTGTTATGAAAGACTTTAATGCAATGATTGGTAAATAAATAAAAGATAAAAGTTTTGTAAGTAATTTTGGTTATGGTTATCGAAATGAGAGAGGTCATAGACTTGTGGATTTTGCAGAAAAAGAAAAACATTATATTATGAATTATTCTTTTGAAAGAATTTTTTTAAAAGAAAATGAATATTTAAGCATCCAAATGAAGGTAAAGCAGATTTGGATTATATATTGATTAACAGAAAATACATATTTCAAGGTTGTAATATTCGTAATAAATTTAACACAGGAAGTGATAATCGATTAGTAAGATGTAAGATACAAGTTAATAAAAAACTATAGAGATAAAAATTATTAAAGAAAACAATATTTACAGTTCATATACCTAATCTGAAAAAACACTCTCGCAAATTTAAATTAAAACTTACAAATTGGTTTCATGTATTAGTAGATTTTGAACATGATTCAGATTTGAATAAAATTAATAACAAAATAAATGATACACTTTTGAAATCTCCACAAAATTGTTGGTAGAAAAACAACAATTGACCAATATTTTTTTTTGCTGAGACTAGAGAATTTATGGAGAAATAAAGGAATATGAAGATCTGCCAAAATGATGCATTAAAAAGGATTGAATATCTCAAATTTTGTGAAGTAGTGTGGAAAAGAGTTTAAAGATATAACAAAGAATAATTGTGAACGAGCAATAAAAGATGTAGAAGAAAATATAATTCTCAAGAATGTAAAACAACATTTTGGTATTGGTAGGGAAATTATGTCCGTGCAAAAGACAAAAAGATGGAACTATTACTAAAAATAAAGATGACAGAATGAAATGGGTAGAAGACTTTTATCAAGAATTATATAGTAATACAGACCAAGTAACTCCTATATTTATTATGTCTTCCAAATTGGTCAGAATTTTAAATGAAGAATTGAGGCATGTAATTAAATTTGAGAAGAAAGGAAAGGCTTTAGTTAATGATGGAATTATATTTGATATATTAATAAGTAGCTTGTGAAGAAATGAAAGTTTATTTAGCAATGTTATATACAAATACTAAATGATAGAGATGTTCCAGGTGATTAAAAACATGCAGTATTAATATTTCAAAAAAGGATAATAACATATTAGAAATTACAGATGTCTTAGCCTTTTATCAGTTTTATAAAAAAAAAAATATTACCAATATAATTACAACTTGTCTTCAAAGAACATTGGATTTTCATCAACCAAGAAAACAAGCTGGACTTAAAAGTGGTTTCAGTACAGTAAATCAAGTCCAGGAATTGAGATAAGTTATAGAAAGGTCAAATGAATATGAGTTGCCATAATACTTTGGATTTGTAGATTAGGAAAAAAAAAACATTTGATTTTATAAATACTACTTCAGTCATTACAGCTTTGGATAATCAAGATATAGACACAAAATATTGTAATATTTTAAAGAATATTTACAAAAATGCAACAGCAACAATTAGATTATAATGATGTGGTAAAAGTAAACTTTGAAAAGAAATGAAGACAGTGTAAATCTATGTCACCAATACGTTTTACAATAGTTCTGCAAGAAGTTGTTTGTAAATTAAAATTGTTAGCTATAGGTGTGAATTTAAATGGATATTACTTAAGTCATTTAGATTTTGTAGATTATGTTGTTGTTTTTGCAAATAATGCTTTAGAGCTTCAGAAAGTTTTGCAGGAGTTATGAGATGAAAATTGTAAAGTCAGCCTAAACATAAATGTTAATAGACTAAAGTATTCTTTAATAAGTTTTCTCAAAATATGAAAATAAAGACCGATTATGATGAGTTAGAAAAAGTTTCAATTACAAATACCTTGGTCAGAATATTAATACAGATGGAAGCACAATGGATGAAATTAATCATATAATTAATCTTGTTTGAAGTGCTTTTGCTAGAATTAACTTGCTACTAAAATGTGTTTGAAAATAAAGGTTTTTAATAAATGTGTTTTATCATTTCATACTTATCTATATCAGATTTGGATACTTAATGGTAGAGCAATACAGAACCTTCTGACCACTTAAACATTTATGGATAGATTCCTGTTAGGAGTAAGAAGAAGACATTGAAAACACAATATATGGGAAAGAGAACATACAGCGGTTATTGACCTCATTGAAAAATGTAAAAGACTGAAGTGATATTGGGCTGGCCATTTTGCAAAAAAAGATATGATCATAGTTGGACAATTTAAAACTTAAAATGGATTCCAAAAGATTGTAAAGGACCCAGAAAAAGACCACATGTGACATGGATGAGTGAAATAAAAGTCTGTGCAAGGGTGATGTGGAAAAGGGAAGCTTAAAATCGAGGAATATGGTTCGGAGTTGGAAAGACCTTCATTCTGCAGTCGACTCATAATGGTTAATGATGATTGTGATTATGATAATATATTATTGTGCTTCTAAAATGGGTGGGAAAGAAATCTGGAGACTGATGTTATCATATGTGCGTATAAAACAATTTTTTTATAAATTAACCCAGCTGCTGCAATAAATGTACGTTTTATCAATAATTTCTTTGTCCAGAACCATATCTGAAAAAAGTAAAATTATTCATTCTATTAAACTAGAATCACTTATAAATGGAACGATGAAATATTTGTGAATAAACTTTTGCTGAATTAATTATCAAGATTCATGTTTTATTATTTTCGAACTTTATTTTCAAAGCTATGAGTGATTTGATGAATGGAAAAAAGTTTCATTAATGAACTGACTGTTTAAACTTCTTGTCAAAGATGTATTTAGTAAAAGAAAATTATCTTTTCTCAATTTTATTTTGAATTGTTGTATTTAAAGTAATTTACATTTAATAATTTATATTTATCATTTTGAAATGTATTAGGTATTATATGTGCTGGTATGCTATGTTTTCATTTCTAATAGAGTTATCTATATTTTAATATATATTGAATGTAGGTTAAATAATAAGTTTATTTTGAGATTCAAATGGAACATCGCTGACCAAATGCTATTTGATAATAGTATTTTTTTGTAAATGTATTGTTTGTTTTAATATATGCTTAATTATTTATTTAAAATTTAAAAGGTAAAATGACATAGAGTATTTTGTTCTGAAAAAAAATATTTCTTATATCTTGCTATTTGATATATAATTTTATAATGTATATTTTTTTCTGAATGAAAGAGTTTTCGTTAGGGTTAATTATTGGCACAGTGACTATTTTATAAATGATTTTTTTCTATTTTTGGCCACCTCTTTTACTTAGACTTATAACTTATTTTGAACCAAATCATTTTTTAGTTGTATAGTAAGAAAAATCCCAGTATCCTGATTTTTAAACAAACTTTTGCTTCGAAGAAAAAAATTGTCTTAATCCCTTTTCCTCGCATATATATCTGAAACATCTTAAATTGGAGATTCTTTCTTTTGATTTTAAGATGAGACAACTTCAAAATTAGAGTTCTCACCAAGCTTAAACTCCATAATGACAAACAATCATTTATAAAAAAACAAATCGCTACAAAAATATATATCTGATTCAACAGATTTTCTCCCTTAACACAAAATTGTAAAAAAATAATAATAATATTGCATATTTAACCCTTCTTCCTTTCAATATTTAATAAATAAAAATGTAGTTTATGTATGCAATGTTCACACACACTCATTCAAATTATTTATAAAGTGACATTAAAATAATCTAATTGCTAGATTAGTAATTATAACCCTAATATTTAAAATTAAATCCTTAGCTTTGAAATCCCAATTACAAATATAAAAAAGCAAAAATAGAAGTATAGAATAAGATATTAAAACTTATCAAGCATAGGTTAATTTTAAAGAAAGTTTAATATCTGAAATTTAAAAGTGGCTAACTAAATAGCTTTTATAACACACACTGCCTATACATATGCATTATAACTTTGCTTTTTAACAGAAAAAATAAATATTGTATAGTTTAAATGTGTGTATTACCTTTTTATTAACACACAAACAAATAAAGAATATAATTGTTGCCCCACTTTCTATCTTGGGCTTTTATAACTTGATCTTGTAGGGTTTAAATTTGGGTGTTCTACAGCTTCCTTTATTGTTATATAAAAATGTGATGATGATTATTTGTTCAGCATTTTCTTTCATGCACATTACAATAAATTTAGCTAATGACTAAATTGTAATGGCACAACATTCTCCCCCTCTGAATAAAATCATCAGCACTTTTGTTTTAACTATCTCTATATAAGAAAATCATATCTAATAAAATAACATTAATACTAATAAACACACTAATAATAAAAATAAATTTTAACTATGGGCAAACATCATCTAGATGCCTACCAAATCCCCTTTTCATTAAAAAACTTAAATATAATTTATTTGGAGACCTTTGCCAAGCTACTCTGCTGAAGTATAAGGGATCAAACTCCTAGCATTACAGGTTCCCTTATTCCCATCAAGAGTAGCAAGCATAAAAGCATTCCCTCCTATTTTCTTGGTAATTTGGAATGACCCTTTTCCTTTCAAATCATATTGTGGTCTGCACAAAATTGCCAATGTATATCCAGTCCAATTTAATATCTCCATTTTTCATTTTGACTGGATACTTATAAAATATGTCAGGATGATTTATTTTAAATAACCTCTGATTACAGAATCCATATAGAAATATGGACTCTTGGTACCAGACATAACCCAACCTTAAAAATTTTAAAAAGATTGACTCTCTATACCATAAAAAAATTTCCTTGTATGTTTTCTAAAGAAATTGACTTTTTTCACCACATATAATTTATTTTTTAAATTATCTTCCAGAGAGACTGATTCTCTATACCTGACATAATTTGTGTTTAACTTTTTAATAGTATTTAATTTTTTCAGAAAGATTGAATCTCTGTACGATACACACTGGACATTTAAATTCTTCAGAGAGATGGATTCTCTATACATATATAAGGTATCTCTAAGCTATTTAAGAAGACAGATTTTTGAAAACACATATGCTGGTTAGATACTAGATTGAGAACTACATACTTTGGAAATTTTTGTTTTTTTCCTACAACATCTGGTTTTATCTCCCCTATTTCCTCTCTTAACTTAATCACCTTATCTGGTGCTTAAAGTTTTTTCTCCCACTCTCTTCTCCTTCTTTTTGCTTCATAACCTATCATAACCTGCCCTTTGGTCATCACTTCATGTGTTCTTTTCACTGAGAGTTTTTGTTTTACAGCTTCTAATGGCCTTTCTACTTCTAGGGAGCTCTCCTCTATCAGTGTACTAGCTGTTTTCCCTATTGTTTCATCGACTTTATCATCCCTGTCTTTATTCTCAGTAGTCTGCATATCTGACTTATCTTTTAACACTAGTGAGCTTTGACTATCTTCTATTATAATCTCTATACTTTTATTCCTTTTCTCCATCTTTTGTTCTAAACTTTCTATACTTTTATTTCTTTCCTCCACCATTTGTTCTAAACTTTCTATACTTTTATTATTTTCATCAATTTGTTGTTCTAAACTTACCATTCCTTGCTTACTATCTTCTCTTAGACTTTTATTAATTTTCTCATTATCTTCCCTTAGAATTTTGAACATCTGCATTATCATTTCCATTACTTCCATTTCACCCTTATTCATTTTATTAAATTTGCAATATATATATATATATATATATATATATATATATATATATATATATATATATATATATATATATATATATATATATATATATATATATATATATATATATATATATATATCCCATCTGTGCTTTCCTGACCACCAAAAACCCACACATCATTTCCTTGGCTGACACCTATCTTTGTCTAACTGACTGATTTGCTTTTCACCCTATCATGCATTACAAATACAAACAAATATTTAATATCATTATTTAATGAATCACACAACAATAATTTATATAGTGCATGTCTGTCTGCAAGGGCCCAAATTATACATTCATCTATTCCCCCAAAGATCTGACAGATAATGACAGTACACAGATTGACTGGCAGTTCACAATCATGAGATAAATAAAAGAATTCAGTCACAGCACTATAATCACACAATGCATCACGAGCACTCAGAAGATTATCCCAATTCGATCACATTAACTACCACAACCCTTGATTGAATGATGCAAACTCAGTTGCAATAAAATAAGTATTAAGTCTTAGGGGCTAAAATAGATAAACTATGCCTTGCTCTCTCTCTTGGAGTCTCTTGTGGCAAGTATCAAGGAATTCCCTGCTTATTACAGACTACAAAAACTAAGCCTTGCTCTCTGTCTTGGAGACTTATAGGCTGATATCATGGCAGAACAGCTGTTAAATGCTTCACGATAAAATAAGATAAGTTATAAAATGGGTTGGAGCAGTGAATGGGATTGATCATTCATGAGTTACACAAATACATAGCATTCTCAAGGTAATGCCAAAACTCTCCACTCATCATCAAAACTGCAATCTAACCATCCAAACTCCAATGATCAAATATCTAATCCAACCTCCAGAATCATAGACTTTGTACAAAATAAACTTCTCAAACACACATGAGACCACTATCCCATAATTCATCATTATTACTATGCCTATCCTATTTGGCAATAAATCATTTTAATGTTCCAAAGAAAATTCTATTATTTATTTCACCTCTGTCTTAAGTTGTGATATACATATCTATTTTCAAATTTGAGAAGAAAAAAACAAACAAATCTAAGCTGTTTTATGGCTGTCCCCATTTTATCATCATCAATGAAAATTAAATCATATCAAACATCATCATATACAAATCTAAGATAAGATTATATTGCTAAGACAATTTTGTAAGACAAAAAAAAATATTGAAAAAAAAAAATTTACTAATAAAAAAAAAATTCTCTCTTTTTAACTACACATCTCCCATCATTCTATAGAATCCCTTTTTCAGGTCTATGGTGACATATCAAGCCCCAGTTGGGCGTCCATTGTAACATTATTAAAGTAGCTCAAATATTATAGATTCAATTGTAACTTAATAATGTAGATCAAAAGATATTAAAATAAAATATTACCATTGTAAATATTTTTACCCAAGTCCAAAGGCATTGTAGCCAAAATATATGAAAACATAAAATTGCTTATCTCAAACATATTGCCATTGTAACATAAATAAAGTGATCAAAAGAAAAGATTCAAATATAATATTTAGCTTAATGAACGAAAAATGATAACTTAAATGTTTATATCAAAGAGAAAAGAATTAAACATTGTAACTTGCTGAGCATAAGCTATTAAACAAAAGATCAGACTTAGTTATCAATCATATTAAGGGTCACTGGATTCAATGAAACATACTTCTATAATTATATTTCTCAAGATATCACAACATCAATAATTATAAACAAATTATTAATAACAACTATTATAACTCAGGTATATGAAAATCAAATGAGGTGAATACACTAGTAACTCAATAAAATATCTTCTCAGATATACAGACTGTAGATTTCATACACTTTCATTTTTTGGTTTGATGTTAAGTGTATGTCTAAGTGAACAACAAGAGAATATGGTCTATCAGGGTGCCACTAGATTATCTGAATCTAGACACAGTTATATCTAATAACCTTTTCACATGTACCGGGTTTGAATCCCTTTTTGGTACTTTATTTATAATAAACATGGAAATTTTTTTTCTTTTTAGAGACATATCACTGTATGCACTAATATCTAAGTAAACATAAAACATCTTTAAACTAAAATGGAATTCATTAGACAGCAATCATTTCTTAGATCTTAACATAATAAATGTGTTTCAATATTTTATAACTTTTACTAGCTTAGATTACTATTAATTTAGGATGGCAATTCACTCATCCTTGCATAAAATAGATGATGGGATAGTAGTTATAATAATACTAAGAAATCACTAAATACTATGAAATCAATATTTATTTATGGCCTTTAAACTTTTAAACAGCAACATGAGGATGATGATGATAATGACAATGATAATGGTTTCATCCACAGCTTTAGGACTAAGCCTAAACATAAAACCTAATTCTTAAAGAAATTCATAATTATTGCCTAATTTACGCATATTTATTCATATCTCAAATAACGAATATTCAACCATTGATGATGAAAAATCACAACCAATAAAAAATACTCCCAATGAAATATATACGCCTCATTTAATAAAACAAACTAATATTTATTAATGCATTACTAATATCTACATGAAAATTTATAGATAAACATGAAAATTGATATGAATAATAATAACAATAATAATTGATTTTATGGCAATCTTCAGATTAATTTCAAGTTCTTCCCCTTTTCCCGTCAAATGTATATGGTATTAAATTGGGTAACCTATTTGTTAAAATGTTCCATCCACAAGAAAATTATTTCATAAAAAAATATTCACTCATTGGCACACATTCCTTATAATCTAACATGTAAGCAGAATGTTAAAAAATATGTTAGTAGAAGTGAAAAGAGCAAGTTTTAGAAACAAGTTTTAAATCATTCCCCCCTCCCTTCTACACTCTGTAACATATACTTTCTTATAACAAAATAATTCAATATTTTAATACTGCTTATTCCTTCACATTCACTCGCAATTATACCCAGATAAAGTATTATTATGTATGTGTGTGTTTAACTTGTAAAAACCAAAATACTATTTAAAACCAAAATAATAATACACAAAAAAATCATTATACACATTAATAATATTTCATAACTGTAAATCAATAAACAATGATAATTTTGGTACATACAAAATCATTAAGGAAGCCTAAGGTTATCATTAGTAAAAAATTATTGGTTTTAATCGATCTGAATTGTCTTTAAAAGTTCTTTAAATAAAATATACCACTTTATTGCTAAAAGTTTATTAAGACTCTAATATCATAAAGAAAATATATGTAAAAACTCATATTACCAATCCTTTGTTTTGTGGAAAAATTTCAAGGGCTCAAATTTATCTTGTATATTGTCTATATTTCTGCACCTACCATTTCCATTTTATGTTGGAACAATCTCTTTCTTGAGGTGTATAATTGTTTGATGATTATGATCCTATTGAGGTTATTTGCTTTAGTGGACAATTTGGAAATCATTATATTAACTTTTCTTCCCTGCCTGTCAAGCATGATTCTTTTAATGGATGATGTACAGCAGTTGTTTTCACATTTACAAATTTTCTGGGTTTAAACTCAGTTACTGGAACAATTAATTGCACTTGATGATTTAATATTTATCAGTATATTAACCTTTTTCTTCTGTTTTAAATGCAGGTGAATGTTTTATTCTTTCTATTTAAAACATCTTATTTCTCTCAGTCAGTTGAAAGATGTAGAATATTATTTCTCATAAAAGACATCTTTTCTTTCCTATATGATGTGCTAGTTGATGATGAGTCTGGTAAACAGATGAAACATATATTAGTTTTTTTACCCCGCCATCCTTATATTTTCAACATTCAAAACTTGATATAAAAATGATTTTAAAAAAAGGTTATCTAGCAGAATTAAAAATGTTTGTCTGATTTAGTTTCAATAATTTTTAAAAGTCTCTCTATCACAAATGTTATAATAATAATGATTTCAACTGATTTTCCAGACTGCTTTTATAAAAGATTTTTTTCTATTTTTGGCCACCTCTTTTAATTAGACTTATAACTTATTTTCAACCAAATCGTTTTTTAGTTGAATAGTAAGAAAAATCTCAGTATCCTTATTTTTAGACAAACTTTCGTTTTGAAGAAAAAAATAGTCTTAATGCTCTTTCCTCACAAATATCTGAAAAATCTAAATTTGAAGATTCTTTCTTTTGATCTTAAGATGAGACAACTTCAAAATTAGAGATCTCACCAAGCTTAAACTCCATAATGACAAACAATCATTTATAAAAACAAAATTGCTATAAAATATATATCTGATTCAATAGATTTTCTCCCTTAACACAAAATTGTTAAAAAAAATTATTTGACACATTTAACCCTTCTTTCTTTCAATATTTAATAAATAAAAATGTAATTTATGTATGCAATGTTCACACACACTCATACAATTTATTTATAAAGTGACATTAAAATATAATAATTGCTAGCTTAGTAATTATAAACCTAATATTTAAAATTAAATCCTTAGCTTTTAAATCCCAATTACAATTATAGAAAAGCAAAAATAGAAGTATAGAATAAGATATTAAAATTGATCAAGCATAGGTTAGTTTTAAAAAAAGTTTAATATCTGAAATTTAAAAGTGGCTAACAAAATAGATTTTATAACACACACTGCTTATACATATGCATTATAACTTTGTTTTTTAACAGAAAAATTAAATATTGAATAGTTTAAATGTGTGTATTACCTTTCTATCAACACACAAACAAATAAAGAATATTATTGTTGCCCCACTCTCTTTCTATATTAATCTTTTATAAATTGATCTTGTAGGGTTTAAACTTGGGTGCCCTACAGCTTTCTTTATTGTTATATAAAAATGTGATGATGATTTTTTTGCTCAGAATTTTATTTCATGCATATTACGATAAATTTAGCTAATGACTTAATTGTAATGACACAATATATATATATATATATATATATATATATATATATATATATATATATATATATATATATATATATATATATATATATATATATATATATATATATATATATATATATATATATATAAGGCATTATGTATTTATAGCTACAACCATTCATTTATTATTTTGCTTTGCTACTTACTCATCAGGACCGTTGGAGAATTAACTATGAAAAGTCCAATCTTTCACACTCACTCAAAATAGACATAGTTAATACCAAAGAATTTTTTTTTTAGCATTGCCATTAAGATGTGTATGGGAACACCAGTACATCAAAATATTATTATGATTATTTAGAGACATGTTTTGGCTGGAGGGCAAACATTTCTCATCATATAGTTCATTTACTAGGAATTTCCTTTAGCAATGCCACCCAGAGGTTCATAACTGACCTCATTTATTTTCGTTGTAATCTATAATAGCATACTGCCTACTTCATCATTGTATATCTTTATTTACCAAACCTGAAACACTCTCTGACATGATGGCACATCCTTCACAAAAAATTTCGTAATTAATTAAATCTGACTGTATAAAAACCTCTGCAATCTAGTTTGTATGACTGGATTTGAAGATATTTACATTTCTGAAAAAATTGTGCTTTCAAACTGATAGAAATGTGTTTCATAAATTTTGTTTGTAGAATTGGTGTTTAGATCTAGTTTTTGGTCTTCCTCCTTTTTACTGATGTGAGCCAACTAGCTTGAAACCATGGTTTAAAGGTTGGAGATAATCAGAAAGAAATATTGAATTTTATCTCTCTCAGCATTCATGAAAACTAATCTTGTTAGTGATGTATTGGTAATGCACCATCTAGCGTTTATATATATTATATATATATATATATATATATATATATATATATATATATATATATATATATATATATATATATATATATATATATATATATAATATATATATATATATATATATTGTGCCCTTTTGTATGGGTCTCCATAAATTGTTGTATCAATCTGTTTGAAAAAAATTTAAATTTAAGATATATTTAGCTATATGATGTTAATTTTGTTAATAATAATCTTTCAAAAAGTGTAATTAAAGTAATTTGTGAGTATTTGATATGTAAAAATTGTGCTGATGTTTGAGAGAGACGTTTCAATAAAGATGATAATAGTATGTGGTTGGGAAAACTGGCCATAATTAATACTGCATTAATAAATTTCATAAATAAATGTTTAAAGCTAAAAGTTTTTAAAAAGACAAGTTAAAATTAAATGCATATATTTATTGTTGATAAAGATTAATATTTAATAGGTGTATATAAATATTTTAATTATTAGTAGTACATAATAGAAGATTAATATTTGATTTTATTAATATCGAATTATTATTTTAAAAGTTGTTATAATATATTGTTTATTTTAAAAAATATTTATTTTTAAAAAATGAAATTGTTAGTTTATTTTTAGATTATTACAAGCGTTTGTAACTGTGTTGTAAAACAGATGTTAGTTAGACATATACACACATGCTTGTGAGTTTTTTTTAGTAAAGTTGTGAAACTATTTTAAAATTTTGTTATAAAATTTATCAGTATTATTGGCTATCACGAGATAAAAATAAAGATAATTAATGTGAAACATTAAATCTGATTTTTAAAATGCTGTTTTAAAAAAAAAAAAATAACGAATAAAAATAGACTTAGTTTGTTTATAAAAATAATCTTATAAAAGTTAAAAGTGAAATAAAGTAAGAAAGTATATTTTAAAAATGTTTAATAGATTTAAATAAATGATAAAGATTAATTTATAAATTTAATAATGTAATAAATAATAAATATTAAATAAGTCATTATTTATTTTTAATTCTGTATTGTTGGTAAAATATGTAAATAAGCTAGCAAGTTGATTGTTTAATTTACCAATCAAGTGGGGAGTTGATTCCGGTATAAAACCAAGGTTCAATTGTTCGGAGGGGATTATGATCGTAATTTTTAAAGTAAAGTGTGCTATTAGAGATAGCTAAGTAAAATTATAGACGCTCTCGTAGTCATTTTAAAAATTATAAGAGAGTGGTTTTAAAGAATTTATAAAAAAATTTACCATCAAATATGCAGTGCTAGTTTAATTATAATTTCCTATTGATCGTCTCTATCGAAGCTCAATTTACTATCAAATAGTCATGAAGACATCATATAAGGATAAAATGTATTGGAGACTTTATACTAAAAATATAACAAACGCTGGATTAAGTAGGAGAATTACTAGATGGATAAAAGTAATATGTAGGACATTATATAAATTTAAAAGTTAATTGTAATTAGTTTTATAAAGACAAATATTTTAAAGAAAGAGAAATACTTCTTTATGAAGAAAGTATTTGTAAATTATAAATTTAAGTATATATCTTAGTAAAGATATGGTAATTAACAGTAATTGTATAAATACTTGCCTTGTAAAGTCTTTGTGGTTTAAAAGACTAAATTTTGACAGTTTTAAGAGGCAAATAAAGTGAAAGTTTAATTGGCCAAGAAATACTTATAAGTAAAATTATTATATTATTAAAGTCTGAACGCTGGTCGTACAGAAGAATTAAAAAAAAAATTAATCTTACCTAAATTATTTTGTTAAGGAATGTGCAAATAAAATATACGTGGATATCCAAGTCAATTTAGAATAATTAAATAAAAATTTATAAACTATTGACTAATTCTAAAATAATAACTTTTAAATAATTTTTCTTTAAAGAAATGAATCCGGATCCTATAAACTATTTTAATTTTATTTTGTTTATGGTGGAACTGACTTTTATTTTTATTTTTTTAAAAAAAGAACGTTTTCATTTTTCTTAAAAACTTTTAAAACACGTGATGTACCAGAAAAGGAAGTAATGTGTGGTGAAAGTTTGTGCCTAGGAAAAAGAACAATTATGGGTGAAAGAAGACACCGTTGGATTTTATGTAATATGTTTTATTTATTAACTAACATAAATATTTAATTAATTATTGATTTGTTAAAGATAGGAAAGGTACATTTACATTTTAAAAAAATAACTAAATATTAATATAACATTTCATTGCATAAAGTTTATTTTTATAATTATACGACACGTAATATTTTAAAGAATAATTGTTGAGTGTAAATGTGAAATTATTTTGTAAAACTATAATCCTGGAGAACATCGTATGGCGGACTGTACATTAGAGTATCATTTATGGTAAAAATTATATAATAATAATAATAATTTGATGTATTTTGATATGTTTTCTTTAGATCAACCAAATATTATTTGATTGTTGAATGAATGTATAAATATTTAAATAATATACATGCATAAGATTAGTAATAACAGTTTTATTTTAATATGCATACTTTGAATTTATGATGTAAATTTAATACAACGTAATATGAGAAATCTAGAAACAATTATATGATTCTTTCGTGGATAAATTTTAATGTTTCTGTTACAATATTAGGAATGAGATTTATTATATTAGTATAAGTTATTATTTTTCTTTTCAAGTTAGTAAGAGATATAAAAATCTATATTTTATTTTATTTTATTAGATAAGTTAAGTTAATTTTACATAGAAATTTATATTTTGATTTAAGGTTTATCGGATATAGATGATGAGGTATAAGAGAGTTTGGATAATTATTTTTTTTTTTAAAAAAAAAAATTGGTCATCTGTTTTTCTGAAGTTGCATAAGGTTAAAATGATATTTTTAGATAGAAGTTTATTAGGAAGGAATAGGAATAACAAGTTAAGAAGAGTAATAGTTTAAATAGAAAAGAATCATAGAATTTTATTTAATATAATACCTTATAAAATTGGTAATTGTTGAATAATTTTAAAAATTATTTTAAAAGAACATATACGTATTGCATATTTTGGTAAGACAAGTAGTATGAAATTACATTAGAATGAAATAAATAATTATAATCAATAATTATTATTATATTACAAAGTTATATCAGTTTATACATTATTTGACATTGGAGTAATGCTAATAGTAAATGTAATACATAGTAGTACATTATAATATAAATAGCAGAAATACTTAGGTGAAGTAGCATTTTAATTGTTAACGTTTGTTTATTTACATGTGCTACATTTTAGGATATTTTTTATAAAATTTTCTTGTATTAATTGATGACAAAATGATATCTATTAAAATTTAAGTTCATCAACTTAATTAAATGTTGTTGATAAAACATTTAAAGAATGTATAAATTATTTATTTATGATTATGGAAATAGTAACAGTGTAAAAAAAAAAAACTTGTATTATTATTTTTTTCTTATTTTTTTATTTTCTTTGGTTTCCACTTTTAATGTAAATAGTGTAAATAAGTTATTGGTTAAAGTTGATGTAAATAAATTTGTTAAGTTGTTTTTAAAATGTGTCGAATTCATTATTTTACACCACAGCATTTGACAACAGATAATTTGAATAAACATAATATTTGCACAATATGAATTTATTATTATTATTATTTTAGAAAGAAACACAATATTTTCTTAATATAATTTATAGAAATTGATTGACATTAACATATAATATTATAATGGTCAGAAAGTAATTATAATGCACAATATAAGAGTATAATATTATTTATTGCCACAGATTGTTAAATTATAAGAATTTAGTATATTTTAAAATTAAGATGCTATATGGAAATGAAAAACATGTATATGATTTACTTATTTTCTTAATGATTAATAGTATAATAAAAATAGATAAGATTAAGTTATACACTAAAGATTATTCTTGTTAGTTAGTGTTATTGGAGTAAGTTAGGTGTATTTAGGTTTGATATTAAATCCCTTATCATTCCTATCTGCACGAATTATTATTACTTTAAGATAATTAGAAGAACCTGAGATTATTTAATTATATTTCCTTAACAAAAGATTGAGATTTATTTATCTATTATTATGAAAGGTAGTTAATTTATAAAAGACATAAGAGTGCTGTAGATGTAGTAATGAAATAATAAAGATGTAATTAGTATTCTTATGCCATTGAGATAATGTCTTGGGAAGACATTGGCTCAATGTAAATTCAATTACCAATTGTAACTTCACTTCACAGTCTCATGATTTTAGTAAATACTTATTTAATTAGTAGATGATATTGAACTATATTAATTTTTGATAAGTTATAATAAATTTGATAAGATATAGTATTATAAAAATATATTAAAGATAGTTATACATATTTTAGCTAAGCATAACAATTTAATTGAGCTAGTCATATTTTAAGTTATATCATATATTGAGAAGTGAGGGTACAATATATATATATATATATATATATATATATATATATATATATATATATATATATATATATATATATATATATATATATATATATATATATATAAATATATATATATATATATATATAAATTATTAATCAATGTCTGTATTCCAATTATAATAAAATATATATATAACTATTCAAAACAATACAATAATTAATACAGTAACAATATTTTAAACAAATATATACCAATTTAATAGAAGTACTTTCAACTATCTATGTAGTCGTTGTCAACTAGACTCAAATTGTATTAGAAAAAACCGTTACAAATGTAAACAAAAGCAATACGTCATACATCAATTTTCCCACAATTCATTAATTTTTATATTGGCTGTCTGTCTATTTATCAACTGTTGCTTTTCACTTTTTATTAACATAGCTTCTTTAATTTTGCGTTTATTATTATTTCTTTCAATACACAGAATTTTAACTTTATTAAAATCAAAATCAAAACCATAATTACATGTTACATTATGATCAAAAAATACTAATGGTGATACATCATCATTTCTAACATTCTCTTGTCTTGATTTTTGCACTCGTTTATACAATAACAAATGCTCCCTTGATCTTTTCTCCAATGTACATCGAGATTCCCCAATATAAGCCTTTCCACAAAAACATAGCCATTTATATATTGCACAACTTTGATTTAAAATACCACATCTATTTTTTGAATTATTTATTAATCTATTTAAATTAGGAGTAGTATAAAATGCAACTCGACATATATTTTTATATATCTGTTTTATAAATTTAACCTGTTCATTCTAATACAATTTGAGTCTAGTTGACAACGACTACATAGATAGTTGAAAGTACTTCTATTAAATTGGTATATATTTGTTTAAAATATTGTTACTGTATTAATTATTGTATTGTTTTGAATAGTTATATATATATATATATATATATATATATATATACATACATATATATATATACATACATATATATATATATATATATATATATATATATATATGTGTGTGTGTGTTTGTATGTATGTGCTCATTGATTATTTTCTCTTAAAATAATAGTATTTATTTATTTAAATATACTAATATTTTTTTTTTGTATTCATTTTGAAATATATATTTTTTTTTCTACAAATGATTATTGTCAAATTGTTTAATTTTCAAGAAATATTATGATTCTTATTATTATTTATGAAAAAAAAAATAAGAGAAAAATATTCATTTTAATAAAAATAATTATTTTTAATTACTGTATATTTACTTAGAATCTAGGATTATTGTTATTTATTTACTAGAAATAATTGTCTGATATCTAACAAGTAATCAATTTCGTTGATGTTGTTGAATGTATGATATACAGAATTGTTTCTGCTAATTTCAATTTGTTTGTTTGCTTATTTTATCTCAACATTTTTGGCTCACATTTTTTGTTAAAATAAATATTTATGAAAAAAAAACTGCAATATATAAATCTCAGATAATAAAATTCATAGCAGTCTAAAATCAAAGATAATTATTTATTATAATACATGAATTAATAAGTATTTTTTATGTTCACATTTGATTACTCTTTAAAATTATTATTTAATATTTAACTGTTAATTGATTTATTATATTCAGAAGTATTTGATTCATTTTTTTAAGAATCACCTATTACTAATGATTACCTGGTGGGGATGAGGTACAAACAGGATTCTGCATAAAAAAAAACCCACATTTGTTACACCAAAAATCATTAAAACATTGTCAGACCATCATTTTATACTTAGAAAGTTTTTTAAAAGTTGCAATTTTTTGTTATAATTTTGCACTTAGACAGCAAGCTAAATGTATATTATTAACCAGTAAATTAAAAGATGATACAGGAGATTTGAATATTAACTAAAGATCCACTTTCACTGTTCTCAGCACAAAGCTTTTTTACGAAAGCCATCAGATAGAAACAACACAGAGTACAATGGATGGAAATCACTGTATAGGCTTGAAAATATATAACCGTCTATGATTTATTAATTATTATTGCTTGTTCTAAAGGGGACTATTGTATGAAGAAATATCCTATGGTTTTATTTTATAAAAATTACGAATTTTAATGTATACAAGGGTGTCATTTTATGTGGTAGGTAGGTTACTCAGAAAGCAAGCATAAAAGAAATCTCACAAAAATAGACATAATTTACCTTGAAAAATTGGGGACACATATGGTAATTTTTGAAAATCACATATAAGGAAAAAAAAAAACATAAAATTAGTTTAAAATTCACATTAAAATAATGAAATAAAATATGGCTAATAAAATATTTCGAATTTGAAAATAATTCGTTTGTGAACTAGTAACTCATCAGATTTTCCTGAAGAAATAATACAACTAGTGCCAACTTCATTTTTTTAATTGCATTCATAGGTCACTTGCCGAAACTATTTTTTTTTTCTATCACTGTTGATCTTTTCCATTTCAATAAACGATCTAAAATTTATTTTTTTGTTTCCAAAGAAATTCATTTTCTTGGGTGTTTTCCCTCTACATTAGGGTAAACTAAAAGTTTAAAATAGAAATTAGAAATTAGACTTATGATAATAAAGAGAGACCTACTCACCTCTGTTGGGCAAAATTTAATTAAAACTAACAATTAAAAATTAAATTCTTATTTTTGCCTTTAATTTTAAATTCTGCTTAAAAATCAATTTCCATTGTTTCGCATCACATTAATTTCAGATCATGTTACATAATTTTTAAATTGTTAATTATAATTAAAAATCAGATTTTAATTTTTAATTGTCAAATTTAATTGTGCCCACCACTGTTACTCACCTTTTAAAAATAAACTTGTGGACACTAAATGATTAATTGATTAAATACTCTTTTGAAAAAAAAAAAAAAAAGCAAAAGTAGAATGTGATTTAAAATGCGAAACGTATAACATGAATAGTATACACATCTATAATTTATGAACAGATTTACATTAAAATCTTGTAAAATTTATAACTTACAGACACTAAATGATTAACTGATTACATACTCTTTTTTAAAAAGCAAAAATAGAATGTGATTAAAAATGCAAAAACAGTAACATGCATACTATAGGCATCCATAACATTTGAACAGATTTATGTTATAATCTTGTAAAATATAATGTCTGCATATAAAATAGGCAAATCCTGATTTTAAGTGAAATATGAATTCTTTATTGCATAAAATCTATTACAATACTATTATAACGTACTGAAAATATTGAAATTATTAGATAAAAATCAAACTTCGATAATGCACTATTACTTAAATATGACATGTGAGTGCACATAATTTATAGTATTAAAAGTAATAGTGTTGGAGCTCAACTTTTGATCTAATAATTGCTATCACGTAAAAGAAAACCACATACAAAGAAATTAAGAAAAAACATGAATTGTGTAACTTCAAAATCACATTTAAAAAATCACCATAATACGAGATCCAGGTGTACTTCATAAACTTTATATAAAATCCAAAACTACATTATCAAATTAATAAGTGATCAACATTAAATTATATATTGAGATGATGTTTTCTGCCATATATATATATATATATATATATATATATATATATATATATATATATATATATATATATATATATATATATATAGTAACCCCACCGATCACCATCACTAACAAATACCCGGGGATGCCAATTGCTTGGATTATAGAATAAACTATCGAACTAACTTTATCCTAAATTTACTCATTAGGCTCTTAATTAAAGTTTCGCCTTAAACTAACACAGTTGAAAGATACAGAGGTGGATGAGGTGTCCAATGTACATTAGATGCGGGAGAAAATATTATAATTAGTAGGAATAAACATCTATTAAATTGTATACTACATAAAAATTTAATTGGTAAAATTCTACCCATCTAAATTAACTAATTGTAATCTATATTCCATATCCTCCCATCATCCACATGCATTGATCAACATCTACCATGTTAGAAAATTACACTAATAACTAAAATATAATATTCTAGAAACTATAATGCAAAACAAACTGTATCTGAACTTAAACTAAACCTATCATTACTAAATTTTTAATTACACAATAATCTAATCTAATTAACTGAATTTAATATTTAATCTGAATTAAAAATTGAAGATCTCAGGGAATCTGTTATGGCATGGCTTAATCTAAAATCTCTATCTTTCAATAACTATTGTTTAATATTATGAAAGTAATAAGATAAACTAAGCAATACCCTAACTAAGATAATGAAAGAAATCGGGCACATTTTGATTTCAATTCATCATCTAACCTATTACTAAATAATAAAACATTTAGTAGATAATTGACATCGCATACAGTGTTTGGATCAAGGAAATCAATATCATCATATTTAGAGGTTTATTATAATTAAATGAAAGTACAATTACATTCCATTAAATAAAAAAATGGGTGAGCATGTGTGGAGATATGAAACAATGAATGCATGTTAAAGAAAAATGTTGAATACAGTTTTTTTTAATAAAATATTTATTACAAGAAAATATAGTTAAACAACATTTAATTTCTTTACAATTTGAATAAGTATAAGTTTTGGATGTATTAATATCAGTGGGTAAAGACCTACATAATAACAGAAATTACAAGATAATTTTCTAACTTTTTATCTAATACATTTAGTCTATTAAGTCACTATGATTGACTTATGGCCCACATTATATTTTTAACCCTAAATAATACACTAAAATACAATCTTTATATTTTATTGCAAAATTGGTTTTCATTTATCAGTCCCTTCTGATACACATATGAAATAAAATAAATTGCCTTACATTTCTGGCAACAAACTACATAATTTATTTTATATTTCACATCTTGTCTTTTATATCACTCTTAAATTATTAATGAATCTAATAAGTCTAAAACAAACACATTGCTTAAATATTTCAATTATATTATAAAATACATCTAAATCTTGGCATTTTGACCTTAAAATGCACAATAACTAAAATAAGGGGGTTTGGACCTAAGAGTCAACACAAAATAAGATTAAATTATACTTTGCAAAATGGAAATAATTCTATCAATTATCTAAGTTTATCTTTGAAAAACAGAAATGAATAATGCTATTAATTAATTATGGTTTGTCTTCTCTTATTGCTTATACTAGTCATGATTAAACACTATGAAAGCTGTTGATATGAAATTCAAAATGGTAAATGCAAAATGATTGAAGTTAGGCATTAATGATGGATTTTTTATAACTGTTAAGTTAGTACTTTTCATCTGTGTCTGTATTATGTTGTGTGTCATAAATAAATAATTAATAATACTCAATTCAATCCAATCAGTTTGCTTATGAATGTGTCAATAAATCATAATACAGACAATAGCAATGGATCAAACAAGCTTCAACACTAATTCTAACACAGCTGTTTTTTTTGAGGAAATCAAATCTACTTTTATTATTCTTCTTATCACTAAATTAGCTAACACATGACTATGAGTAGGATGGAAGCATTCTATAAGCACATGGGATAAAATATTTTCAGAATTCTCATTCATAACCAGCATGACAATAACTCCCAATTCTACTTCTGAGACTACATAAACTAGTGGGGCTAAGTCTCAACACCAAAACATCAGGGAGATAAAATACTGGGCTTCACATACCTTAATTCATAATATCAAATAACAAATGGAGGATTCAATCCCATCCTATAAAATACTTCTATGACAAAGGGATTTCACTCTATCCCATAAAATATATAAGGCAATACACCATATCAAATATGCAAATAACAAGAAAAAAGATTATTCAATTCCACAAGACACAATAAAACATCATTAACTTTTTATACAAATAGCCACTAACACTTTTCTTAACAAACATAATAAAGAACAATAAATTCATGTTCAAACAAATTCTATTCTTTCAAATATGAATAGTCCAGTACCATTCTCGAAACCGATTGATTATATATAATTTTTACTTGTGAATTACACGTTATTATGGTTAAGTTTTATAACATACACACTTATATGAACATAATATTAATACAGACAATTCAAATCCCAGTAGGTAAATAACTACTGTAAAAATATTAATTACTAACTGTAAATGAAACGATGGGTAAACATTTCATATCTGATGTAATATTCTTAACTTAAAACAAGGCAATAATTTCTGTTGGTAATATAAGACAAAATAATCCTTTTATAGTGGATTTATATTACCACAAATCTAAAGGAAAAGTTTAACTTAGATAAATAATGAAGCTTATGTTCCAGGTCAAATAATTATTGAAAATAATGATTTTCTATTCTATTAAAAAAAATCGCAAAGATATGTTATATATTTTATGTAATGAAACTCTTTTAAAGTAATTGTTCACTCTTTTTAACCTTGATTGGACATCTGCATTTTATCAAGCATGTACATTTATATATGGCACATGATAAAGCTTATAATAAAATAATAATAACAATACCTTGCACCATATTTCTTTAATATTGTACATTTTGGAGACGATCTTGGAGGCATATTAAATATAATAATAAAAAATAATAATATCATTAACCAACCATTAACTATCTACATAGTAAATACAATTAAGTAATAAATAAATAAAGTTCTTTTGTTTTCTTCTTCTGGGTTGAAAACAAAAAGTTTATTTCAGTTTATACATGACATCTTTCAGTCATATCTGGAATAATAATACTAACAATAATGATAAGCACATAGATATAAATATTGACAAATACAACACGTTCCTGCAGGGATACAAATAAAAATATTATTTTGACTCCAATATAGCACATTCAATGTTGTTTAGCTGACCTAATGAAATTGCTATCAATGTTATATAAAAGCAGTAATAATTCATATTTCATATTAAGCATTCATTTCATGTTTCTTTTTCAGAGCCATTCATTAAATGTGTATGATTAGTTGAACTGATAACATTTATTTACCTTTCCATGAACTGGTTGGCAATATTTTATGTGAGAAATTTCATCACAAAATAAAAGGACAATTAATGCAATAAAATCCACATTCAGTTTCACTATTATCTAAAACTATTCTTATAGTAGTTAAAAATAAACTAATACTTAGTTGAATTATATGTTTAGTCTTATTTTCTAATAGGCAAGAAAAAAAATATAAATAGTCAGGTAAGTGTTTTAATAAAATGATAATAAAATAAATGATTCATATGCATCTTTCTTAATCTTCTTCTTTTATAGCTAGCAAAAAGTTTATCATAAAGAGTTCTTGAGAGACTTAATAAGAATTCACATATTTTTCTGTCATAATAAAGGTATATACAAGCTGCAGTTATTCCCTAAAATATTGTAATTAAAACTTAAAAATAAAAATTTTGAAAAATAAACAAACATTCTTCTGTCTTTTTCAAAAGTAGGAATAAAATTTAAATAAAATGATTTTGAAATATAATTATGTATTTCCATTCCATTCTTCATATTACTAATTAATTTTAAATACGTTATAATGAAGATACACTCATGCATTTAAAATAATGACTGATAATTCTGATACTGCCAATTAAGAAGAAAAATCAATGTACCTTGAAAGTTATTTATGCTACCATTATCCCAAAACTTTACAGTACTTTAAACTTTCAACTTGGCTTTTTTTTTTTTTTTTGGAAGAAAAAGCTTTTTATAAAACTGCACTATCAAGATTTGCTTAAATAATACTTTGAAGTTCTACGAGTAGAGAATCCGACTATTTCCTTTGTAGTAGTCTTTTTAGTAGTTCCTGTGAAATGATCTTTAATCCTTTTCATAGGCCTCAAAAAAATTACCCTGCATTTATTCTTCAAATCTAAAGTCGTTTGAAAGTTCAACGGTTACCAGATAGAGACTAAGAATTAATTTATGCAAGAAACTTTCTAGGAGAGAAAAAAAATAGAAACAAAAAAAAATATTTTGTCTTTTAAATAAATAAAAGATTAAATATTAAATTGAACTAAGAATTAAATATTCTGTATTCTTAAAGTAACAGAATAAAATGAATAATTATTTTCACAAATAAAATATATTACAGCATATTTTTAAATAATCCACTAGTCCAGTGATCCATCAATTCATTTTAAAAAAGTAATTAAGCTAGTTTTTAAACTAGTAATGGTATTATTGAATATATGTGTATGAGATGTGATATTTGATGATTTCATGAAGCATATGAATGAAAAATGAAGCTGGATAATGATACAGACATAAATGAATATTTACAAATACTGTACCATATGTAATAAACTTATGTGACTGAAATAACACTTTTAATGATGATGAGTGAAACATGCTTCACTGTTTATACTATAGATTAAAATATGTAAAGCAAATGAACTAGAGAATCACTCAAAACAAGTCCTAATATTTATTTGTGAACAAACAAAACCAATTATATTCAACCTTAAGTGAACTGACACCTTTTGTGAGAAGCCACCCCCAAATCCCATAATTAACTATATCCTAAAGTAAGATAGTAGATATCAAAACAATTTTTAAATTACACCTATAAATACTTCCAATCATAGTTTTACACCATAAATAATATTTTTTTTTTAAATTTCACATTATTTCATTTTTTTAAGAATATAATATCAGATGTTACTGATATAATACCATACAACTACAATTAATATTTCTGGTGCAAAACCAGAAGGTCCATATATATATATATATATATATATATATATATATATATATATATATATATATATATATATATATATATATATATATATATATATATATATATATATATATATATATATATATATATATATATATATATATATATATATATATATATATATATATAAAAACAAAAAAATAAAGACTTATAAATCCAATAAATAATATAATATTTCAACCAGAGGACTGGTTTTCATCAGAAAGAAAAAAAATACACAGTAAAATGGCGATAATCAAAAATTACAGATTTGGTAAAAGATTAAAAATTAACAAACCCCCCCTGATTGGTCACAAAATCTAACACAGCAGAATATCTACCCAATCAATGACAAAATTCAAACAAAAAAAAAAAAAAAAAAAAAAAAAACTACATTCCCTCCTAATCAAGCTTAAATTCTATTTAAATTAAAATAAATATATACATATTTTGTGGGTTCATCCGTGTTAAAAACTTTTAATATCAATATACTGACGTTTCGACTTGGTCACACAAGTCGAAACGTCAGTATATTGATATTAAAAGTTTTTAACACGGATGAACCCGCAAAATATGTATTTTATATATTTAACCCGTGCAAATCTTCGTTTTAACACATATATATATATATATATATATATATATATATATTAAGTCATTTTGGAGTTATATGAAGGGAAGATTGGGCAAGGATCTAGAAATAGAGGATATAATAAATATTATTAAAGCCATATTTGAGTGTCTCTTTTATTAATTTAATTATAGAACTAACAGCTATGATGTCCATCTGAGTGAAAAAAAATCATAATTATTAGAGTCCAGATCAGATTATACCTTACCTATTATGTGCTCTGCTTACACAAATGAATAATCACTATTATGATTAAGGACTGCTATTCACCTAGTGCTGGGCTAAATGCCTAGTGGTACACTTATACAGGCTGCCATAATAGGGGTAATATTCACAATTTGCAGCCCTAATTGTGTTTTATGCCCTCACAATATTAAATATTAAATGTTAATCATAGAGTTCTTTATCATGTTATGTTAAAAAAATTTGGTGTATTTCTGAGATATCTATATTACATTTGTTATTGTTTTTTAGAATCAATTGAAAAATAATGATTTATGGAGATTTTTTTAAACATAGATTGATGTTTGTTTGTTTGACTTGTTTAATTTACTGTTGAAATGGTATCTATACAATTGTTATAAAACGCAAGAAAAAGATTTAGATAATAATTCAATAAAACAAAATATATATTTATTACACTCATTTATACATTTACTCTTTAAATCAAAAAAACTCAATAAACAAACAAAAAAAATAACAAAAAAACTATATATATATATATATATAATACTTTCCTAACATTCCTAATAAATTTATCACAAAAACGTCAATATTATTAAAACTTTGATTGTATATCATTTGTAATCTCTTAATAAATGATTTGCTTAAGAAAGTATTTTGACATTTATTAATATAAAATGCATACTTATCTTTTATAAATGACTACAGTATGTTAAATTATATTTTTGATATAAAGTCACTCAAATCATTTTTACATAAAATACCTTTATCAAAAAATATATCTTTCAACAATTTTATTTTTTTCAATCCTGTTTTAAAATTTAGTTGTTTTTCCTTTATTAATTTACTGATTTTTTTTTCAACATTATGAATTCTGAAGTCAATGTTTATAGTATTCAAAATCACTATAGAAGAACCATATGGTATACTGTCCTTACAACAAGATAAATGATTTATTAATATTAACCCCCAAATTGTTATTCCTATACCATTTCATAAAACAATTTATATCCCATTGAAAATCAATGTAATCATTATAAGTAATAATTACTTTAAATAATTAATAATGATCACCATAAATAAATATTTTAACACATTTTATGTTTGGTTCACCATATTCCATAAAGAAATTAAAAGTAGCTCTGCTAATATTATTTTCAGAGGATCAACTACCATATTATTAAAATATAATAATTAATTCCATACAATCACTCATTAGATATGTTACAATCATTAAAGACACAATTAAATGAGGATTAACTCCCTGTTATTTTAAGTTTACATTATTATACCACATTTGACTTTATGAAATAACTTTTATCATATAAAATATATAATATTAGTTGATTATCATCAGATACAGCATCATTTTACTGTGACATGGTTTACTGGATATAAAACCTTATTGACAATGAGTCAATTCCTTAATTTTAACCACAAAAAATACTACTGTAAACACATCTCTTATAAATCCTAGAAAAAAAGTTGTAGAATTTAAATAGGTCCACAATCATTAGTATGAAATTTATACTTCTTATAAATTAATATAATATTTAATATTTTAAATATGTAAGAAATAATACATTTTTTCAAGAGATAAATTAATAATATAATGTTAGGCAACTACTAGACATTCAGCACGACTTTTATAATAATATTAGAAATACAGTCTTATTTCTTAAAAAATTTTGTTCAAAGTTTAGAAATTTCATTATTCACTTAAATAATTTCAGATATTTTAACATCAATCATCAATACTCAAACAACTTTGTTTACTAAATTTAATATCAACCATATCATTATCATATATATCAAAATACATTTCTATAAAAGGATTAACTATATCATTCATTGAAAATTGAATTACATTATATCTACAACTTTTATTTCTAGTAACATTAAGATTCTAAAGATAATTTCAAAACCTTTGCATATTTTGCTTAAAATTTTATTCAACAGAACTTTATAATGTTATCATTTTTTTTTCATTAGAATATTAATAAACCCAACAAAGTCACTTAATTAACATATGTGATTTATAATATTTATGTTTTCTATTTAAATCCTTTAACAGATCCTTAAAAAACCATATAATTATTCAATTAGTGAATAACAATTATATATTGCTCCAGATAATTTTGATATATACTAAAGCACTTATCTGCAGTTATATTTGGATCATTTTTTTATAAAATTATATTCCAATCAATAACTTCAATGTTTTATAAAAACCTTAATAATTACTTTGTTTATAATTTATATTAATATTTACTGTACGATTTGTATGTTAATAAGCATAATCTATAACAATTTTTAAAGGTGGATTATGATAAGCAGGATGTAATAAAGATTGATCAGACTTTTTGCACTTGAAGACCTCTTAAGTGCTAAACAGTAAATCCAATAGACCATTCCTAAAACGAATGATGTTAGCAAGTTATTTTAATTTAACTCATTCGAAAAAAAAATCAATAAAGTTGATTATTATTACTAAGAGTATATGTTTTGAATAATCAACTTCTTTAAAATTACCTATTATAATAATTTATTTATATGTCCCAATATATCTTCAGCTTTAATTCAATGGCAACAAAGATCGAAGAAGTTTGTGCCCAATAATATTTTATTATTACTTTTTAAACTAATTTCAAACCAACAGAATTACATATTATTTTCACTAAAATATTTGTCTATATTTTATGTTTTTAATTCCAAACAAAATATATCCTTCTCGTCTTTTATTAGTATATTTTCTAACAAGTCTATAAACATATTAACTATCACCAAATATACAAATATTATCAATTACTTCTTTAATCAAGACACGGTTACAAATGTAATATCATAATAATTTAATAGCAATTCAAATTTAAAACCAATTGTCCTAGTTCAAGGATAATATACATTTTGATAATAAGAGTTCATGATTTGTAATTTATTATACAGCCTATTTTGCAAACTTATATATATATATATATATATATATATATATATATATATATATATATATATATATATATATTGCATTTCAATGCTATTTTCTTCAATAAGGTCACTTAATATAAAATATAAATTCTCTTCTTCAACAGTCTTTCAACATTTAATATAGTTTTATCCTCTGTTTTATTAAATATATCAGGACTAAGATTCAATAGATATTTTAAATAACCATAGCAATTTCCAAACATCCTCAAAACAGATATCACTAGCATTAACATTATCAGATTCACAGTGTTGTATTGATAAATAAAGTAAAAGCATTTTTTTAGACTTAGTGTTGAGTTTATAACAGACATTATTTATATTTCAAATATTTTTCACAAATATAATCATGTTTTTTTTTATTCTAACCAGACAAAAGAGAATTTCACTCTTGCTTTAATCTTTTTCAGTACCTGAATTATTTGATTATCTTTAATAGGTGAACTATTTGCATTTTTAAATTTTTGTTGTATATTTTTTACATAAAACACAATTTTATTACATTCATTTTCTTTATCTTCCCAATCATTCAAACAAAAACAAAAAAAAAAAAAAAACATATGCTTTTATTAATATTTTATCTTGAGTAAAAATCTGGGATTTGTCAACCCATTTATTCTATTATTTGACTGTCAGTGTTAATTTATTCTATTACTCATTCAGTTTAAAATGAGAACTACTAGCACATGCATATCTGATTGCTTTTGTAATATAATAATAACAATGCTACTATTATTACTACTAGTATATACTACTACTACTACTACTACTACTACTACTACTACTACTAATAATAATAATACTACTAATAATAATAATAATAATAATAATAATAATAATAATAATAATAATAATAATAATAATAATAATAATAATAATAATAATAATAATAATAATAATAATAATAATAATAATAATAATAATAATAATAATAATAATAATAATAATAATAATAATAATAATAATAATAATAATAATAATAATATTGATGATGTTACTATATTATTAACAATAATTTTGACATGTAGACAAAAAATAAAATGTTAATCACCATAATGTATAAGAAATGAAATGAAGTTTCATTATTAGATATAAACATTTTAATTAGATATTATTTTCAATGTTAAAATGAAAAAAATTCCTATGGAAATTTTAATATCTAATAAAATATTATATCTATATTTATATAACCAAATTCTATTTTTTCTTTTATTTTTTATTTTAGGTCCATTTGACAATATATCATTTTTGGCTGTAATAGGTGTATTTATTCCCTGGAATATAATTTATTTGAAATATCTATAACTATTTTACATTATCATAACAATGAATAATTACAATTTAATAATTGCCAATAATATCACCATGTAAATAATTAAAAATAAAAGTGTTTTATTATATTACTTATGATAAAGAAGTAGTCAAAAACAAAGTTTCTTTTTTATTATTATTATTATTCTTTTTTATGATAAATCATATTAAATTGTACCTATGACAATGATATCATAATGTGAGAAATTTAATTTATAGTTAATCAATGATTTATTTTTTTAAAAAGTATTTCTTAATTTCAACTATTTAATGCAGAGAATCTTCCACAAGTTTATAAATACATAAAGACTAAATTTCATGAAAATATAATATTATTATAAATAAAAACAATACTACAACTCCTCCTCCTCCTCCTCCTGCTCCTCCTCCTCCTACTACTACTACTACTACTACTACTACTACTACTACTACTACTACTACTACTGCTACTACAACTGCTACTACAACTGCTGCTACTACTACTACTACTACAGCAACAACAACAACAACAACAACAATAATAATAATAATAATAATAATAATAATAATAATAATAATAATAATAATAATAATAATAATAATAATAATAATAATAATAATAATAATAATAATAATAATAATAATAATAATAATAATAATAATAATAATAATAATAATAATAATAATAATAATAATAATAATAATAATAATAATAATAATAATAATAATAATAATAATAATAATAATAATGAAGCACTATTTGAATATATTATTCAGAGTGATATAATAATATTAATTATCAAGAAATTATAAATAAATTGTAAAATCTATTTTAAAAAAAATCGTAATATATGTTTATTGACATAAAACACTATTTGTCATTAAGAAAGTTCCAACAAAACAACTATTAATATCAACGCCTAATTAAGTTATAGAAATAAAAAAAATGTAATAATTGATAAGTAATATTTTTTCAATGAACTGAAAAACGTATATTATAAATATTTGATTAATTATTCCATATTCATATTTCTAAAAAGATAATAGAACCTCTCTGGTTTAATTTATCTTTTGATTTCAAATAATCTAATTAATTAGCATTTGAATATTATACAAACTTCAATCTTTACATTGTTGTTATCTATAAGCATATCATTATCAAAAATAAAAACACCAAATGTTATGTCAATACTTTCTAAGAAAAAAAAATATATAGTCTATACAATTTATCTGGAATCTCATTAGTTTGAAAAAATAAATAACAGTGATATATAAAGTAGTAAGAAAAAAAATCAAAAACAAAAAAAAAAAATCAATAAAAAACAAATCTATTTATTTATAGTTACTATAAAATAATAGCAAATTGTTTATTTTATCAAAGTTATATTAGAAAGAAATATTGATTTTTATGATAAATAAATAAATAAAAATTAATTATAATAATAATTACTGTTTATTTGTTTTTTATGATATAAATAATTAAAATTCAGTTATTAAATTTATGATCCCAATGGTAAATTATAGTAATTAAAGAAATAATTTTCAAATGTTTTATAACAATGTAATAAATTAAATAAAACATTGCATTTATAGTACAAGATAATTCTTACAGCGCTGTATTTTAAATTCGTTACTTATTATTATTATTATTATTTGAAATTTCAATAACAATATATCAGTGTAAGTATTTAATATATTTGGAATTAGTTCGTGCATAAAACTACAAAATATTATCTATCTATCTATCTATCTATCTATCTATCTATCTATCTATCTATCTATCTATCTATCTATCTATCTATCTATCTATCTATCTATCTATCTATCTATCTATCTATCTATCTATCTATCTATCTATCTATCTATCTATCTATCTATCTATCTATCTATCTATCTATCTATATTTATCTATCTTTCTATTATATCTATTTGTCTATCTATCTATGTATCTGTATACACGTCTATCTATTTATCAATACATATCAACTATACTTAAATAGAATCAAGTAACATTAAATTATCTTCATAAAAACAGACAATAATTGGCTGGAATTTACAAGTATTATTATTATTATTATTATTATTATTATTATTATTATTATTATTATTATTATTATTATTATTATTATTATTATTATTATTATTATTATTATTATTATTATTATTATTATTATTATTATTATTATTATTATTATTATTATTATTATTATTATTATTGTTGTTATTATTATTATTATTATTATTATTATTATTATTATTATTATTATTATTATTATTATTATTATTATTATAGTAAACTTGCTTCCACATTCATTCATATATAATATTATAATTATGTGTAATATATATAAATTAAAATGTGTATAATACTAAAGTAAAAGTACTTAGATATATTTACCTATTTATCTGCCTATTCATCTACATATTGTGTATCTATATCAATATAAGCATCATTTTAAGCAATTTGATGTTACTATAAGATCGTTTTTTTTTTTTTACTCATATTAATTCTTAGATATACTCTAATATATTATATCACGAAAATTGTCAATAAATTACAGGATTTATGTTAGAAAATTTATAGTTTGAAATTCTATTAGAATGTTTATTTATTAGTGATGTAATTTGTACTCCAAATAAAATTAATTAGCAATACTTGTACAAAAAATGAAATATTAAGTTTTTTCTTATGTTTTTCCAACCAAGTAATATTGTTTTGCCTGTCAAGTAAATAAACAATTTAATGTTAAATAGAAACACCAAAAAGGGAAGTATGAATGTCTATAAGTACCCAATATGATTATCCAGAAAAAAAAATGTGACTCTACATTTTTATTTCATTGAATTCATAAATGACAATACTTTATGCCAAATATTTCTTTCAATATTGTATAGTAACATCTAAATTATTTATTGGTGAAAATATTTTTAGAAATTTTATATGTATCCTTCACTATCACATGACCTTGATTAATTGCCAATACCAAGCTACATAAAACTGCTTACCCATTGCACCACTTCAACTATTGGTCTGTCTATGAGTCACTAGCTAAACAAACTAAGCCCATTTACCCATTAAAGCTCTGAATATTTACTGTTTTACATGGTAATTTAGACAAAGCTAATATCTCTACATTCTATCTATCTATCTATCTATCTATCTATCTATCTATCTATCTATCTATCTATCTATCTATCTATCTATCTATCTATCTATCTATCTATCTATCTATCTATCTATCTATCTATCTATCTATCTATCTATCTATCTATCTATCTATCTATCTATCTATCTATCTATCTATCTATCTATCTATCTATCTATCTATCTATTATTTTTTTTTTATATATATATATATATATATATATATATATATATATATATATATATATATATATATATATATATATATATATATATATATATATATATATATATATATATATTGTAATGGACAATAAAACAAACATTATGCTGACCATGTTGCAGCATCCAAATGTAATGGAACATACTTTTACTCCATTATACCAGTCATCAGTTAACTGGGACCTACAGTTTGTGGTGCCAAATGTACTGGACACTATATCATATAAACATATTATACATCAAATGTAATGGAACATCAATATATGAAAAGAAAATAATGCTTCTAACATTGGATGATAAATGTAATGGAATATATGTAATCTAAATGAATCCAATTGTTGAGAAAGCCTAATATAATAAATTATATAATTTAAATGAAGAAAGATAAAATTATCCCAGTTATATTTAAATAAATTGTTTATATGCCCTTCCAACTAGCTATACATGATAAAAAATCTAAAATCATACAGAGCAATGAGATCTATCATTATAATTTATTTTAAAGGTTGATATGACTAACTAATCATATATATATATATATATATATATATATATATGATTAGATATATATATATATATATATATATATATATATATATATATATATATATATATATGTCCACAGAGGGCGTTCTACCAAAAACGCCCATCAAGCGTATGTTTTGTTTACATAAACATCAGAGTAGATAGTATTCACTATCTCTAATTATAATTCGACTTTCAGATCATGATTTCAAGCTATTTGCTATCGACAGTGAAAGACAGGAATAAAGAAACTAGATCTAAATACAAACTCTGAGCGTTTATGAAACAATTTCTATTCAGCTTGCAAGCGTGAAATTTTTAGACACGTAATGTCTTCAAACTCAGCATAGCAAACCAGATAGCTATATGGGTCTGATCTCAGTTCAGCATCACCACATAGTAAAAGCCTCTGCAATCTATATCATTGCAAGAAAGACCTCAAAGGTACATTTATGATAAACAAAAATGCAAGTTAAAAAACTTGCTAACGCTTGTATTTATGTCCACAGATGGCGCTCTACCAAAAACGCCCATCAAGCATATGTTTTGTTTACATAAACGTCAGAGTAGTTAGTATTCACTATCTCTAACTATAATTACACTTTCAGATCATGATTTCAAGCTATTTGCTATCGTCAGTGAAAGACAGGAATAAAGAAACTAGATCTAAATACAAACTCTGAGCGTTTATGAAACAATTTCTATTCAGCTTGCAAGCGTGAATTTTTTAGACACATAATGTCTTCAAACTCAGCATAGCAAACCAGATAGCTATATGGGTCTGATCTCAGTTCAGCATCACCACATAGTAGAAGCCTCTGCAATCTATATCATTGCAAGAAAGACCTCAAAGGTACATTTATGATAAACAAAAATGCAAGTTAAAAAACTTGCTAACGCTTGTATTTATGTCCACAGATGGTGTTCTACCAAAAATGCCCATCAAGCGTATGTTTTGTTTACATAAATGTACCTTTGATCTTTCTTGCAATGTTATAGATTGCAGAGGCTTCTACTATGTGGTGATGCTGAACTGAGATCAGACCCATATAGCTATCTGGTTTGCTATGCTGAGTTTGAAGACATTACGTGTCTAAAAAATTCACGCTTGCAAGCTGAATAGAAATTGTTTCATAAACGCTCAGAGTTTTATTTAGATCTAGTTTCTTTATTCCTGTCTTTCACTGACGATAGCAAATAGCTTGAAATCATGATCTGAAAGTGGAATTATAGTTAGAGATAGTGAATACTAACTACTCTGACGTTTATGTAAACAAAACATATGCTTGATGGGCGTTTTTGGTAGAACACCTTCTGTGGACATAAATACAAGCATTAACAAGTTTTTTTAACTTGCATTGTTGTTTATCAGAAATGTACCTTTGAGGTCTTTCTTGCAATGATATAGATTGCAGAGGCTTCTACTATGTGGTGATGCTGAACTGAGATCAGACCCATATAGCTATCTGGTTTGCTATGCTGAGTTTGAAGACATTACGTGTCTAAAAAATTCACGCTTGCAAGCTGAATAGAAATTGTTTCATAAACGCTCAGAGTTTGTATTTAGATCTAGTTTCTTTATTCCTGTCTTTCACTGACGATAGCAAATAGCTTGAAATCATGATCTGAAAGTGGAATTATAGTTAGAGATAGTGAATATTAACTACTCTGATGTTTATGTAAACAAAACATACGCTTGATGGGCGTTTTTGGTAGAACGCCATCTGTGGACATAAATACAAGCGTTAGCAAGTTTTTTAACTTGCATTTTTGTTTATCATATATATATATATATATATATATATATATATATATATATATATATATATATATATATATATATATATATATATATATATATATATATATATATATCAGAAACAAAGGGAATTCTATTAAATCCAATACACACATCTAATAAGTAAATTTATGTATATCTAAACATATCAATGAATAATAATATGTGTAAGTAACTTAAAGACTAAA
Organism: Epiperipatus broadwayi; assembly: GCA_028023455.1. Lineage (NCBI taxonomy): Eukaryota > Metazoa > Onychophora > Udeonychophora > Euonychophora > Peripatidae > Epiperipatus > Epiperipatus broadwayi. The sequence goes on from JAQFVV010012457.1 coordinate 2,519,035, forward strand.
TAATAAGTGAAATATGAAGTTATCCTCGTAAATTGTGAATTCAATTAATTTCATAATGACGCAGGCACTAAAAGAAAAATAAGAATAAAATATTAATACTCTTTCAAATAAATTACAAAGGCCTTACTTATAAAACAAATAGTGCATCCTTTATTTCTATATTATGGTTTAATTTTAGGTAGTATCAATGTTTTAAATAAGTTTTAAATACAAACCCAAATATATATATATATATTTTATATATATATATATATATATATATATATATATATATATATATTATATTATATATATTTTTTTTATATATATATATATATACTTGCAATAAGTATATATATTAAATACATAAAGACATATTTGTCTTCAACAAGTATGCATTATTATAAACACAATCCATATTTATATTTTTTAAATATTCCAAATTAAAAATAAATAAAAATAAAAGTATATTACGTCCAGCAAATATATAAATTATTGTTTAAGTCTGCATAAGAATTATTATTATATGAAGTTAAACAAAATGAAAATAGATAAATAAATAATAATAAAAATATAATAAACTTTGCTTATATAAATTTTACTTATTAAAATATACATATAGCAATCCATATGCAACCCAAACTTATAAGCCATACTTTAAAATTTTAAACTACTTAAGTGTTAATTTTGACACCTGTTAAACGTTTGATCTTTTTTAGAAAACAAAACGCTTGAATTGAATAGAATGATATTTATAAAAACGTTTTAGTTTTATAATTAAATAAAAAAAAATATTGATCTCATATATATATATATATATATATATATATTATATTTATATAGCAGGCTCTTTATATATATATATATATATATATATAAAGAGCCTGCTACTAGCTCTAAACAAGCTTATTTTTTTATTTTTTAAGTTAAATGCTACAAGAGAAAATAATAATTATTTACTACCTTTTGTTTTAAAGTTTAACTTGTTCCTTTTTCTTTCAAAAGTCAACTTAGTCCATTGTTTTATTCCTTTATTTGTTTAATATTAGAATGCATTCTATATAAAGTTAAATTGAAGAAATAGCACATTAGAAAAAAAAAAATATCGGTTTCCAAATGAACATATATACTTCATTTTTTTTTAAATTTCTCCTCTTGAAAAAAAAAAATTGACATGTTGAATCCAATATATTAATTAATTTTATTTACTTCCAGATTATTATTAGATTGACCATTATAGATCCCAGATAGCTATATCAAATTCATGTGTTGAAATTTGGTTAGTTTTTTTTTTTCTTTTTAAACTGCTTTGGAATAAATGAAAAGAAATGGCACAGCTCCCTGGCTGTGATATATATATATATATATATATATATATATATATATATATATATATATATATATATATATATATATATATATATATATATATATATATATATATATATATATATATATATATATATATATATATATAATTGTAACCTAGTGTTATTAACACTTGATTTTCTTGGCATTATTTCTGCAGGAAAACAATGCTATTCTTTAAAGAAATAAAAAGATAAAATAACAATAGTAATAATTGATTAATAAAGTATGCTATTCACTCACTTTGGCATGTTTTGGGTGAATAACTAATAGATTTAATAACTCAATGTCATTTTTAAAGAAAGAACATGAATAATTTAATTAAGATATTAATAATTAAAGCAAATTAATATAGTATAAAAACAAATATCGTAAACAGTAATTGATTTTGGATGGGTAGGGGGGAAGAAGAGATGAATGTCTTATCATAGAGAACAATATCTTCTGGTAATTTCTTTTTGTAAAAAAAAAACAATGTTTAAAGAATTATACATCACTGATTGTTAATTTAATGTATTTATTATTATTTTTTTATATTCTCAAATTAGTTTGTAATCCAGGTAGATAATACTGAAAACTATATGATTGTAATAGGTTTTTCCTTTCTTTTGTTTATGTTATAATCAAATGATTATTTTTCTGGAAGAGGTCACTAAAGTCAAGATCATTTTGACTTTGAAAAATATAGTCTGCTTTTAGTTTTCAAGGAAGGAACAGTGCTGAAATTTGGTAACTCAATTTTTTCATTTTATTTTGCAGAAATAAATGTAATCAAAGTAAAATTTTAATAATATAATGTGTGGCTAAAATTTTTTGATTAGATGTCCTGATTTTCTGTGCCATCTACCTATTTAAAGACCTTTTATACTTAAAAGTTTATTGTCTCGTGCTAAAGTTCAAAAATGACAGATGTAGCTAAAAGAGTCACGAAAAATTATATTATATCTAAATTAAGGAAAAGAAGTGATTTCCAAGAAACTATTAATTATTTATTAACTTTATGTCATTTATTGATATTTTCTTGGTATAGAAAAAAAAAAATAATTGAAAGAGATATTTTGAAACCAAGGAAAATCAACTAGAAACATTTTTGCGCTCTTTCTCAATATTGTCTGCCTTTACAAGTAATGTAGTTACATACATTAACATATGTTTTATTCACCAAGAATTGTCTGGAAATAATAATAATGATAAATAATATTAAATTATGCACCTGTATATTTTTTTTTTTAAAAAAAAAATAAATAAAGAAAAAGATAAACTATCTCAGAGTAAATATAGGAAAAGTTATATAGGGGCATTCTTATGGAGAAGTTACCGTTAAAAAATTTATAATTCCTAAAGTATGAACATAACCAAATATCTTAGTGACTTAATGATAAAAATAAATGATATATTATATTACACATCAGTTGGATTTATTAAAACTTCCTATACATGTAAATCAGCTGCAGTTATTATCAGAATAATCTCTCGGAAAAATTGTGCATTTCCATCCATAAGTAAGCTAGCTAATATGAATTGTACTTATCGTCAATAATAAAAAAGAAAAGAATTGTGTATGTTTATCGTCTATCGTCAACTGTTCATTATGTTATAATATGTATATTTTATTTTCTATGGATCCCAAAATTGTAGCAGTTTAATTCAAGTAAGAATTAATCTTCAATTCTGCTATATTTTTCTTTACCTAATTTATTAAACGCACAAAATAAGAGAAAAACTTTTATTTAAAGGAAATAATACCATGAGTTTATTGTTTTTAAACTTGCTTCGTGAAATACGACTGGATAAAGCTCTTCAATTGCTCAACAGAAAAACATTTTCTAATGAGAGAGTATGCACTTGTTAATTAATGATTGTTTAAAACTAAGTTTTAAATGATATGTATTTTTTTTTGTTATATCACATAGGTTAAAGTCTATATGGTCAAGTGATATTTAATAGCCTTGTAATGACAAAGGTATGTTTTAATATAATTATTATAGGTTAAGTTGATATTTAACACGAAAGAAAAAATCTATAAAATATGTTTTAATTATTACATACAATTGTAGGTAGAAATTTTGTATGTTAGATACGTAAAAGAAAAATATTTAGATATTTAAGGGGTAAAATAAATATTGAAAATTATCAGAAGTAACTAAAAAAAAAATGCTATAACAAAATATTTCTTGTTAGAGTTTTGAAACGAATTTATACTGTATTAATTGAGAAATTTATTCCTAATTATTCTTAAATAACACATCCACTTTATTTAGTTTAAGATAGTATGCTACCAACTATTTTGAATGTTCCTTTATTAAAATTAAAATTATTATACTTTTATTCAATGATGTCCATTGATTTCAGATGTTGATCAAAGTATACCCGGTAACATAAGTTTATTATAATCAGTGTATTTACTTATCCTGCCCAGATATAGCATTGGTATATGCTTAATATTTGCATAGGTAATAATTATAATGTATTTATTTTGTGGGATGAAAAATGATCTCCCCAAAAGCTTTGTTTTCCATGAGAGGAAGATTTTAAATATAATGTTCGGGTATGTTTGTAGCCCAAGTGATTGATTCTCATAGATAGGACGATCAAGAATTTATCGAGCATTTAGTATGCATCATTCATTTAAATCCCAGGAGAGGATTGTATTTGGTGTGTGTTCATTGTATGCCCAAGTAAGAGGCAAGAAACCACCAAAATATTTTAATGTAGTAGATTACTTTACAGACCTTCGTGGTTATTCCATATTCCTCATGTGAAAATAAAGATAGCTCCACCATGGAAGGTGTTGATTATTGTGCTTAATTTGCAAGTTCGGGCAAGATAAAGGTTATATTGGAGGTGTTAGTTCCTCAAGATCCACTTTAGTATAAATATTGCGTTAGTAACTAAGATCAATATCTGTATTGTGCTGCTAAATATTGCTAGTATTTGACAAGTAAATCAATGGAGAAAGTAATTAAAATTGTGTAATTTAAAATGCTTATTTACTGAAGGAATATTCAAATGCAATATTTAATTCTGGTTAGTAATTCAATAATACTCATATTTAAAATTATACGTATGAATAAAATTTGTATCATAACTTAAGTTAGCATTAAGTTAAACATAAGAAGGTAAGTGTGACTTCTGATAACTGGCCTATAATTAGAATAGGTTATCCCATTAAAGACCATAAATAAAGTAAATGTATTAGAAATAAATTTAATATTTTGCGTATTGCATATGATGGGATTAATCATTTAAAAAAAAAATAGTTAGTCAATAATTTTGAATAAAAACTTCTACAAGGTTACCAAAATGTAATAAACAATGTATTGGTAATGAAATGTACTTTTAGTTGATCAATCCATATGATTGCATACAGGAGAAGTAGTAACCTCTAGTCCATAACCAAAAGAGTATACAGATTAATATCAGTTATATTTTATATTTTTGTATTACTATGGGATTATTGAATAAATGTTCATATATTTTTTGTGATAATAATAAATTATAGTCTTGTTAAAATTTGTTGTAGATTCATTTTTTTGTTTTTATATGCTAAATATAAGTGTTTGCACAATATTTGCAAAACCTTTTCTTGAGTCCGAAATCATTCCAAATTCTTAAAAACTTAATATACCAGATAAATAAAGTTGAGCAGATCGGAATATGTCATTATATTTTAGTTTAATGATAATATTTATGGAGTTGAAAACTTAAGACTAAACATTCACCTTGTTGTAAAGAAAAAAAAAATGAATGTATTCGCAAACCATTAACTTTGGTTGCACATTATTCCATTCCCATTTAGTTAAATTGTCTAAGTAATAAATCTTAGTTATATTATTGTGTTGTCATGGATGATGGAAGGACACAAAAAGCACCCTTGTCTTTTTATTATTCTGACTGAGATTCTGAAAAAAAAAAAGGCTGTGTTATTCAAAATTATACTTCATTATTAAATAGAATTATCATCTCTTTAAATAATATAGCAGTGGATATGAGAGATGAAGACACATTGAATTTAAGTAAAATAAATGTTTCCTATAGCCGACCAGAACGCCAGTTATATGCGACAACACATTACCGCCGAGCATTTCCTTACATGAAACAAAGAACCCTGAGATTAATATTATTATAATTAATCTTTAAATTAATAAGTGATCAATTATTGTTCTTATTACAATCGTGGCATGGCTTAAGAGAATTGAATGTACAATTGTATTATATGAAAGGTATTTTAGATCATATTGGAAAATTAGTGGATATTTGTTGCTTTATTTTGGTTGCCTTAATTTCCAACCTGAAAAATTAGTGCAAACTAAACTAATAAATAATTACAGAATAAAACTAACTAAATGTTTACTGGGTTAGAATATATATATATATATATATATATATATATATATATATATTCTAACCCATATATATATATATATATATATATATATTAGCCAGTCATGGTTTATATATTTATTACAGAAATTTATCTTATTCCACTATTCTTAAGAATGGCAATTTCAAAGAAACAAAGTACAACAAAATTTTATCTTTCAGTTTGTGTAATCACTATCCTAATAATAATGGCTTCTTTTGTTGCTTTTGTTCCCTGTGATGGCAAATGCTGTTTTGAAAACCATTGTTACATATGTTTTCTTTTAAATAATTAACATTCAAAAAAAAATATTAACCATATAAATAATATTAAATCGAAAATTTATTTGACAGCTTTATATATATATATATATATATATATAAAGCTGTCAGCTATATATATAAATCTATATATATGCATATATATATATATATATATATTGCATTTTTTAATAATCACTACAAATGAAATAATCTTTTTATAATCAACAATTTATATGTCTTTATTTATCTATAATAATTAAATATTCACAGCGATCTACTATCAACATATAAATGAAATAATAAATTCAAACAACTATAACTAATAACCATAAACAATAATAATACTTCATGCATAAACATCAACTCAAAGAGATTTTTTTTTAATAACAAATGATAATTTTTAAAATACAGATAGACTTATCGATATTTACAATACCCCCCAATCCAGCTAAAAAAATGTCTTTGCAAATAACTAATTAATTATGAGATATTGAAAAACTTCTCACATTTGTAATCTATTTGAAGACTAACATGGTTTGAAGAATATTACTTTTTTTACAAAAAAACATATTCATTTGTTCATATCTATCTTTCAGATTATCTAGATCTTTGTCCAAGTTTTCTTTAAAAAATAATAATAATAATCAAAAGTGCCCTTTTAATTCTTCTTGAATAGAATTTCAAGTTTTTTGAACTCTGAGAAGAAGTTTGCTTTGATTTACAAGATTTTTATATACCGTTTTGGTATAATTCAATTGCTTTTCAATAATTTTGGGATAAGTATCTAATGATTTTGCTATGAATTCATTAGATTCTGGCTCTCTATCCTTTACGTACATACTAACTTCATCATAAACACTACCATAATTCTTAATTTTATCAATAACAATTGCTTCTTTATCAGATAATCTATTACCTTTCATTTGAATATCCTGATAAACATCATCGACTTGAGTATGACTTTGTTTTACTTCACTTGTTCTATGTTCAATTAAAAACAATGCTTTGGGCAATTTTGAATGGTATTCATTCAAATTTTCTAAATATTCCTTTAAAAATTGCAAATCAAATTGATGTGATAGAACTTCAACATTAAAGAATTCTTGAAAATTATTTTGTTTTACAACATTAATATTATCCTGTTCTATATTAAATCTTTTCAGTTTGACTTTAGGTTTATTTAAATATCTTTCCTTAACAATATTTTCTCTAAGAAAATCTTTATTACTCACATTATCACTTATTATTTTAAGTTTAATTTTGGCTTTGCCAATTTCTTTTTTCTCATCAATCATCCTTCTACCAAGATTCAGATCAAATATATTTTTACTCATTCTTTTAAATTTTACCTTTTCTTTCCCTACATCTCTTTCCTTGTCAATAATCTGTGTAAGAAAATTGATATTATTTATCATTCCATCTAAAACTTTAAGTTTAACTTTGGCTTTTCCAATATCTTTTATAAAGTCTATACTTCTTTTAAAATAATTTAACTTAATCACTTCCTTATTTATATTTTTAAATTTCACTTAATTTTCCACATAAAATTAACATGATACTGTTCTTTATATTGACTTTGATAAACACATTTTGTTCTTTCTAGTAATTTTTGAGAGTTAATTTTAATATTTTCTGGTGAAATAAATTCAACTTCTAAAGTTTGAACACCTTCATTCATTTTATTATAATGCATTTTTATTTCTCTTAATTCTAGAGTACTATTGTCTAACCATTGAAAACCTAACTGTCCAATTTCTAAATTCTCAACAGTGTCCTTTAATCTTTCACAACTTAATTCTACTTCTTCTGATTGCTTGCGTGAATTTAATTTTATTTCTAAGGATGTATCAACTATTTTAACACACTATTCATTTTCATTAATATTTTCACTAGTCACATCTATGGGTTCTTTATATTCTTCCATTTTTTCATCAACTTTTGTGTCTAATCTCATAACACTATCATACACCATAGCTTTTGATGCAACTTTTAATTCTCTTGGAAAATCATACGAGTTGGCTTTAAATTCATCAGAGTCGTTTTTTAAACTAGACTCTAGTTTTTAGGAAAGTTCATCAGAATTAGTTTTTAATCTTGACTCTAGTTTCTCAAAGTTGATTTTTAATATAACTTCTACTTTATGTAAAATTTCATCAGAGGTTCTTTTAACATCTCTATAAAATCCGCTTTAAATTTCTCCATAATATCTCTTAAATCATAATTATCACTAACTGGTATTTCATTACTATTATCCATTATTACTAGTACTGTAATATTATATATTCATATAAAAAATCTAAGATATAATGTATATAAAGTAATTACCACAGATCAAGGCTCACCATCCCCAATCATTATACCAACAAGCAATTAGCCAACTAAGCAAAGTACAAGTCTTTTAATTTTATTATACAAAATAGCTATCCTACAATCTAAATTTCAGTTGATTGAACTCATTAACTTCTTGGCTTATAAAAGCTCTCATCTATGACTAAAACATTAATAAATTTCTCTAAAATATATGTAGAGTAACAACTGATATCACTAGATAATATTTATTTATATATAATGATAATAAGGATTCTACACTTATACAATATTAAAATTTAGAAATTTCATATCAAATTCAATATAACTCCGAAATATTTAAAATATAATAAAATTTTCACACGCCTTAAAAATAACTAATTCAATAATAATGTGAGACAACTTTCTCACTCAAGATAATGGTAGTTAAACATAATTTTTTTTAAAATTGACACCTATCTCTAGCCTATCACAAATGGGTTCATCATTATATAAGTATGTCCAGATAAAATAAAGAAGAAAAAAAATGTATAAATTTTCTGGAACTTAAAACTTAATACCATTTCATATACATAAGAAAAAAAATCAACTTCACTAATTATTTACTTTTTGAACCTGAAACCTTATTTTACTAAAATTGTAATAGTGCAATTTATCATCAACAAACATTCACTAATTGAAATTCATGTTTAAAAGTCACCTATAATGGAAAATAAAACATTGATATGTTTGTTTTTCAAGCCTTAGTTGATAACCAATGTAATAGATTATTTGTCACCAACAATAATCAATTAACTGAAACCCTAAGTTTTGGTTCTATATATTTAGATTATATACTCATCCATTCCTCTAAAGATCTGATAGATACTGACAACCAAAAGAATGATTAGCATTTAACAATTGTGAAATAGATAAAAGAATTCAATCACTGCTCTTAAAGCATTTAATGTTCCATGAACACTCAGATGATCATCACATTCAGTCTCTCTAAGCTACTAAAACCCATAATAATTTTCTGCAAACACTATTGCACTGCCCTGCTTATATCTAAGTCTTAGGGGCTATTATTTATAAAATATGGCCTTGCTCTTCTTTGTGAATCTTAGAGGCAAATATTATACATATATGAAATAGAACTATACCATAATCTCTCTGGAGTCTTAGAAGTAAAATCATGGCAGGACTACTGTTAACTGTTTCATGATAAATAATAATTAACATCATAATTTGGGTTGGAGCAGTGAATGAGATCAATCATTCACAAGTGACATGAATACATCACATCCTCAAGACAATGACAAAAATCCCCTATCCAGCATCAATACTTGCAATAGAACCAACCAAACTCCAACAATCAAATATCCAATCTAAACCTCCAAAATTATAGATTTTCTACAACATAATTTTTCCAAATATGGACAAAATTATTACTCTATAATTTAATGCCATCAATGTAATTTTTAAATTAAAATTAAGCTGTTTCATGACTGTATTTATCTCTCATCATAAAAAAAAATACATTAACAGTAACCATCACCATCTAAACATAAGGCCAAAATATTTCTATATATAAAAAAAATTACACAAAAATGCTTCTCTTTCTTTGAACTATACATCTCACATCAAGATATATATTACACATCTCTCTGGTATGTGGGGTATTTCAAGCCCTAATTAGATTATTTTGTGCCCTAGTTGTTGCACTAAATGTAATAAATAATTGAACAAACATATTATGCTGACCATGTTGTGGCATCCAAATATAATGGAACATACCTTTAATCCATTATACCAATCATCAGTTAACTGGGACCTACAGTTTGTGGTGCCAGATGTAATGGACAATATATCATATAAACATATTATACATCAAATGTAATGGAATGTCAATATATGAGAATAAAATAATCCTTCTAACATTGGATGATAAATGTAATGGAATATATGTAATCTAAATGAATACAATTGTTGAGAAAGCCTAATATAATAAATTATATAATTTAAATGAAGAAAGATAAAATTATCCCAGTTATATTTAAATAAATTGTTTATATGTCCTTCCAACTAGCTATACATGAAATAAATCTAAAATCATACAGAGCAATGAGATCTATCATTATAATTTATTTTCAAGGTTGATATGACTAACTAATCAAATATATATATATATATATATATTGAAGCAGTCGGATCTGAGTTCGATACTAGCTTCATGACATCTAGCCATAAGCCCACTTCAAACACATAATACTAACCTTAAATTTCCGACGCAATGGGGCTTTATACGTTCAATCCACACTATTTTCCATAAAGGAAACTTATTTTATAAATGCATACTAAAATTAATTAGTTTCAGTTTAAAATTAATCAATGCTATTAATAAATTCATGATAAAATTATTCATGAATTTATATATTATAACTGTGAGGATTGTGCATATATATTTGTATATATATATATATATATATATATATATATATATATATACATATATATATGCAATGAAACGATAAACATTTATATATATATATATATATATATATATATATAAATGTTTAAAGTTTCATTGCATTGTTAATGTTTGATTTTATTTTTAAATAATTTGTTAAAGTTTTATTGATTAAAAGCTACATTTTTTGATAAGCTTTCAGATTTTCCCTTTCCAAAAACAACAGTTAAAGTTTTATTAATTAGAAAAAAAGATAAGGATTTCCTAATTAAAATCATTTTCTGATTTTAAGAATTTATTTTCTAATTAGAAAATGAATTCAAGTTAATGAGTCTGAAAGACTTATCAATGGAATATATCTAAAAACAACCAGTGAATCTAAAAACATTGATAATGAAAAAAGTGCTAGCCTGAAAGTATCAGAGGACAAATATATAGTTCTTAAAAGTTTTGAGGGAAGCCATCTTTGTTGTAGAAAAGTGCAATAAACTCTGTGCATTTTAAATAGTGTTTCGATCATGGTAAGGAGCTAAACGTCAGGAATCTGGCTATCTGTTCCTGAAGTCCCCTGAAAATCTTCAATGGGGCTGCTAAATTCTCTCCGGACAAATCAGGCTGCCAAAATCATATAAAATGCTGTTCATGTAATCAATCAAATGGTGCCTACATATTACCAACTCGGACATGTAACCTAAGGGAACCAGCCCTGGAAGAAATGGGTAATATATTTCCATAATGAACCCAAAACCATCTGGCCAGTTTCCAAACTTTACTTTACACTCCCTTTAATAGCACTTTCATTCATTTAAAATTTAGTAATACTCTGTGTAAAACCTTTTATTTATGCTATTTTAAATTAGTAATTCTCTCAATCTCTAGTCTTTAAATTTAACTTTCCTTCATTACTGTGGCAGTTCATATATTATATTATATATATTTAGTGTGTGATTTATTAATGTTGCTATTTTTATTTATATGCCAATAATCCTTTGACTCGATGATCTCCCTCATTTCCTTTGCCTTATACAAGTAATATAAGATTAAATTCTGATAGTTAATTCTCGCCCATTAGAACTAGATTTATACAGTTCGATCAATCATCGAGTCAAAAGAAATTATTAAATGGTTGTTATTTTATCATTAGCTAATAATAAATTATTAGCTCTGTCTCTAATTTATGCCACAGCTATTTTATTGTTTCACTAATATTTGCTTACTTATTCATATATAATCTTAACATGTTTTTTTTTTTCTTTTTGTAAAAGGCCGATAAAGGAATCGAATAAATATATTCTAATTCAACTTTGTTATTTTATTTAAGATACAGGAAGGGCACGATAATTGGGGCATAATTAATATGATTTATAAATACTTTAAAATAGTTTTACTTAAAAACTCATTTGACTTTAATTCATTTGATCAAGTCATCACATAGAACATTCTATAATTGGGTTTTACTTCTCAAACGGAGACTAGTAAGTCATCATCTTCAACATTTCTGACATAGGGCAATCTTCCACTCCGTTAGGCTGGTTGGTGATCATATTTCTGTTATTTTAAACTATCGAAGAAGAAAGCACTTTCTCTGCTGTTCATATTAGTAAAAGGGCATAAGACTTGTCAGATGCAAGTCACCATAGGACTTTGATTATCGACTAGCGATGGTCTTTCAATTTCATTTTTTATCTCATAATTCGTCAGCACAGTTGCCTCTCTGTTCCAGTAAAGCCCGTTCTGATGCTCGTAATTCATGACAAAGTGATTTCAATTAAAGTCGAACAAATTCTCAGTTATATTTAATTAAGTAAGTACCAATAAAGATTAAAGTTATGCCCTAAAATATGTATCTTGTTCTTCATGAATGGATTTGCGAATGTGAAAATAAATCTCACATTCTTTTGTATAAAATTAGAGTTACAATTTCCTTTTACTAATGAATACCTTTCTGCCTTTTATTTTCTTGGTGGGGGCATAGACATAGACTTTCAAATATTGCGTAATATTCATTGGCATATAATAAGGACCGCCACTCGTATTTTAATTATAAACTTTGTTTAAGGACTAGAATTAATTAATTTAATCTTTATTTAAAATTCAAACTAAACAAATAATTATTATTAAATATTTTCTAAACACATTTGGTTTCTTAATTCTTTTTATTCATAATTATTTTAATGTTAATGCTCGCTGTCTGTGTTGGCAACCCAAACATATACATTTCTTCCAGGACTGGTTCCCTTAGGTTTATATATATATATATATATATATATATATATATATATTAGCCAGTCATGATTTATATATTTATTACAGAAATTTATTTTATTCCACTATTCTTAAGAATGGCAATTTCAAAGAAACAAAGTACAACAAATTTTTATCCTTCATTTTGTTTAATCACTATCCTAATAATAATGGCTTCTTTTGTTGTTGCTGTTGTTCCACGTACATATCAAATGCTGTTTTGAAAACCATTGTTACATATGTTTTCTTTTAAATAATTAACATTAAAAAAATATTAACCATATAATAAAAATATTAAATGGAAAATTTATTTGACAGCTTTTAATATATATATATATATAATTTTGCATTTTTAAATAATCACTACAAATAAAATAATCTTTTTTTTATAATCAACAATTTATATGTCTTTATTTATCTATAATAATTAAATATTCAGAGAGATGTACTATGAAAATATAAATAAAAGAAAAAATTCAAACAATTATAACTAATAACCATAAACAATAATAATACTTCATATATAAACATCAACTCAAAGATATTTTTTTTAATAACAAATGATAATTTTTAAAATATAGGTAAACTTATCGATATTTACAATATATATATATATATATATTACTAAGTGGAAACCCATATTGATTTAAATATCCCACAATTCATTAAACGAGAGGGTATATTCCATATTTATCTAAAGTATTACATACTTATAAAATGGCTGGTTTTAGGTCTTTTTTTTTACATAGAAATAATATTTTGTGTAAACATGCATGATAATAACAAAAATATTGAAAGTTATGGAAGTGAAGTATTAAGTGTGGGTTAGAATATAAAATACATTTATCAGATGGTTTGTCAATTTAGTAAAAAAAAAAAAAAAAAAAATGTTGGTGATGAAGAAAGTGAGAGAAAGAAGTGGTTTTATTTGCATTTTTATAATAATAATCAAGTATAATTTTATGAAAAAAGTTTATGATAGTATATATAATGTTTCATTTTTAGGATCTGGTAATTTATATAGAATGGTTAATAATTCAAAAGATAAGTTAGAAAAAAATAATGTGAGTAATGTATAGAATTTTTTTGTGGTTGTAACTTTTAAGATGTGGGTAAATATAGAGGTAATATGGTGAAAACAATTAAAGAGCATACATTGTCATAAAAAAGAGTTTGAAAAATGTACAGATATATAGTGACATGTTTATTTCTTCTTTAAAGAGGTTTATTTAAACTTCATTGTAACAATATTTCATACTCTGTAGTCAAGTTGCAATCTTTAAGTGTCAATATATATTCAATGGACCATTAATAAGAATGGATTTCCATTCTTGCTATTAAAAAGGTGTGAAGGTTGCCTTGACAGCATTCAGTTATATACTGAATCTGTTTTTTATTATCATGATAGGAATTTGAATTTTTAGTTTCCAACCAGTAACCACCTAAACATTCACAGTAAATATAGCAACCGATACTTCTAAATGCTGTCAAGGCAACCTTCACACCTTTTTAATAGCAAGAATGGAAATCCATTCTTATTAATGGTCCATTGAATATATATTGACACTTAAAGATTGCAACTTGACTACAGAGTATGAAATATTGTTACAATGAAGTTTAAATAAACCTCTTTAAAGAAGAAATAAACATGTCACTATAATGCAGACTAATAAATAGTCATCTAAAACATTATTCAATGCAATACTTTTAAATTGCCCATGCATTATTTAGAAATAATAAGCGAAATAGTGCCTAAAGCTAATCTGGGATAGTGATGTAATTAGTTTCCAATCAGTAACCACCTAAACATTCACAGTAAATATAGCAACCAATATATATATATATATATATATATATTGGTATATATATATATATATATATATATATATATATATATATATATAATGTTTTATTGTCAGCTACACATTTAATGAAGTTTCATTGTTTCATTCCTTTTCACCAAAACATAAGTTTATAATACCTATGCAAATTTTGAATTTGGAATGCAATAAATATTTTTATAGTTTCACTATCATATTATTTTTTTTAAAAAAAATCATTACATATATTTATATTTTTCAAACTAATGTTTGATTATTCTAACCCTATAATCTAAACCATATTGTTCACTACAATAATATAAATTAAAGAACAAACTATTTTTAAAATTAATTCATATTTTTTGTTTTTTTAGTAAATAAAAATATTTATAAGATCTTACTATACATATTAAATTGTTATTCTTAAAAACATAATTAAAGGCAAATATTATTAATCAACAATGGTTCAAAAACAATTACTCATTAAATTATAATAACCAATTTCTAATAAAATATATGTTATAATGAAAAATATATTTCGAAATACAACAAAAAGTTCAACATTTCTTTGCATTTTTAAAACAATATGAATTTCTTATGGTAATTATCATTAGCCCTAACCACAATAATGGAGTACACACACCTAATTAATTATACTATTAATATAGACAGATTACATTATTGAAACCAATATAAAATTATCCACTTTTATTTCACTCTTATACATGATCAACATCTCTTGTACTAGCACATAATTGTGTATAAACAAGGCAAAACTCTTTGTATCATAGTTACACCCTGTGTTAACCAAAGTAATCAATGAATAATGGAATGATTGTGCTTAAAATCCCTATCTAATGCCTAAGATCTAGGTCCAGTGCTCTCTGGTCCAAAGCTTCTCATAGAACACCACAATCCAGAAACTAGTCTAGGGATATTGCATGTGTAGGCATTAGATAGGGTCTTTATGCACAAGCCTTCTGTCATTCATTGATTACTATTTTTGGAAAGTGCGGCACTACTATAAGGAGAGTTTTTCATATATATATATATATATATATATATATATATATATATGATATATATATATATATATATATATATATATATATATATATATATATATATATTCTAACCTGGTCTTGTGCATACTCACTTCAGAATAGTATATGATATGAAATAAAATGGATTCTAGCTCAGTTAATAATTAATAAATAAAATATTCAGCATTAAAATTAAAATGTTTCACTAGCTCAAATTTAAAATACGAATAAGGTTCAGTTTATAAAAATAAATTAAATAAATATTAAATATTTTCATGAGAAGTGAAGTGAAAATACAGGTGACAAGATAGATTACATTTAGCCAATACCCCACAGGATATTATCTCAATGGCAAAAGAACACTATCCCCCTTATTACTATTTCAAGTAACAAACTCATAGTATTCTTACGACTTTAATAACTTCTACTCACTAAGATTAAGTTAATAATTACATCTTAATCTTCTATTCGTAATAATATTGCTCAAATAAAATAATCCCAGGTTCATAAAGTTTATTCTAAGTTAATTTAAAAATATGGCAGTAAAATATGAGAAGGGATTTTATGTCATAATCTACTACACTGAAACTAATAATAATAATAATAATAATAATAATAATAATAATAATAATAATAATAATAATAATAATAATAATAATAATAATAATAATAATAATAATAATAATAATAATAATAATAATAATAATAAAAATAATAATAATAATAATAATAATAATAATAATAATAATAATAATAATAATAATAATAATAATAATAATAATAATAATAATAATAATAATAATAATAATAATAATAATAATAATAATAATAATAATAATAATAATAATAATAATAATAATTATATTCTTCATTGTTTAACTACTACTGGATATCTATTCTTTTTATTATATTTTTATTATCATAATAAAATAATAAAATAATTTTATATAATTATTTATCTTCATGTAATAATATAATAAATACGTGGTAGCATATGATAATCTGATAAACAAATGATGTGTGGTAACTGATAGCATATAATTCAGTATACTATTGTGATAACTGATTTATAACAAATAAAATAAATGTAAAATTATAATTATTTAATTAAAAGAATACCAATAAATATTTAAATTCTTAAATAATTCTCAATTTTTCTTTTTCTGCAAAATTATATATTTGTTTCAATTGTTATGAATATATCGTGATGTTATGCAGTGAAGTGGAGTAATAGATAATCAAGACACAAAAATTTTGAAAAACAAATTTTAACAAAGTTTATTAAAAACAACAAATAATATAAACAATTTATGTACACTATTTACAATGGATATCCTTATTTTAATCTTACATTTTTATCTACTAAGTTATATAAAAATAGTTTATACTTTAGTTATATCTTTATTTATACTTAAGACAAAATAATAAAAAAAATGTTACCATTTGGTTTCTCATTATGGTTAACTTATTACAAATATATTTACTTATTAGCAAAATATTTCATTCTTAATATTATTAAACTATCTTATTTTTTTTTAAAAAAAAAATTCATAGAAAAACATTCTACAGAAAAACAAAATTAACTTTATAATGAGTATGGATTTCTCAAAATATTAAAAAAAAATTCATTTTGCAAAGTCACAGATGCTACATAAAATATTCATTTAAAATTCAGTACTAGATTTTAGTGTTTTATCACACGATGTTTACTAATCATAATATATTCTTATTTAGCCTTACTTTAGTATGATGTAAGTAAAATAATCAATATATTCCTGTTATTCAATAAACAAAAAAAAATATGCATATTGTTTATATAAATTACATTGTACTATTGTATTTTAAAAATATGCAATACTTATTTTTCTCTTAAAAATAATAATAAAGCATTAAAAAAATAATTAACATTTTAAAGAAAATATCTTTTTTAGATACTCTATTCCAAAAATTATATTTCATTTCCGAAATAAATTCAAAAATATATTCTATGATTCTTTCCTTTCCTTTAGGATTCATTGGACCTTCAATTTTAAGTTATAAAATGCTCTTCCTTCTAAGCAAATAAACCAATCTTATACAAAACGATTTCATAACCTAAGCTCTAAATTATTTACCATTTCTTTTCAAAATATCTTACTAAACGATGCAGTTACATGAAATAAAGATAGGGAAACAGATGTATAGGCTTTAAGGAAGAAATCTAGAGTATCACTCATAACATATCTCAAAAATCATGGCACAGTGCATTACAACAAAGAGGTATGACCTTTACCTGTCTAATAACCTCTAATACACGAATGGTGTTAAAGCTATTTCTTCAGCTTTATTAGAACATCAAATATTTAAAGAAATATAAAACACTGTCCAAATAAAATGTGTACCAGTCATAGGGCTTTGTTAACTATGCTGATATCCACATAAATACTAAATATTATTTCTATTCCATATCATATCATATTTCTTAAAAAGACATCATATTGGTTTCCTGTTCACTAAATACTTCCAAGCCACTATCTCAACATTATTTCTCCAGATTTTCCACATCTTACATCGATAAACAACTATCTGCATTTACAAAACAATAAATAATATTCATTGATAATTTAAAAACAATTTCACTGTTCCACAAGAAAAGTTTGTCTACTTCATCATTCTGTATGTTTAATCATATATAATCTAATCAGACAATATTTGAATATCCTAACATGACCATTTTAAAAGAATCACATAATTATTTGTTATTATGTTGGATTATATCATTAATATAAAAAAATATTGTTGTATGCATATTTTCAAATCAATCCTATCTCATAATGTTTTTTTTTTTTTTTTTTTTAATGTTGTATGAAATGCTTTACATATAAAAATAAAAATAAAAACTTTTACACTTAATTCTTACTTTTCATAGATGATCTAAAGAAAACAATCAATATACACTATAAATTATTAATAGTTATTACTATTACCGAAATAACCTTTATCTGGTCATCATATTCATTAGGCTTCTTCATCCACTAGATACCGATCATTGCAAACATAAAGAAATAATACATTCATACACTTTATTTTAAAATGTTCCTATAAAAATATTATTAAATTATTATATTATAAAATTCTAGTATTAATAAATTAATGTTTTATATTTTCCTAATCTTATAAAATAAAATTAGATTTAAACTAGGTTAATAAAAATTTAAAACTATAATTACGTATTTCTTCCACCAATTTTTTACTTGACAACAGTTCATGATAAGTCCCCAAAAAATGTTTATTATTTTCTCTAGAGTTTTAAAATGTTCTCCTCAAAGTGTGTTAAGGTTTAAAAATAAAACTAAATATTAATCCATTTAGTAAAATTTATAGAAAATAATATTTGGTTTTAGTATTTAGGATGATAATTATTAAATCATAATATTAATTAATCCCGTGAAATTTCTTCAATATTCTCTGCGGTGTATCCGATGCATCACTCCATCTAGCTTAACTTTAAAATATTCGGTAAACTTCTTTTACAATATTTCCATGGATCCATCTTTTATTCAACTATGTGTTCACTTTTTTTAAGTAAGTTAACCTCTTAATACATTTAAACTTTCATTTGGTATTTTTTATATATCACTTTTTTAAAAAAAAAAAAATTCACATACTTTTAAACAAATCTTTTCTAAATACATTTTAAACAATTCTAAGACTGGAGGTTTTAATATCTAAAATGCTTCAGTAACATATTCTCCTGGGTTCTTTCTTTAACTCTTGAAAATATTTTTTTTTAAATGTTACCTTCAGAAAGGATATAATATTTTACTCCTTTTGATATAATATTTTATAAAATGATTCATAAGATATAATTGTCTTATTACTATTTTAAAAAATAAATCTTGGATAAGCTTATTTAAATAATAATGTGTCTCCAATTTTTCCTTTTAAATGGAAAATAACTTTCCACTGTATCAGTATAATATCCGGCTTTTTATGCACTACAATAGTTCTATGGTTAAGCACTAATAAAGCTGTATCAAAATATTACAAAAATATTTTTATATTATTAGAATTTATATCCATTTCATTCCACAGTATATTCATATTTTCATTGCGAAGTTTAGGTCAAATTTCAGATAAAATATTCCTGGCAAGTACTTTAAAACACTTGCAAATCATTTTCACGAAGTTCCCAAATATATTATTTTTTAAAACTCTCTTTTGCAAAATACTTTTAAAAGTATCAATTAGTTTTTTTTTTTTCAAATAAAACTATAAGAAAGTATTAAAAATTGACTAAAATAAAATTTTGAAAATACTATCACTTTGATAGCTGCTAATATACCTTTCTCTGGTTTCAATACATTATTAAATATTGCCTGATACCCCTTTGCAATTCATATTTATAGTCTGTAAAAATACCCTATTTGATTGGTTGATTCTTACTTTTAGCTTGAGAACAAATTTACATATTTTTAGTTTTTTTACAGAATTGAATCTTTAAAATAAAAATTTATGACATAATAACTCAAAAATATTATTTAAAATACTACTTTTAAATCAATTATTACTATATCAAAATTATTTTAACATTTAAAATAACTTTTAAAATAATTTTAATAACCTATTCCATCTTTAATATTCAATTTATCTATTTTTATTTAACAAAATATTTAATTTTTTTATTAACTGTATTCGTCTTCATTACATTATTTAAAACATATTATACAATAGTTAACTTAATATTTATTATTATTTGCTTTTATGATAGGCAATAATTCCATCCAATTCTATAATGCAATCTTTTAAAATATTTTAAACTTTGTTATTAATTCAAACAAGCAGTGTGTGTAAAAGTATGCATTATACAAGTCACATGATCAATAACTTTGACAGATGATTTTTTAAATCTATTTCTCTGCCCAGATTTATAAAATTGATACACTTATTATATTTAATAATATAATTATAAAAAAATGGAAAATAATAATTTAAAATATAGAATTAAATACAATTTTCACCATCATAAAGTTTATATTTAAAAATGTACTATATTAATTTTGACTATTAAATATGATTATAAATTTAAACATAGCATTGATTAACTATAAGTTTTAAACTATTAAAATCGAATTTTTTAAATATACTTTTAATAATTATAGCTGTGTTATTTAATATGACCGCCTTTTACAACCATATACAACAATATTTAAAGCTTTACATAACTATTTTAAAATGATTCGTTATCATTTTATATACTACATATTTTCTTTACCTTCAAATTGTACTTTATATTATAATTGACAAACTATAATTAACATATTAAAATAACATATTCTAAAATTTAAAATTTTTAGTAATTGACTGAGATGGACTATTACTGACCTATAGAAAAGGGCACATATATATATATATATATATATATATATATATATATATATATATATATATATATATATATATATATATATATATATATATATATATATATATAACTTATAAGTTAATTACAATAAATTGTCTAATTAAAAACTACATATGCCTTTTTTTATCAGAAAAAAAGGTCCTTTTTATTAAAAAAAAGGATACCTATACCACTATTTTTAAATTATCATAGTTATAAAATTACTAAGTCTTCTTTATATTAAAATAAGATAGGATTTATTTGAACAAATATATTTTTTATGAAAAAATAAACATTTTAACTTTCTATTATAACAATTTGTTTTGGCCCAAGTCACACAATGAAATAAAAAAAATATTTCTAAAAAAAAAAAAAAAAATGTCTAGGAAAATTAAAATTAAAGTAGTCAAAGTGTAGAAATGCATATATGTAGCTCTATAGTAATATTCATTTAATAATATTTACCCTTTAAATGCCATTATTTTTCATTATTTAGTCATATTAATATTATTGTTTTTTATTCAACACTTAATGATCAGATCGATTTTATGTATAACTGATTGTTTACTCAAACTTATTTATTTTTTTAAGATAATTATTTACATTTTAATTTATCTTCGATTTGTGTGGGTGCAATTAAAATCATATTGTTACACCTACATTTTTAATAAAATCAATACACATATTAAAACGTCTTTTTTCTCAAATTTTATTTTTTCATATAATTTTTATTCAAAGAAGTTTGTATCATATTAAGTAAAAAACAAAAAGTCATTGAAAAACGAAAGCCAATTTAACAATAATATAATAGATTGCCCACATTCTTAACATTTATTTCAAGTGACCCAAGGAAACATTAGCTAACATCTGGTAATACTTATGATTACTACCTTCATGGTGTCATTACTAATCAGCCTATTTTACTTAATCACCTACATCACAAGAAATTGGGGTATAAGCAATACATAAATATCTTAATATAGCAGTGTACCAAAAGGCTAAACAAACTATTATTGATAAGTGTGTTAAAAAAATATTTAAAATCTCTATCTACAATATTTCTATCCTTGGACAAATTAGTTTGACCATTAAGTAACATGAACCACAATAAAAAGTATGACATTCAATTATAATGCCACCATTGTTTCACACATGAGTCATGGACACACTGTAATTAAAGATAAATACTAACTTATGAAACTGGCTACTTACATTATTAATATGAATAAAATTATTTTACATATATAATAGTGAGCGTCCCCAGTTAACGATAACTGAGTATTCAATAATAAAAACACATTCACAATAATCATTTTTATCATTTTAAAAGGTAAAGTCTAATAAATTCTATTTAAACGATTGGGGAAGATTACTGATCCCTAAACAGACTGATAAATTTATCCAACAATTGCTTTTTTTTATTTACATAATATTTATAAAGTGTATCAATGAGCAATGCAATACAAACATTTAGAATTATTAATTATTAACGGAAAGACTGGTTTATTACATATCCGAGTGTCTATATATGTAATATAGGATATATGAGCACTGATTTGCAGATGACCCATCACTCTTCACTCTATCTAATATCACTATACACTCCAGCACATATATGCTGAAAAGATAAATAATCACCAATATAAGTATTTCATGCTAAAACAGCAATCATTTGTAGGTCCAGATTATCATTTCCCACTCAAATATACTATAAGTGCTCAGATATATAGCGTATATATATATATATATATATATATATATATATATATATATATATATATATATATATATATATATATATATATATATATATATATATATATATATATATATATATATAAAGATAGACAATCTTTCTACTTTAATGGACAAGCTCCAATCAACTACACCCTCCAACTCTTCAACCATCCATCCAATTGAAAATCTGAAGGTGGAATGCTCAAAGGCCACCATGAGGCCGAGGTTCATGTCACACCCATGTTGACAGAAAGACAATCTGAACCCTAAATGTGACATGAATCTCAGCTTCAGGTTGGCCTTTGAACATTCCATCTTCAGATTTTCAATTGGATGGATGGTTGAAGAGTTGGAGAGTGTAGTAGATTGGAGACTGTCCATTAAATTAGGAAGATTGTCTATCTTAATATATATATATATATATATATATATATATATATATATATATATATATATATATATATATATATATATATATATATATATATATATATATATATATATATATATATATATATATATATATATATATATGAACACTTATAGTATATAAGTGTGGGAGATGATAATCTGGACCAACTGATGATTGCTGGTTTAGCATGAAGTATTTATATTGGTGATTATTTATCTTTTCAGCATATGTGCTGGAGTGTATCAGTGATATTAGATAGAGTGGAGAGTGATGGGTCATGTGAAAGTCTGTGCTCATATACCCTAATTATTAATTATTATTACTTCTACAAATATAAAATCTTTGATTGCACATATACTGCACGTTAATGAATGTTATTATATAACATTGTTAATAAAAGAGAAATATTAATTTTGCAGTATGTGAGGTAATAATTTAGTTAGAATTAACAATTTATTTGTATTGAATATTCATAATAACATTAGTTTTGACATCATATACTTTATATATATATATATATATATATATATATATATATATATATATAAATATATATATATATATATATATATATATATATATATATATATATATATATATATAAATTATATTCTTTTAGAAGTATTTTCGACTATACACTTTGTAGACTTTTTCAACTATATAACATTGAATAATCAAAATGAGCAACCTTAAACAATACCCATAGTTCAATTCAGATTTCCCACAATTCTGTTGTCTTAATATTTGATGTTTGAAGACATTTACATGCCTAAAAAAATCATGCTTGCAAACTGATAGAAACTTTTTACATAAATGCTTGGAGTTAGTGTTTAGGTCTAGTTTTTAACTCCTAACTTTCACTGATGATAGCAAATCCGCTTGAAATCATCTGATCTGAGGGTGGAACCAATAAAAAGAGACTGTGATTTCTGACTCTGATGTTTATGTAAACAAAAATATGCTTGTTTGGAGGTCTTGGTAAAGCTCCATCTATTGATCATAAATACAAGCGATAGCAAGTTTATGTATATAAAACTTGTTTTTGTTTATCATAAATGTACCTTTAAAGTTTCTAGCAATGATATATATTGTAGAAGGTTTGACTATGTGGAGAAACTGAACTGATATCAGACCCATATTGCTATCTGGCCTGATAAGCTAAGTTTGAAGACATTTACATGTCTAAAAAATTCATCCTTGCAAACTGATAGAAACTTTTTGAATAAACGCTTGGAGTTAGTGCTTAGGTCTAGTTTCTAACTCCTATCCTTCACTGATGATAGCAAATCAGCTTGAAATCAGCTGATCTGAGGGTGGAACCAATGAAAGAAGCTGTGATTTCTGACACTGACGTTTATGTAAATAAATATATGCTTTTTTGGAGATCTTGGTAAAGCTTGCTCTATTGATCATAAATACAAGCGATAGCAACTCTTGTAACACAAAATTTCTTAACACTTTTACCTACCAACAATGTCTAACAATATTCATTAGGGTTGAACATGGCCATTGAGTCCCTGTTTGCCAAAGGTAATACTATGTAATAACTAAGTAATAGAAATGTAATAGAAAATATGATTGTTCCATTGGTAATACAAAATCTAATTATAAGTGAAATATGCTTATAAAGAATCGTCCTAAAAATTGAAGTGAACCCAAGGGGTAGCAACAAAGGTAATAGTATTTATTATGACATGCCATATATGTATAAAGAGAAAATAAATTGCCTCAAAAATAAATTCAATAAAATATACTAACTCCAACCATTGAGTATGAGTTATAATAAATTTGGTTATGATGATTAACTTTATTTAAACAAATTACTAATTTATACCGTTACTGATAATAAATGACTCAATATATATTACTCATGACTAATGCATTCTAATCATCACTTATACTGTTACTTTGGATAGCTATACAAAATAAACTTAAATACTACAGATTATTGACCAAGGCATGTTACTGATAAATTCTCATGGTTAACTTAACTAACAATTTTGATAACTTACTAAATATAAATAGAAACAAAACATTTTTTTATTGAATCAAAAATGTATATTTCCCAATAAGATTACATGCAATTTAATATTTCTATCACTAATGGCTTTTGAAAATAATCTACTAATAAATGATTATTATTTAGTTGAAAAGGTAAACTTGTCAAACAATCAACAACTGAGTACTAAAAAAAGAAAATATATATATTAATAAATTTCAAATGGAAACTCAAAGTCATTTTTTATAAACAAATGATATAAGCTTCATTCCAAGACTATGATTTATGATTTTATATTTTCACAATAGCATATATATATATATATATATATGCTATTGTGAAAATATAAAATATATATATATATATATATATACTTGTCAAACAATCAACAACTGAGTACTTTGTTTGTCGATTGGTATATTTTTTAATATAAAGCAAATACAATATTTACTGACAATACAGATAAGTTGTAGTTTATATTTACATAGAAATTATATAAATCTTTTGTGAAATTAAATCCATAGACAAAAATATTAAATACTTTATTGATATCTTGTTAAATTAATAATTTAGGTTATAGATGTATTTATTTAAGGTTGGATCAACAAACAAATGATGTAAAAAATAATATAAAGAGCTTCTTTCCACTATGCTATAAGGATTTATTCACATTATTTTAAACCATGTCTTTTATGAGGAACATCTACTACTTGGGCTTCTTGTTTATTAAGTACATCTGGTTCTCATTTTACGTGATAAATAGATACCTCAGAAAATACATGCAAACAAAATCACGCAAAAATAGACGTAACTTACATTAAAAAGTGGGGTGTGTGGTCTGTGATTTTTTAAAATTTGTGTAAAAGCACTAACGTAAAATTACTTTTAAATTCGCGAAAAAAAAAAAAAATAAGGAAATAAAATATGACTAATAAAAAAATTCAAATTTAACAAAAAAATTAATACAAGACAAACTTTTTTTACTATAATATATAATTTTATTCAAAATAATATATTTTTATGCGAAATTTACAGTACAGTAATTTACATTTTTATACATGTTTTAATTATTATAGCTATTTGCCAAATACACATTCATTTGCAAACAACTAGTGCTAACTTCACATTCATGTTGTGACAATGGTTTTCTGGTGATAACATAATTAATCTTTGAGAAGATGATTTTATTAATTTTTTATGAAACTAACAACTAAAAATTAAATTCTTATATTTGTCTTTAATTTTCAATTCTGTTTGAAAATCAAATTTCTTATCACATTATTTCAATTCGCCATAAGTAATTTTTAAATTGTTAATTACAATTAAAATCAGATTTTAATTGTCAAATTTAATTGTGCCCACTGATATTACTGACCTTTTAAAAATAAACTTGTGGACACTAAATGATTAATAATTGATTACATTCTTTTTTAAAAAGCAAAAATAGAAAGTGATATAAAATGCAAAATTAACATGCACAATGTTTGAACAAATTTCCATTATAATCTTGTAAAATTTAATGTGTGTATACATAAATGAGGAAATCATAATTTTAATTTCATTATTGCATAAAATCTTACTATTATAAAGCAGTGAATATATTGAAATTACTAAGTCGCATTCCAATAATGTGCTATTACTTTGAATATAACATAAGTGCGCAAAATTTATTATTTAAAGTATAGCACAATATCGGAGTTCAACTTCCGGTGAAACACGAAATGCATAACTTCAAAATCATGTTAAATAAGTCAACATAAATAGAGACACCAGGTGTATATCAACTACCTGGGCTTCTCATTAAATTAATGCAGGAACTACTTGAGTTTTCTCATTCATATAAAGCTTATCCTAGACTAGAAAGTTCAACATTTATTCCACAATGTTATCAACATAGTGTTTATTAAACCTAGCACAATATATAAAAAATATTATCTTATCTCAATGCTTATATATAAGCAAAACATACATATATCAAGACAATCTTCAAATACACAGGTGGGAATATTAATGTATATCACCTCCATATTTAATACTTTAATTAACCCAATCCTCTCAAAATATATCTAGTATTAATACAATTAAAATAAATAAAAAAATAATATAACTATTAAATAATGTTGTATTTTGTAAGTACAATTTTATAAAAATGTATATATTTATACAACTACTATGAAATCAAATATAATTTATTATTTTCCAATCTAAATTGATGCATGATATTTATTACTTGATATATATATAATGTGAATCAAATTATATATATATATATAATGACTTTCATTAACATAAAAGATTTTGGTTTTTAAAAGAAACTTATAGATTAGTTTTCTAATATCACAATTGTACACACTTTGATAAAGAAATATTTTAAATGTTACAAAAATAAATAATAGATGTATAAAACAAAAACATAAATGATAAATTTTAAATACCATTTAATTTCTTTTAATGCTTCTTCCATTCCAGTCCATAACTTATTTCAAGCATTTTTCTTTTATTTTATCTGTTCCAGCGTAGGTAGCAACAACTTTAAAATATGTATACATATTAATGGATTGATATATTTTTTCTTATTATTAGAACAATTGATTCTGATCATTTTCTTGATATTCACTTATATAAATAATTAAATTTAACCATTACTTTGGATAATTAAACAAATTTGAAATTAATACAAAATATATAAATAGCTAATTTCTGACATCTATTTATGAATGCAGGTTTAAATTCAGGTTACATTTCCTACTAGATTCCAATAGTGAAATAAGTTAGGCAAAAAAAAGACAAAAAGTTCAAATGTAAAAAAAAATGCACTTAGCAAATCATGTTTAGAGTTAAATCTTGATCCAATAATTATTAGATTAACATCCAAAAAAATAATTTGTAATTCAGAAAAATAAAGCTATGACTTCTTTCTTCTTTTTTTTATTAAATAATCATAATGACAATTATGTTCTGCATTTCCATGGTATTCTTTGCCACAATGTTATAATTCAAAGCTGATACAAAACATTAACAATGATTTTAAAATATTTATTAAATAACAAACAAAAATAATTGTCAATAAAACAAATATTACATTGAACAATTTATTTTTATGATCTACAAAATAAATAAACAACCAGAATAATATCATTATATCTTTTATAACTTAAAAAAATAAAAGTACAATCTAATTATAATTGGCAATTTAAATGTCACTTTGCAATTAATGTAAATATGACACCATATACCATTTGCTAATATCATAAATATTAATTTAGTCATGTCAATAATAAAATAAATAAATTATTTCATTTCTAAACACAAAAAATAAAATGAAAATTCATCACTGTTATCTTTTAAGATTTCAAATATTTTTGATATTGGGAAGTTATTGTAACCAACAAAATTTACTAGCCAGTGTCATCAGATAAATCAATATTAAGCCATAGCAACTGAATAAAATTACAGTAAAATCCACAGAGTGCATTGCACTTATCTTTAATAACATGTTCTTGCGACAAAGAATTTTTCCCATTTCTCTTTCCATGTATATAAGACCATTCTTGGTCACACACTAGTGCTATTTATAACAACTTATAAAAATATCATACAAAGTTAATATTATCAAGGTGGAAAAGGTACTAAATCACTCTTATTCACTTTAACTAAGTACATGTGTTTTTCCCAGGCACAACTAGATTGTTTTAAATGTAGATAATTATTATATGCCCGTAATGTATTGGGTTCAAACCCATTTGGTACATTCTTCACTACATGTGACTTGGATGACTATAACAAAAAAAAACATTTTATATTTTATCCATGTCAATAGAATTATAAGATCCCAATAGCATAATATTTATATATTCAATACTCTTATAGATATTAGCAGCTCAGTTTACATATATTGATGTACCGATGCAATAATACTTTTCACAATGGCTTACAAACAAATATAGTGAAGATAATTACTTATATATATATATATATATATATTGTTTTATGGTTTTATATATATATATATATATATATATATATATATATATATGAAAAAACAAATACAAGTTAATCACGTAACCTGCTATCACTTGTTATTTATGTCCAAAAGATGGCGCTATACCAAAACCGCCGAACAAGTGTAAGATTTGTTTTACATAAACGAAAAAAGAGTCAGAAATTAACTACCTCTTTCATTTGCTCACTCCCAGATCAGCTGATTTCAAGCTGGTTTGCTATCCTCAGTGGGAGATAGAGTATAGAAACTAGATCTAAAACACTGACTCTCAAGTGTTTACGCAAAACGTTTCTATCAGATTGCAAGCGTGAATTTTTCAGACCGGTAAAGTCTTCAAACCCAGCCTAGCAAGCTAGATATTTATATGGGTCTGATCTCAGTTCAGAATCACCATATAATCAAAGTCTCTGCAATATATATCATTGCAAGAAAACTCTAAAGGTACATTTATGAAAAAACAAATACAAGTTAATCACGTAACCTGCTATCACTTGTTATTTATGTCCAAAAGATGGCGCTATACCAAAACCGCCGAACAAGTGTAAGATTTGTTTTACATAAACGAAATAAGAGTCAGAAATTAACTACCTCTTTCATTTGCTCACTCCCAGATCAGCTGATTTCAAGCTGGTTTGCTATCCTCAGTGGGAGATAGAGTATAGAAACTAGATCTAAAACACTGACTCTCAAGTGTTTATGCAAAACGTTTCTATCAGATTGCAAGCGTGAATTTTTCAGACCCTACAAAGTCTTCAAACCCAGCCTAGCAAGCTAGATATTTATATGGGTCTGATCTCAGTTCAGAATCACCATATAATCAAAGTCTCTGCAATATATATCATTGCAAGAAAACTCTAAAGGTACATTTATGAAAAAACAAATACAAGTTAATCACGTAACCTGCTATCACTTGTTATTTATGTCAAGATCGGAAGAGCGTCGTGTACCAAAACCGCCGAACAAAGGTAAGATTTGTTTTACATAAACGAAAAAAGAGTCAGAAAATTAACTACCTCTTTCATTTGCTCACTCCCAGATCAGCTGATTTCAAGCTGGTTTGCTATCCTCAGTGGGAGATAGAGTATAGAAACTAGATCTAAAACACTGACTCTCAAGTGTTTATGCAAAACGTTTCTATCAGATTGCAAGCATGAATTTTTCAGACCGGTAAAGTCTTCAAACCCAGCCTAGCAAGCTAGATATTTATATGGGTCTGATCTCAGTTCAGAATCACCATATAATCAAAGTCTCTGCAATATATATCATTGCAAGAAAACTCTAAAGGTACATTTATGAAAAAACAAATACAAGTTAATCACGTAACCTGCTATCACTTGTTATTTATGTCCAAAAGATGGCGTTTATGTAAAAAAAAACTTACACTTGTTCGGCGGTTTTGGTATAGCGCCATCTTTTGGACATAAATAACAAGTGATAGCAGGTTACGTGATTAACTTGTATTTGTTTTTTCATAAATGTACCTTTAGAGTTTTCTTGCAATGATATATATTGCAGAGACTTTGATTATATGGTGATTCTGAACTGAGATCAGACCCATATAAATATCTAGCTTGCTAGGCTGGGTTTGAAGACTTTACCGGTCTGAAAAATTCACGCTTGCAATCTGATAGAAACGTTTTGCATAAACACTTGAGAGTCAGTGTTTTAGATCTAGATTCTATACTCTATCTCCCACTGAGGATAGCAAACCAGCTTGAAATCAGCTGATCTGGGAGTGAGCAAATGAAAGAGGTAGTTAATTTCTGACTCTTTTTTCGTTTATGTAAAACAAATCTTACACTTGTTCGGCGGTTTTGGTATAGCGCCATCTTTTGGACATAAATAACAAGTGATAGCAGGTTACGTGATTAACTTGTATTTGTTTTTTCATAAATGTACCTTTAGAGTTTTCTTGCAATGATATATATTGCAGAGACTTTGATTATATGGTGATTCTGAACTGAGATCAGACCCATATAAATATCTAGCTTGCTAGGCTGGGTTTGAAGACTTTACCGGTCTGAAAAATTCACGCTTGCAATCTGATAGAAACGTTTTGCATAAACACTTGAGAGTCAGTGTTTTAGATCTAGTTTCTATACTCTATCTCCCACTGAGGATAGCAAACCAGCTTGAAATCAGCTGATCTGGGAGTGAGCAAATGAAAGAGGTAGTTAATTTCTGACTCTTTTTTCGTTTATGTAAAACAAATCTTACAATTGTTCGGCGGTTTTGGTATAGCGCCATCTTTTGGACATAAATAACAAGTGATAGCAGGTTACGTGATTAACTTGTATTTGTTTTTTCATAAATGTACCTTTAGAGTTTTCTTGCAATGATATATATTGCAGAGACTTTGATTATATGGTGATTCTGAACTGAGATCAGACCCATATAAATATCTAGCTTGCTAGGCTGGGTTTGAAGACTTTACCGGTCTGAAAAATTCACGCTTGCAATCTGATAGAAACGTTTTGCATAAACACTTGAGAGTCAGTGTTTTAGATCTAGTTTCTATACTCTATCTCCCACTGAGGATAGCAAACCAGCTTGAAATCAGCTGATCTGGGAGTGAGCAAATGAAAGAGGTAGTTAATTTCTGACTCTTTTTTCGTTTATGTAAAACAAATCTTACACTTGTTCGGCGGTTTTGGTATAGCGCCATCTTTTGGACATAAATAACAAGTGATAGCAGGTTACGTGATTAACTTGTATTTGTTTTTTCATAAATGTACCTTTAGAGTTTTCTTGCAATGATATATATTGCAGAGACTTTGATTATATGGTGATTCTGAACTGAGATCAGACCCATATAAATATCTAGCTTGCTAGGCTGGGTTTGAAGACTTTACCGGTCTGAAAAATTCACGCTTGCAATCTGATAGAAACGTTTTGCATAAACACTTGAGAGTCAGTGTTTTAGATCTAGTTTCTATACTCTATCTCCCACTGAGGATAGCAAACCAGCTTGAAATCAGCTGATCTGGGAGTGAGCAAATGAAAGAGGTAGTTAATTTCTGACTCTTTTTTCGTTTATGTAAAACAAATCTTACACTTGTTTGGCGGTTTTGGTATAGCGCCATCTTTTGGACATAAAAAACAAATGATAGCAGGTTACGTGATTAACTTGTATTTGTTTTTTCATAAATGTACCTTTAGAGTTTTCTTGCAATGATATATATTGCAGAGACTTTGATTATATGGTGATTCTGAACTGTGATCAGACCCATATAAATATCTAGCTTGCTAGGCTGGGTTTGAATTCTTTACCGGTCTGAAAAATTCACGCTTGCAATCTGATAGAAACGTTTTGCATAAACACTTGAGAGTCAGTGTTTTAGATTTAGTTTCTATACTCTATCTCCCACTGAGGATAGCAAACCAGCTTGAAATCAGCTGATCTGGGAGTGAGCAAATGAAAGAGGTAGTTAATTTCTGACTCTTTTTTCGTTTATGTAAAACAAATCTTACACTTGTTCGGCGGTTTTGGTATAGCGCCATCTTTTGGACATAAATAACAAGTGATAGCAGGTTACGTGATTAACTTGTATTTGTTTTATTCATAAATGTACCTTTAGAGTTTTCTTGCAATGATATATATTGCAGAGACTTTGATTATATGGTGATTCTGAACTGAGATCAGACCCATATAAATATCTAGCTTGCTAGGCTGGGTTTGAAGACTTTACCAGTCTGAAAAATTCACGCTTGCAATCTGATAGAAACGTTTTGCATAAACACTTGAGAAGCAGTGTTTTAGATCTAGTTTCTATACTCTATCTCCCACTGAGGATAGCAAACCAGCTTGAAATCAGCTGATCTGGGAGTGAGCAAATGAAAGAGGTAGTTAATTTCTGACTCTTTTTTCGTTTATGTAAAACAAATCTTACACTTGTTCGGCGGTTTTGGTATAGCGCCATCTTTTGGACATAAATAACAAGTGATAGCAGGTTACGTGATTAACTTGTATTTGTTTTTTCATAAATGTACCTTTAGAGTTTTCTTGCAATGATATATATTGCAGAGACTTTGATTATATGGTGATTCTGAACTGAGATCAGACCCATATAAATATCTAGCTTGCTAGGCTGGGTTTGAAGACTTTACCGGTCTGAAAAATTCACGCTTGCAACCTGATAGAAACGTTTTGCATAAACACTTGAGAGTCAGTGTTTTAGATCTAGTTTCTATACTCTATCTCCCACTGAGGATAGCAAACCAGCTTGAAATCAGCTGATCTGGGAGTGAGCAAATGAAAGAGGTAGTTAATTTCTGACTCTTTTTTCGTTTATGTAAAACAAATCTTACACTTGTTCGGCGGTTTTGGTATAGCGCCATCTTTTGGACATAAATAACAAGTGATAGCAGGTTACGTGATTAACTTGTATTTGTTTTTTTCATAAATGTACCTTTAGAGTTTTCTTGCAATGATATATATTGCAGAGACTTTGATTATATGGTGATTCTGAACTGAGATCAGACCCATATAAATATCTAGCTTGCTAGGCTGGGTTTGAAGACTTTACCGGTCTGAAAAATTCACGCTTGCAATCTGATAGAAACGTTTTGCATAAACACTTGAGAGTCAGTGTTTTAGATCTAGTTTCTATACTCTATCTCCCACTGAGGATAGCAAACCAGCTTGAAATCAGCTGATCTGGGAGTGAGCAAATGAAAGAGGTAGTTAATTTCTGACTCTTTTTTCGTTTATGTAAAACAAATCTTACACTTGTTCGGCGGTTTTGGTATAGCGCCATCTTTTGGACATAAATAACAAATGATAGCAGGTTACGTGATTAACTTGTATTTGTTTTTTCATAAATGTACCTTTAGAGTTTTCTTGCAATGATATATATTGCAGAGGCTTTGATTATATGGTGATTCTGAACTGAGATCAGACCCATATAAATATCTAGCTTGCTAGGCTGGGTTTGAAGACTTTACCGGTCTGAAAAATTCACGCTTGCAATCTGATAGAAACGTTTTGCATAAACACTTGAGAGTCAGTGTTTTAGATCTAGTTTCTATACTCTATCTCCCACTGAGGATAGCAAATCAGCTTGAAATCAGCTGATCTGGGAGTGAGCAAATGAAAGAGGTAGTTAATTTCTGACTCTTTTTTCGTTTATGTAAAACAAATCTTACACTTGTTCGGCGGTTTTGGTATAGCGCCATCTTTTGGACATAAATAACAAGTGATAGCAGGTTACGTGATTAACTTGTATTTGTTTTTTTTATAAATGTACCTTTAGAGTTTTCTTGCAATGATATATTTTGCAGAGACTTTGATTATATGGTGATTCTGAACTGAGATCAGACCCATATAAATATCTAGCTTGCTAGGCTGGGTTTGAAGACTTTACCGGTCTGAAAAATTCACACTTGCAATCTGATAGGAACGTTTTGCATAAACACTTGAGAGTCAGTGTTTTAGATCTAGTTTCTATACTCTATCTCCCACTGAGGATAGCAAACCAGCTTGAAATCAGCTGATCTGGGAGTGAGCAAATGAAAGAGGTAGTTAATTTCTGACTCTTTTTTCGTTTATGTAAAACAAATCTTACACTTGTTCGGCGGTTTTGGTATAGCGCCATCTTTTGGACATATATATATATATATATATATATAGTGGTAACATGAATATATATATATATATATATATATATATATATATATATATATATACAAAACCATAAAACAATATAATACTGATTAAATACAAAATTTTACTAAAATTCTTACACACCCATGGTTTCATCTACTACAAATAGACCTTCTCAAGCGAAAATCAAACTATATTTTTTTTTTTTATATATATATATATATATATATATATATATATATATATATATATATATATATATATATATATATATACAAACAAACAAACTTTCCCATAATTCATTTCAAACCCCACCTTACATTAATATCAAAAGAAATCTTCATAAGATTGATAGCCTCAGAATCAAGGAGTTTTATCAACAAAGTCTCCTTTATTCTTTTTTTTAACTCATTCTTTTCATAAGAAATAACTGAAGCATTTTTCAACAATATTCTATGACCTGTATTCAATTCATGAATATATAAAGCTAAGTTAAGATACCTATATTTAACTCTACTTATATGAACCCTTAACCCTTTCATTATGGCTAAATTTACTCTGGCCTACAAAAAATTTACACAACTACATGGAATTTTTCATCTTGTGGCTGGATTTGAACAATAAAAAACATAAATCAACAGTCAACCTTGTGACTAGATTGAAAATGTGTCTTCTGTAGACCAGGCTAACTAATGAGCCTTTGCCATATTGGGCAATTATAAAAACATAACTTGGATGCACCAGCTTAATGTCCATCCATTAAAAATACACAACAATCAGAAATCAAAACAATAATGCTGGAACATTTACAACATGCTTATCATCATCAATGCTCTGGCCATTTGCCTTAGCCAACTATAAACATAATTCCTAATGAGGCTAAACTAAAATAATAGCTAGTGTATGGACTTTAAAGAGTATTCTTTTTTGTGCCAACCAGGAAGATGTTTGATCATCTCTGGATGCCCCAAAAGCAATAAATATACAACCCCATTTATCCATGCACCAATCTAGCTCAAAAACATGAGCTGTATTACTGCATGTGAACAAGAGATGAACAATTACAATTTTTCACAATTAAATACAAGTTTATTAATAACAAAATAAATGATTACCGTCTTATAAGTGTTCTGATTTTGAAAGATACACAATAATAAAATCATCACACTATAATTTACCAGATTACTACAAAATTCAGGTTATCACATTAATTGCATTATTTCAAAATGGGTATCTTTAAACACATTTATTTATCTGTACACAAATGTGTGTTTTATAATACATGATGAAGACATTTCAATTAAACATAAAATTATTACATTTGTGATTTACATAATTGCTATTAAAAATTTGAATTGTTATATTAATTTACGAAATTACAATTTACAATTCATATTATTACTATAGTTTACTTATATATGTGCACAGACACAA
Organism: Epiperipatus broadwayi; assembly: GCA_028023455.1. Classification (NCBI taxonomy): domain Eukaryota; kingdom Metazoa; phylum Onychophora; class Udeonychophora; order Euonychophora; family Peripatidae; genus Epiperipatus; species Epiperipatus broadwayi. The sequence continues at coordinate 2,555,441 of JAQFVV010012457.1, forward strand.
TAACGAATACTCAAAAAAGTGAATTTACATTTAATAAATTAAATAAAAAAATACAATTTTACTATATGAGTGTGCATGTATATATGCCCACTGACTTTTAGCTATTTAAACTTGTTACAATAATATATTTTTTTCATAATTAATTTTGAAAAACACATAAATTTCATACTTATACATGTGTATCGATATAAAAAAAACAGTTTAACAAATTCTATTATAGCCTTCTTTTATTCTTTTACAAAAAATATATAGTCAATTTTCCAGAGGTTACAAAGCTTTTATTAGGTTACCTCTTAACAAATTATCAATGTTTTTAAATTTAAAAATATTGATTTAAAAATGTACATCAAATAAATTATTGAAAAACAACTCACTTTTGTATGCAAATTTGTCTATGCTTCTTTTCACATATTTTTACACAGCAGCATACATATAACTACTTTATTCAGCTGCTATCATGAGCAAGCTGTTTTTGGTCATTACAAGAAATTGTCATCATCAGGTAAAAGTACATAATTTAGGTATGGTTGGATTTTTCCTTTCTGTAGTCAGTTCCACTTATACATGGATTTTGTAAACCCCAGGTCAGTAAGCTGTTTTCCAAGACACATTTAAAGGCTAGGAATTACAAATAATCTTGACCCATTTCCTTTATGTAAATTCAAACTCCTTCAGAGAAATGTAGAGCAGACTCTTCCTTACATTCTTAAATCATCATGGCAGTTTTCTGGATAATTATACTAGCCATCTTTGCAGATAATTTTACTATGTCTATTTTTTGGTACAGTTACTAACTTTTCAAAAAATACTTGAGTCAACTTTATAGTTAGCTCTTTTGCTAACTCTTACAAAACTGCCAGCAGAACTGTTCTTTTCAAAATCACTATCCAGACTGGCTGATATTTTTATCAGCTTTTTTTATAAAATCATCTGAGGTGTTTTAACAACACCTTGATCAAAACAGAATTTTATTTTTATCTGTATAATCTTTTGAAATCTATATACATGTTTTTGCTTAGGGGATTTTAATAGATTATCAAATTGTTTAATTAATTAAAAAATTCCAAAAATAAGTATGGTGTTTTTACATTTCAAAATCAGAATAACAATGATAATAATACAATATTTATATTTATTCAGATTTTTTAAAAGTTTAATGTATAAAACAATTTTTATTTTAAACCAGAGTTATTTACTATTATTATTATTATTATTATTATTATTATTATTATTATTATTATTATTATTATTATTATTATTATTATTATTATTATTATTATTATTATTATTATTATTATTATTATTATTATTATTATTATTATTATTATTATTATTATTATTATTATTATTATCATCATCATCATCATCATCATCATCATCATCATCATCATCATCATCATCATTATTATTATTATTATTATTATTATTATTATTATTATTATTATTATTATTATTGTATTTCAATGAATGTAAAAAAATATCTACTATAATTTTTGTTTGTGTTTATTTCTACTTTTCATGGTTGTATGATGTAGATAAATGGAACCTTTTTGGGCTGCACTGTTTATTATTTTCCATTACATACCAATATTTCGATGGACTAGCAGCCACCATTATCAAGTTTAAAAAAATTTCATCAGGTCCCACCAAGACATGAACTTGGATCACTGGATTCAAAGTTCAGAGATGCTAGTCCATCAAATTATCAGGATGTAATGGAAAATTATACACATTGCAGCCCAAAATGTTATTTATATAAATTGTAAACATTTTTTGGAATGACTAGCAATTGTAACTAATCAATCTCCACATTTTAATTGCTAAATTCGCCTTTGTAACATTCACTACCCGAATAATCAAGAATATAAGCATAAAAAGAAATGTTGAACTAAAGAGATGATTTCTTTATTGAACTAAGCTAGCATGAAACTATAAATCTAAAGAAGATTACAAGGTCATTATGAAGATAATAACTGCTTGTCAAACTAGCTTTAAAATTCAAAAAAACAATAATTTTATGAAATGCATTTAATTTTCATCAAACCAATAAATAAATAATAATTAGATCTTCGGAATGAATATGAACTTAAAATTACAAATTAAGTAAATTAGGAGGTGGATGCTTAAATGGATGATAAAAATAAGTAGCTTTTAAATAATAAAATGAAATGAGTATAAGAATGAAGAGAAAAGAAAGAAGATGCATGGGAATAATGAATTATTAAGATAATGATACAATAAGAGTTAATGATGAAGATTGTAATAGAATAGAATTTATTGAATAATTAGTCAATTAAGATAATAAAATAAGTTTAAATGAAAATGAATAAATAAATGAACGATGAAGATGAGATTGAAGAACAATAATGATCATCAAGACTTTGATATTAAACTATAAACTAAAGCTGTATTAATTGATAATAAGATAAACTAAATAAAATAGGGCTTCCAAGTTTGACAAACCCAGAATATTCAGCATGAAGTCAGAACAAGATAAACGTTTTAAAACACAAGAAACAATTTACACTTTAAAGTGTGGTCAACTTTCATAAAACAGTGAATATAATATAACTCAAATCCAACATCAATACATTCAGTAAATATAAAATGTACCATAAAATAAAACTCTACATTTCAACTTAATAACTTATTTTGCTCAGGGTTCAAATAACTTAAATTTTTTTATGCAAGATATACTTGGGTCAGTGAGAGGGATTTAGCCACTACCCAAGTATAATGCACAAAACAGCTCTTAATACAAAATCAAGTTAACAAGCAATATTTTGAAATTCCAAAGAAGCTTTATAAACTTTATAACTATTATGAACGTTAAGCTTCAAGAAATTAGATTTTTTTTTTTATAACTAAACACAATAACTTCATTTTCTCCAATATTCATGAGCAATATGATCAAGATTATTGAATGATAGATCTTTGGGATTCAAATAACTGGTTAAATAAACATTAAGTGTTTATACCTGAGTATACCACTTAAATTAATATGCACTCTAGGTTAATAATATTTTGACTATTAAATGATGATTCCTCAGACATACTCTTAATCTATAGGGCTTAACAAAATTATTCTGGTATACTAACATAAAGTTAAATATACTATATGTTAGTAATGATTTCAATATAATCAGATAATATGTCAATAGGAATAACAATAAAATGTGTATGATGATTAGTAAAAAGACTACAGACAACTAAATAAATTTTTAACCCAACAGGAGATATTTACATCATTTAAAAATGTATTTCAAACACTTTGTCTGAAATAGGACAGAGACTATATCAAATTAAGAATAGAGAATAATTTACATCCCATTGTCTACACATATAGAATAGGATGGTTAAACTCTATTTGAACTAAATTAGCACTCAAATTATAAAACAAAAGTGTATTCAAATTTTTGGGATAGATGCGAATTTTAAAATCTAAAACTCAATGTTATAAAATAGTTTATTATACTATAGCAATTTTATTTATTAGAATATTATAATGACCATTATTATACACAGCACAATTAACAATTATTATCTAATATGAATAATATTTATTAAGGCTGTAGCCTCAATCACATGCAAGTAAAATGCGATAGTATGGACCTCTAAAGGTCTTAAAACCACAAGCTTACTCTTGGAAGAAAAAAAGGGAACCAACAGTAAGCTTGTAGAGGTCCCTACTATCACATTTTATTGCATGTGATTGAGGCTACAGCCTTAATGAATATTATTTACATAACGGATGTGTGTTTAAATATATTTAAAATGAAGAGATTTATTATATTAACTTGGGGACAGACATCAAAATTCAAATGCACACATACCACTAAAACCTTGCCTATGTCCAAAACATAATCATTCTAATCATTAACCTATTTTAATGATCCATTGGTGAATCACTTCTTGATGAAAATAAATTAACTTTGTACATGTGTATATCTTACTCTGCCAAACAGAAGTTTAACCATCACTAGTTAGTATTGATTTGTTTGATTACAAACTGATGAAGATACTACAACATCATAAAGACAATATTCCAATTAGGAAAACACTATAGATAAACCATTGTCTTTGAATATAACTTTATATTATCATATCTATTTAATTTTCAAATACTAAAACTTCACCAGGAAAACTAACAAAATAACATCATGAGGAATCAAACAATAAAGAAAGGCTCTACAAAACAACATGATAGTTGTACAGTAATATGGCCAATTCTAATATCTTCTCATAAATACCAATGAAGGGACATTGTTCCATCACAGGGAAATAGAATTCAGACCATGGATATAATCCTCTCTTGGGATTCACTATGCTAAATAAGCAATAACTATTGGGATTCACTATGCTAACTAAGCAATAACTATTTATAAGTCTCGACAATATAAACTTCTCATGTAATTAGCAATGGAAAAGAGTACTCCATCTGCCCATGTTCAATATTAATAAATACTATGTTTTATGCTATTATATGTGGCACATACTTATCAGCTGAAAGCTGTTACAAATCCTTATCACCACAATAGCAAGATAACATAATTCTAACAATAAAATTGGAAGCATAAATATTCCATTTCACAATGCAGAAACTAATAGTGTATTAAACAAATAAACATGTGAGTCAAAAGACCATTAATTATTTTTAAAAGCATAACAATATTTTTATTATAACAAGCTATACACATGTAGACAATGAAAATTAGCCTACATTTTATATTTAAAGTGGACATGCTAATTCATTGGCAATATTTAAGAAATGCAAAATGCTTATATCAAATATTTCATATAATAAAGCAATAGTGTCATTATACTATATCTTTGATAAATTGTGTATGTTTTTTACCCTTCAATAAATCTGTTTTAAAAGAGTGAGGGGTGAATATATATCTCTCACTCTCTCTGTGTGTGTCTAGAAAAACGATATTTAATATTATATTTTCCCTCAATTGGGAAAATAACAAAAATATATGTAATGTAATGTATTTCATTCCAATATCACCCTTTCAAGCAAATTGAGCATGCACCTTTGAGAGTGTTAAATAAATGAATACTCTACTCTTCAATCCAAGATATAGTATTTATGCAAGAATAAAAATAATCCCTCTTATTCTTATGACTCAAATTCTTTTATATGAGCAAATCTGAAGAACTGTTGAAGAGAGTGAGAGTAGATTCTCACTTTAACCCTTAAACCGCTAATTATATTATTGGTTGTATGAGGTAAAAATTAAATCTTTTAATTGGCCAACTCACAAACTGAAGACAAAGCTTATTGTTAAAACATATTCACCTATAATATTAAATTCAACTCAGATGTGTTTATAAAAAGTATATTACTAATTTTTCAGGTTATGAAGAGAACGAAAGTTCTTTCAAAAATAAATTGCTATTTATTTATTCTAAAATATTCAATTTCGGCAACATAAAAGCTATAATATAAACAAAAAGGTTGACTTTTACGTTATACAAAAGTAAATATTACTTTTTACTAAATCTTAAATATTTTTACTAAAATCTTCAATATTTTTCGAAAATAATTTTGATTTTTTAGTATTCTCTCTGAAAATAATTTGTAATTTCTCAAAATATTCTTTTATAATAATTTAAATCATATTTGAAATGAAAATCTCAGCATTTTTCTTTATTTTCTTTGATCAGGCGGTTTCTTTGTTCTTTCCAGCCAATCAGAATGTCTTTTTCAGCTGAGAGCATGCTAAGAACCAATCACAACTCATGTTCTTTCTTTGTTTAGGTTTAAATGCGTTTTTTTTTATTTTTTACTTGTAAAATAATTCAGAAGAGGGCACCATCTTACAGAACTTTTAAAAACCTATTCAATACCTGTCAAATGAATATTTTAGCATAAGAACTGGCAGAGTTAGAGTGACATCAGATGTCGACGAGGAGCCTCGTAAGAGGGGGGAAAAGGGTTAAATTACTATTTACAATGTTTTTGACTGAATGACATCAGGGTAATTACTTAGTATTTACTAAACGTTATTCTTACTGAAACTTAATTATGAGTAAATAAGCAAATATTTTATCTAGCGCCGTGCTTGCAATTATATTTTATTCCAATATCAGCCTTTCAAGCTAATTGAACACGCACCTTTGAGAGTGTTAAATAAATGAATACTCTCTTCTTCAATCCAAGATATAGTATTTATGCAAGAATAAAAAGAATCCCTCTTATTCCTACAATTCAAATTCTTTTATATGAGCAAATCTGAAGAACTGTTGAAGAGAGCATGAGTATATTCTCACTTTAAATTACTATTTATGATGAGAATCTACTCACGCTCTCTTCAACAGTTCTTCAGATTTGCTCATATAAAATAATTTGAGTCGTAGAAATAAGAGGGTTTCTTTTTATTCTTGCATAAATACTATATCTTGGATTGAAGAGGAGAGTATTCATTTATTTAACACTCTCAAAGGTGCGTGCACAATTAGCATGAAAGGTGGATATTGGAATGAAATATAATTGCAGGCACGGCACTAGATAAAATATTTGCTTATTTACTCATAATGTAATGTAATAAATGTTCATATCTTTAAATATTTATTTGTTCTTAACTAAATATATTTTCATACTACAATAAAAAAATCCTTGAATAACATATTACAAACAGTATATTACAATAATAACATAAGCAATGCCATTATATTTTATCCTCCTTAGTTCAAAGTTTGTTCCATAATTATGAGTTGAATGATAAAGAAACTGATATCATGAGCAAAACATGTATAAGTAATGCATATGTATATATTTATGATCATTATGTTCGATCCTGTCATAGTTAAACAAAACTCAAACACTTCCATAACTGTGTAGAGCAACCTAAAAATATAATGTTTATTCACACTTTGTGTAGATAATTTTTCTTAAAATGAATTTATAGGTTTATTATGCTTAACAAGATATACTTTTTAATATCATTTTTTGATTTCCCCTTTTTTTTTCATATGGAGTAATATCGGGAATAATTTTAAAATGATATTGGCATTTTTAAAACATTTAAAACTAGTGTTAATTCCCACTTTACACAATAAAGATTAAGAAGTAAATATTTATTCATTTATTTTTATAAACAAATTAATGTGTTTTTTTTTCTTTTAATAATAATAGGAAGAATTTATTCAATTGTTAGCAATTATAAATATGATATCCTTGGGCGTTTATAACACTGTAACTTCTCTATTTTCAATAGAAGACTAAAACAAAATTCACAGACAATTTTTTCTTTTTTAATAAAAATATGAAAAAAGTTCATACATTTTTTACTTTTTTAATTGATTAAGTTTTATACTATTTACAATGAATTTTCAGTTTGTTTGCGTTATCTTTTAACACTTTTCTTCAAAATTATTTTTAATTATATTTTATTAAGATTATAATCTATAAGCAAACATATTTTTATTCCTTATTATAAAGAGTGCAAAAAAGCATTTTTTAACCTTTTCTTTGTCAATCTAAATAATTCACACATCATTTTTAAATATGAAAACTGGTGTAAATGCTTACAGTTTCTTTATTGTTCTTTAGTTTGAACTTGTATTTGTTCAGACAAATATTTCTCAATATGGCTCTCATTTTCTTTTTTTTTTTCAGTATAAAACTCAGGAATTATAAATCAATGGAAAATAGTGATGAATGATTACAAGGTATAAAGTTTCTTATTCCATGTTTGTAAACAAACAATGTATTGTAATATTGTTCAAGTAAGTTTCAATTTTACCAATTTTACAGCTCTTTCGTTTTTATTTTTATAGGTGTATATATTGAATTTTTTTTTATTTTGATTTTCGTTCTTGATAGCCCCCAACCTACAAATGTTGTTAAATTATTTATACCTTGTATTACATTGTATTCTGGTACCTAATGGACCAATAACAGAACAGTGTGAATATTTAATTAATAGCTTTTCCTTTTATGATAACTAATCAGACTGTTTCATATCAATTTATATTACAGTTTAATATACTTAAAGATTGTTTACAAAATTTAGAAAAAATATAAATCAATTTGTTTTCTTATAATTATTATTTAATAATAATAATAATAATAATAATAATAATAATAATAATAATAATAATAATAATAATAATAATAATAATAATAATAATAATAATAATAATAATAATAATAATAATAATAATAATAATAATAATAATAATAATAATAATAATAATAATAATAATAATAATAATAATAATAATAATAATAATAATAATAATAATAATAATAATAATAATAATAATAATAATAATAATAATAATAATAAAGTACTAAATATTTTTATATTTCCATATTCATTTAATACTATTAAATGATCCATTTAAATCTGATTGCAATTAGACTTTCTGATAAAATGTATATGAACTTTTTATCCACTCCATCATATTTTTTAGTGTATCTCAACAGACTAAATCTTCATCACTCCCAGTATATTTATGTGTGAGTTTTTACTTAAGAGAATTATAATCTGACAAGCATTTTAACAAACTACTGATTTTATACACTGTTTTTTAATATACTATAATTATTTTTAATTAAAATATATTTTTTTTATACTGGATCACTTGAATAAAGATTAATGTAATTGAACCTGCACACTTTTTATTTCATCCATCCAAATCACATGTGCTCTTATTCTGGTTCTTTTACAATCTCTTGGAATCTTGTTTAAGATTTCAATTGTCCATCTATTATCATTTCTTCTAGCAATATGTCCATCACAATATCACTTTCTTATTTTATTTTTTTCAATGAGGTAAATAACACCTGTTTATTCACTTAGCCATATATTGCATTAGTGGTCTATTCTTGTTACTCTTGACATGCATCTATTCATATTCATTGAATGGTTTAAAGTATTTGTATTGTTTTTCTTTTAAGTGTACAAGTCTCAGATCGATTAGAAAGAACTGGTAAAACATATTTATTAAAAACCTTTTTTTTTTAAAGCACATAGGAATATTTCATTTTTATATAAAGTTATTTCTACCAAAAGCACTGCAAACAAGTTTAATTCTATGATTAATTTCCTCCATTATGTTTCCATCTCTATTAATAATCTGACCAATGTATTTGTATCTGTTAACCTTTTCTAACTCATCATAATCAATCTTTATTTGCATACTTTGAGAAAATCCATTAAACATTACTTTAGATTTATTAAATGATGAAAATTATAAAAAGATTATCAGCGATCCTCTAACATATTTAAAAAATTGTCAAAATGTCTAATCAAACGTTCTAGTATGGATAAGGCTATTAACATTAAAATTACTCCAAAATAAAATAGTTCATTGTATCCTACATTTTATGTTTTGCCTAAAATTAATAAACCTGAGATATCATTGTGACTTATTGTATGTAGTCTAGGTGCTCTTACAATGCTTTGTCGCTATATTTAGCCCAATGCTTACAACCCATGACAGACGTGATGCAATCAAGAATTAAAAATTCAAGTCATTTAATTTCTATAATTACAAATTTAAAACTAAATGGAACTCAATATTCCTGTTGAAGAAGCACTAAGTATAATAGCTCAGTACAATGATTTACCTGATTTTATTATTCCATTAGCAAAGCATTGCCTTGAAAATACATTTTTTGTTTATAATTCTCAAATGTTTAAACAAATTAAAGGACATTCTATGGAATATCCACTGTCACCTGTAATTTCTGATCTTTTCATGGATGACTTTGGAAGTCATGTATTATGGGCAGCTTCTAATAAACCTTTTATTTGGCTTAGATATTTGTATGATATATTTGTCATATGACCTCATGGCTTTGACCCTTAAATTTATTTCTTGTTTTTATAAATAATTGACATCCAAATATAAATTTACTATGGAAGTAAAAATTAACAGATCACTTTCTGTTCTAGATGTTTTAATTGCAAGGAAATATGATAAAAAATTATCAATATCAGTTTACAAAAAAATCCACCCATACAAACAGATGTCTTAATTTTAATTTTCATCATCCTGCACAATTTTTTATGTCGCAAAAAATCTTTTGACTAGACATTTATAATTTATCTGATGAAGAACATCTTCAAGATGTAGAACTTACAAAACTATTCTACTTTCTAATAATTATATAAAAAAAAACAAAAACATCATATGTAAAGCTTTACATAACATTAATATTAAAATATATATATTATTGACAATTCCTTTTTTAATAGAGTAATTTCACTTTATATTAAAAGGGTTAATGATAAAATCAGTATAAGACCATGCTATTTCAATATAAAACTACTATTTCTATTAGGAAAAAAAGTGATGATTTTTTATATAAACATAAAGACAGAATATTTTTCGAACACCAACGAGTTTATGAAATTCCATGTTTGTAGTGCTCAAGAATTATATGCAGGTCAGTCTAATAGATGAATAAATGTCAGAATTAAGAAGCATAAAAATGATTTTAATCAAAAAAAATGCACATCAGTTTTGACTTCCAATTTTTTTAAATTTTTTCACAAAATTGATTTTGACAATACAAAAATACTTTCGAATTTGGAAAGATATGATTTAAGAACCATGAGAGTTTCAATTGAAATATTAAAGAGACCTACTGTTTTAAATAGGGCTGATGAAGTGCAATGTATTCCAGGTATGATGAAACATCTCATTTTATCTAATACTAACTTAAAATTAATAGATAATAAAACTGAGGGAAATAAACATTTTGAAAAGCCTCATATTGTGAATGCTGAACTACTTCAAGTTGAATCTCATTTCTCATCTCACACTGAGTCACATTATTGTTTGAGATCTAACAATTTTTTTTCCAAAAGTTAACCTTGATAATGGTGGTTGCTAGTCCACCAAAATATCGGTATATAATGGAAAATAGTACAAGGTTCAGCCCAAAAACTTTTAATTTATCTACATCATACAACAGTGAAAAGATTTTATATATATATATATATATATATATATATATATATATATTCACAAACTTTGCAGGATAATGGTAAATATAGGGGATTTGAACTCAGATTTTCAAGCACTCATATACTATCCATTCTATCTCATAAAACTGATACACATGACCATGCACACATGTAAATAAGATAAATAATCACCAATATACATATTTGGTATAAATAATAATTTTGTCTAAAAAATTATTGAAATAAAAATCTTTTGTTAAAAGAATATAGTATGTAAAAGTTTAAGAGTTCTTTTTATTGCAGTTTGTTTTGGAAATGTAAAATTAAAAGTCAACAAGTTTATTTTCTATTATTAGTGATGAAATAAAAGTTACAATTAATTAATGAGAAGAGGGGAAGTGGTTTGCTTTAGAAACTTCAACATAAAAGTTATAAAAGAAGTTAAAGACGTTTTTTTTTTTTTTTTTTTTTTTTTTGCTAAAAACAATTAATTAATAGTTATGAGGAAAATTAAAACAAGTTGATTTTAAAATAAGTAAAAAAAAATATCTCTTTTGATTTAAAGAAAGAAAAGGTAATCTTAAAATTAATATGGAGTTTATTAAAAAAAAATACATGTGCATAAATGATGAATTAATGTGAGCTTGTTAGTAAAATATATATGTGGAATTGGAAACATAACATAAATATATGTGTGTTAAAATGAAATAAATGAAAGTTAACAAATTAAAAACCACTCAGTGATGGCTACTAAGTTAAATATTTACAAACAACAAGTTTTGTGATGGCTATTAAGTTAAATAACAAACAACAACAATAAGTTGGCAATGGCTGCTAATGAACATATTCAGTAAGTTGGTATAAGTCAGAGAATCTGCATCCACTTTGTTTCCAAAAGATTTTTGCATCACCAAAAATAGTGTGGTTCTCATGGTCATTATTCAGTACTATGATCATTGTAAGCAGTGTTGCCAGCATCGAAAGATGCAAAGTATAATTGAAGATTGCCCTTAGCATGTAAAGTGTCAGATATTAGAAAGTAAACTTAGAAAAATAATAAAAAATGTAAGATATAATAAAGATTTAAAGTTATCATAGATAAAATGTTCAAAATTGACACGTTTGACTCTGAAAACAGAGGGTGGTGTAATGTACCAACATTGTATTGGTACATATAATAATGTCCAAAAATTATTGAAATAAAATTTTTTCATGAAAAAAATAGTATGTATAAGATTAAGAGTTTTTTTCAAAACATAAAATTAAAAGTCAAGGAGTTTTTTTTCTATTATTAGTGATAAATTAAAAGTTACAATTAATTAATTAGAAGTGGGGGTTTGCTTTGTAAATTTCAAGATAAAAGTTATAAAAGAAGTTAATGAGTTTTTTTGCTAAAAACAATTAATTAATAGTTAAGGGGAAAATTAAAAGAAGTTGATTTTAAAATAAGTAAAAAAAAATATTCATTTTGAGTTAAAGAAAGAAAATATAATCGTAAAATTAATATTGAGTTTATTAGAATAAAAATACATGTGCATAAATGATGAATCCATGTGAGCTTGTTAGTAAAATATATATGTGCGATAGTAAACATAGCATAAATATGTGTGGGTTAAAAGGAAATAAATGAAAGTTAAAAAATTAAAAACACTCAGTGATGGCTAATAAGTTAAAAATCTACAAAACATTAAGTTTTGCCACAGCTATTAAGTTAAACAAAAAACAACAACAATAAGTTTGAAATGGCTGTTAATTAACATCCCCAACAACAGGATTAAAAGCTTATCTTGAAGAATGTGTTTAAAAACAAGGAAAGAATTTCAAATTAGTGGATAATGGATTTTGCTGGTGGCTACAAAAAATTACAACAGGTCATTACATAAATAGACCTAAATTTTCACATGCAGTCAGTTGAGATAACAGTTCTGTTGAGTCAAGTTGAGTTGAGATTACAGTTCAGTTAAGTGAAATCACATGAGATTAAATCAGTCAATTGATCAGTTGAAAATGCAGTGTTAGAAACATCGGAAACATACAAATTTGCTTTATCCTGAGTCCAATAAAAACAGCCAACCTGTCCAATAAAATTGATCCCTGCAAAACATTCTGTAGCTGATCAATATCTAATTGTCTTAAAGAAAATGCCTTGGAATAATATACATCAAATATCCACAAGAAAACTTCAAATCTAACCGGTTTGAAATATTTCATTAGAAGCAGCAAACAGCAATAAAAAGTCCACATTTTATAATCCTAAGTAAGAAAATTTTTTATTCTCATTTCTAAAGTCACCATCACTTTTGTTTAAAGTCTCCCAGAGTCAGATTATAATGAACTATATAAGCATGCATAAATGAATTATTGATGCGCATATTTAAAAATGTTGTGTGTTTTAATGGATTAGGATATATTTATTTCATTGTATGTTAATTGTCAAATATTATTTAATTCTTTGTTATATTATGTTGCTATTATAGATGTGAGAGCCTGAAATTATGATAAGCCCGTGTTCATTTAAATAAGATTTATAAAGTATTTAAATTAGTATAATAAATGTTAATTAAAATAAATTGTCCTTTAAACTTAAAGCTTAACATCTGTCAGTCGATTGTTTATCATTAATTAAGTAAATTTGATCACTAATTAAATTCAGTAAAGTGTTATTGTAGTGTTAATTGAGCTAGTCATGGGATATATCTTAGGCGCTGAGTTAGTTTGACATTGTTTAAAGTGCATTATTTATCCTCTGGGTAAATAACTGGTGCCCATGTTTCTACAAAACAAAAAAAAAAAAAACACTTTGAATGATCGGTGTTAAAGTCAGCAACCAGAGAAAAAGTTTTATCCTGGAAATGTAATGCTAGTTATATATTTTATGGCTATCATTTGGACATATATATATATATATATATATATATATATATATATATTGTACCGGTCGAAAACCACCACCCCCAATGTCAAATCGGATTCAAACTCAGCTTAACCAAAACCGAATTCAAACCCAACCCAACAGCTCAGATAGTAGTCATCGATGGCACAGTGCTATGCGCCAAGAACTAGTTCAATGGTTGGTGAGGACTAGAGACCCTTGCACTGACACGAATATCTAATAATTAATTACTTTGAATACTTTTTAAATCAAATCATATGTATGTTCGGGTTGCCAACACAGACAGCGAGTATTAACATTTAAATAATTATAAAAAGAATGATGAACTAAGAAACCAAGTATGTTGGAAAGTATTTAATAAGAATAATTTGTTTTGTTTCATAGAATATAAAATACATTAACTACCTCTAGTCTTTAAGATATCTTACAAGATAATAAGAAATACATTAACTATTCTAGTCTTTAAGATATCTTACAAGAAATATAAAGGCAGATAAAGGTATTCATTAATAAGGAAATGATTGCTCTAATTTTATTATGACAGAATGTGATATTTATTTTCACATTCGAAAATCTACTCATGAAGAGCAAGATACGTAATTTAGGGCATAACTTTAATCTTGATTTGAAAACTGATTTAACTAAATATATTTGAAAATTTGTTTGACTTTAATTTAAATTCCTTCATCATGGATTACGAGCATGGAGCGGGTTTTACCGGAACAAAAATGCAATGGTGCTTGATGAATTACGAGGCAGAGAGTCAAATTTAAAGATGATCGCTAGTCGATGATCGAAGCCCTATGGCAGCTTGCATCAACAAGTCTTACGTCCTTTGACTAATGAATATGAAAGGAAGTACTTTCTTCCTTGAGAAATTTAAATAAGAGAATATGATCACTGACCAGCCTAACGGAGCGGAAGATGGCCCTACGTCAGCCACGTTTGATGATGATGACTTGATAGTCATCGTTGAAAAATAAAACCCATGTAGAATGCTCTACGTGATGACTTGACCAATTAATTAAAGTCAAACAAACTTTTATCGAACTATTTTAAAACATTTATAAACTATATTAATTATGCCCTAATATCGTGCCCTTCCTGAATATTAATATAAAATAACAAAAGTGGAATTAAAATACATTTAACCCTTTATCGACCCTTTTTGCAATAAAGACATTTAAGATTATATTTGCATAAATAAATATTAGTGGAACAAGAAAATCATTTAACATTATGTGAATATATATAAATACTTATAACTTAGATAGGAGCTGGGGACATAGGTGAAAAATTGAGCTAATAATTTATTATTAGCTAAATGTAAAAATAGTAAACATGTAATATTTTCCTTTGACTCAATGATTAATAGAACTTATAAATTTAGCTCTAATGGGCGAAAATTACTATTTGAAATTAATGTTATATTATTTGCGTGAGGCAAATGGAATCAAGGAGCTCATTGAGTCGAAAGATTATTGGCATATAATTTTTAAATACGACATTAATAAAGCACACTAATATATATATATATATATATATATATATTAAACGAACTGCCAGGTAAGAAAAGAAAAAGTTTAAAGACTAGAGATTTAAAGAATTACGCTATAGATTTACAGTAGCATTTTATAAATAAAAGGTGTTACAAAGATTTTACATTAAAGAATAAAAGAGCTCTTAATAAGGAGGAGTGTAAAATAAAGTTTGAACTGGCCAGAAAGTTTAACGTCCATTATAGAAACATATATTACCCCTTCCGTGCTGGTCCTTAAGTTACACCTCCAGGTTGTTAAAAACGTAGGCACCATTGATTGATTATTGGAACAGCATTTTAGTAGCCTCCATAATTTTAGCAGAATGATCGATCTGGAAAAGGTTCAGCAGCTCCAGTGAAGATTTCTCGGGACTTTAGGAACCATAGCCAGATTCCTGATGTTCTAGCCCTCTATCATGATGTATTTAATTTTTTATACGCACAGAGTTCACTGCACTACTCTACAACAAAGCTAGCCCCTTCTCCTGACTTTTCAGGGCTATATATATTGTCCAGATGCCTTAAGGCTAGCGCTCATTTTATTATCAATTAGTTGTTTTCAAATACATTCCCTCGATAAGGCTTTCAAACTAATTTTTGAATTCCTTTCCTAATTAGAAAATGAATTCTTAAAATCTGACATGATTTTAATTAGAAATTGAATTCTTATCTTTTTCCAATTAATAAAACTTTACTGTTGTTTTTGAGAATTTGAGAGCTTATCGAAATAATATAGTTTTTAATCAACAACACTTTAACAAATTATTTAAAATTAAAAAAAAACAAGTATTCCTGACGCAATGAAACTTTCGAACAATTATATATTTTTAATATTTACAAGTATATACGCACAATCCACGCAATTTAATATATATAAATTCATGAATATTTTCTCATGAATTTATTTAGAGAATTGATCAATTTTAAGCTAAACTAATTAATTTTAATACGCATTTGAAATAAATTATTTATTATGGAAATTAGCGTGGATTGAACGTATAAAGCCCCATTGCATCGGAAATTTAAAGTTTGTATTAGGGTAAATAACATGAAGCTAGGATCGAACTCAGATCTGACTGCTTCAATATATATATATATATATATATATATCAAAATACAGTCCAATTTATATAAATTATATTCTTTTAGAAGTACTTTCGACTATACACTTTGTAGTCTTTATCAACTATATAACGTTGAATAATCAAAACGATATATATATATATATATATATATATATATATTGTACCCTCACTTCCAGGAAATATGTAATAACAATAAATTAATCTAGCAGAGATAAATAACTATGTTCACTTTAAAATGTATCCAATCAATAATAATAAATTATTTAATATTATCAATCATTAAACTAGCTTTAATGAATAAATAATAATATAGTTTTGTTTTATAAATTAAATAAATAAATATCTATTAAAAATCATGAGACTTTGAAGTGAATTTATGAGTGGCAAAACCCAATACATTAAGCCAATATCCCACAGGATATCACCTCAATGGATAAAAATACTATCCTTTTTTATTACTTTAAACAATATATCTATAGTACTCATTTATTAATAACATTCTCACAGCGTCTGCGCAATTAGCTTAACAGGCTGTCATTCTATCGTAAAAATGAATTAAGTAAATGACTTTTAATAAATTAATCTGAATATCTCTATTAAAATTATTTAGCTCAAATTATCTCAGGTTCTTATAAAATAATTATAAATAATTATACCTTTTGTAATTAAGTATGATAAGGGATTTAATATAATTCTCAACTACATGTGACTGATATTAATAATAATAATAATAATAATAATAATAATAATAATAATAATAATAATAATAATAATAATAATAATAATAATAATAATAATAATAATAATAATAATAATAATAATAATAATAATAATAATAATAATAATAATAATAATAATAATAATAATAATAATAATAATAATAATAATAATAATAATAATAATAATAATAATAATAATAATGTAATCTTCTATTATCCATAGGTCATCTTAAACAAACATATATGGTATGATCTTATAATCTGAGAATATGTGTCAATCACTAATAATATAATTATGTGTAAATCTTTTGTGGTTAGTCTATGACCATAACATGTATAATAAGTAAAATTTCTCACATCATAAATCATATCAATATAACATTATAACTCTTAAATATTAACTTTATGTTGTGCAAATATTATGTCTTAATTCTACTTATCTGTGATTATGTAATTGTGATATGAAGAAATTGAGTCAATACCAAGATTTATAAACAAAACTTAACACATTTATTAATAAGCTTGAACAATAAATTATATACAGTATATAAAACATGAATTAACTTTGTTTTACTTCCATTTAGGTAATCTCACAAAAACAGATTAAATAAAATAAATATTGGGTACAAAAACATTGCTTTATAAAATACTTATCATTAAAATATTACCATAATATATTTATGGCCTCTATTAAGTTTCTTTAATTCAGTACATTGTAAAAGTATCATGTAAATTATTAATTCAATATGCATTTATCATTTATTACTTAGTTTTTTAAATAATTTTATTATCTCATATAATTATTCCTAACCTATTAATAATGTAAATATCTTAATTAATAACATATGCATTAATCTAAACTGCTTATTAATCATTAATGTAATGTCAAATAAAATGTAAATATTGATGTGTTATTATTATAAAATTATTTTTTATAAATTTATGATAACTTATTTTCTTCAAATGTTATTTAGTTACATCTCTTTTAATTATAATATTCATTAAGGCTGTAGCCTCAATCACATGCATATAAAATGTGATAGTAGGGACCTCTATAGGTCTTGCATTAAAACTGAATTTTTTAAAACTTATGACTAAATAATATATTTAGAAAATACACTCTATTTATTACTTATTTATTTGTAATAAACAATAATGAGTCACAAATATAAAAAAAAGTTTATGATTCTTTATTAACAAGTTATAGTCTTGTCTTTTTTATACTTACTTATATCCTTACTTTAAAACAATATAATCCATCCTATCCTCTTCAATAATAATTCTGCATTTTAAACTTATTCATCATTTCATATTTTGAAGTACTATCCTTTATGATGCAACCCGAGCAATATTGATAGCAAATACATAAATAGGTATATGGAATAAATTATATTTTAATGCAATAGCACTTCTATTAAATAACAATCTTGGTAACAGTGTATCATAAATAAGGTATGACTACTTTAGTTCATCACCTCTATTAATAAACATAATGTCCAAGCTATTTATTCATCTCTATGGAACATTAAAACTTTAACATACAGAAAATAAAACTACCATGAACATATACAAGCTATAGGGCTAAGTTATTTATACTTGCACAATAACCGCTATTGTCTACACTTAATCCCATATAAACCAATCCTACATAAAATATTATCTTGGTTCCATTTAACTTAATACCAAGCTTACATTGCTAAATGTATTCCTACATTTTTATAACAATAAATAAATTCCTATCTAAAATAACCATCTAACCAATCGATAGGAAAATATTATTTTATCCTTTAGTAACTTTAAACATAAATTCAAACAATCAGTATTGATATCCCTGTTTACTATATTTATCACTTAAAATAAAACTTAAATTCAATTATAATAGAATCGTACACTTATATTTTTCTTATATTAAAATGTTCTTATAATATTACTAAAAGTATGCATATTTTTAACATCAATATATAAATTATAAACAATGTGTATACATTGTGTTTTTCATGCTCGTTTTATACATCCTCATTAAAATATACAATAATAAAATACGTAACAAAATGATCAATATTCCAATAATCATTACCATCAATAGAACATCTTCATTGTCGATTATACCATTAATATTTCTGGATCACGAACTAAAAAAAATATTATTTAAATATCACTCATTCCACATCATCATACTTTAAAAATATTAAAATTTTTATTTAAAAATTATTAAAGTTTTTTAAAATAATTAAGCACTAGATTAGTGAATAATTTAATCTTTTATGTTCCTACCCTTTTCCTATTCTAAAAGCATTATGATAAAAGCTAGTAAAATAAGATTTAAAATTATATTTATGAAAAGAAACTCCTACAAAGTTTAATATAGAAAATGTCCTTTTTCTCCTGTACAATATTTGTTGACAAAACCATCTTCCTTTGATGCCAAAAAACCATGCATGCTTCAATGCTTCCATTTTACAACATGTCTGACAATTCCTTGTTTTAAAAATACAGAAAATGAAACAAAAATAAGATGACTTATAAAATATTCCACTTGCAAAAACAAATAGTTCAAGGTTCTTTTTATTTCCAACAATACTTGTTACAATGCATATTTAATATTGTATTATGACATACATCTGCTTTCATTTAAATTTCCCACTGGTCAGTGTTCTTGGATACAACAATCAGCATTTCCACAGTATTTATTATATAGTTTTAAATATTTTTATAAGTAATTTTCCAAAAATCTTTGTATGTCCAGCATACAACAACTAACTTATTTTAAAGATTTTTCTGATATAATATAAATTATATTACCAACAATCTTTATTTTTATTTAAAAAAAAAAAAAACAATTATTTATATATATATATATATTTAAAAAAAAATATTTTCAATATTCCTTCATAAAGAAATATTTTAGCATCTTAAAATTATCATTTCTTCTATGTTAAAAGTTTTTTTTAAGAAAAAAAACTATTTTATTTTAACATAGTTTTTTAGAATGAGAGATTTCATATTTTTCTCTTTCCATCTTTGATGAATCTTCTCCTTGAAGTTCTATTTATGAAATCTACTAGTAAGTTAGCATAAATGCTTAACATCGACAAAATTATGTGCCTAGTAGATAAATAATAATTCAATAATTCCATCCATAAATTTAAACTCAGTTATGACTTCTTCATGTTTAAAGTTGATGTTAAATTAGATGTAATAAATTAACAAGTAAGGAATTACTTAATTTTTTTAGCCATGCATTTTCATATCACGATCTTATAATAACAAATTACTGTACTTTTAGAATTTAAAGTAAATAAAAATGACTATTATTTTAACAATTAATTGTCTGAAGTTGTGGTAACAATAATGATAGTAGAACAGTAACCTGGAAGTCCATGTACACCTGATTTATACTTGCCCAAACTACATGTTTGATTGGTCAATTTAAACAATGCTTTGCCAACTTATTACAGAAATGCTGTAATAAAACTAAAAAAACAAATAATGACTCATCAAATATTTTCAAAAATATAATATTATTCACATACCAGTTAATTTTTATACTTTATTAAAATCAATTAAAATCCTCAAAATAACTTTTAACATCATATCATAATATTTATTATTACTTTTAGTCTTTTTTAAAATGTAGTTATTTTTAAAACAAAAAAAAATCTATTTTTACTTAATACATTCATTTTAAAGACCAATTTAATATTTATAACAATAAATATTATTTTATTCTGGGATATACATATCTAATATTTTAAAAATTTATATTAGAATTTTATAAAAAGGTTTACTTTATTAGAAAAACTTTGCAAGCACATGTATGAATACCTACACATCACTTAATTTATAAAAAAATACATGAGATGCTATCAATTTAAATGAAATATAAAATAAATAATTTAATTTATAAAATATTAATATAAAATAATATTATAGCAAAATTTTAAATAATTATTCCATTATTATAAAATCAAATATGCAATTTTCTCCTACAATATTACTTTTAAATAACTGATATTTAAATATAACTATTAAAGATATAAGTGGGATGGACAGGATACAAGCTTGAAATGTAAATATTTGAAAACCAGGGACTCTTCACAAACTTGGGAGCTTAATTGTAAGTATATGAGATTTGAACTCAGATTTTCAAGCATCCTTGAACTATCCACACAGTCTCATACAACTGATACACATGAACACACACATATAGAAAAGACAAATAACCAACACTCATCAGTTGGTCCAGAATATCATTTTTATATATATATATATATATATATATATATATATATATATATATATATATATATATATATATATATATATATATATATATATATATATATATATATATATATATATATATATATATATATATATATTGTGCCCTTTTGTATGGGTCACCAGTTAATTTTTGTGCTAATCTATTAAAAATTTTAAATTTAAGCTATATTTGAATATGTGATGTTAATTTTGCTTATGGTAATATTTCAAAGGGTTTAAGTAAAGCAATCTATGAGTATTTGATATGTAAAATTGTGCTGATATTGAGAGAGACATTTTAAATGATGATGATTATAATATATAGTTGGAAAAAATGGCTATAATCAATACTGCATTAATATATTTAATAAATAGGTATTTAAAGCTAAAAGTGTTTAAAAGACAAGTAAGATTAAATATATATATTTATTGTTGATAAAATAATGATATAAAAGAATATAAATATTTTAATTATTGTAAGTACTTAAATAGAAGACTAATATTTGATTTTAATAATATTGGATAATTATTTTAAAATCTATTATAATATCTTATTTATTTAAAAAATATTTATTTTAAAAAATGCAATTGTTAGTTTATTTTTAGACGATGAGAAGCGTTTCTTGTGTTATAAAAAAAACAGATGTTAGTTAAATTTACACACACATGCATCGAAGTTATTTAGAGAAGTTGCAAAACTATTTTAAAAAATATGTTGTAAAATTTATAAATAATACGTGAGTTATCACGAGATAAAAATAAAGATAAATTAATGTAGAATATTAAATCTGATTTTTAAAAGTATTGCTTTTAAAAATATAACGTATAAAAAATACTTAGTTTATTTTAAATAATTTGATAAAAGTTAAAAATTAAAAAAGTAAGTAAGAATATTTTAAAAAAATGTTTAATAGATTTAAATAAATGATAAAGATTATTTAGAAATTTGATAATGTAATAAATATTAAATATTAAATAAGTCATTATTTATTTTTAATTTTGTGTTGTTGGTAAATATGTAAATAAGCCAGCAAAGTTGATTGTTTAATCTACCAATCAAATGGGAAGTTTCTTCCGGTATAAAAGCTTAGTTCAATTGTTAGGAGGGGACTCTGTGATTGATTTTTCAAGTTAATTGTGCTATTAAAAATAGCTACGTAAATTTTCAGACGCTTTTAAAATCATTTTTCAAAATTATAAGAGTGTCTTGTAAATAAGTTATAAAAGTTTTAAATGATAGATATGCAGTATTAATTTAATTTTCCCTATCAATCGTCTCTATATTGAAGCTCAATTTACATGCAAATGGTCATGGGAACATCATATATAGTGAAAATATATCGGAAACTTTATACTAGAGATATGACAAACGCTGGATTAGTTCGGAAAATTACGAGATGGAGAAAAGTAATATTTTGGACAGTACATAATTTTAAAAGCTAATTACTAGTGACTATTAGAAAATAGATATTTTAGAGAATAAAATACTTCTTTATGAAGAAAGTATTTTTGCAAGCTATAAATTTAAAAATATATCTTAAGTAAAGATATTAAAAATGAAAGTAGTTTTATAAATACTTGCCTTGTTAAGTCTTTATGTTTAAAAGACTGAATATTGACAATTTTAAAAGGCAAATAAATTGAAAATATAAATTAGCTAGAAGTCTTAATATAATAAAAATTATTATATTGAAATAATTTAAACGCTAGTCGTTTATAGATAAAGAAGCTTATTCTTACCTGGATATTTTTATTAAGAAATGCGCAAGTAATATGTGGACGTCCCAGTTAATTTAAAATAATTAAATGATAATTTTTTCATAAACTATAGACTAATTTAGAAATAATAACTTTAAATAATTTCGTTAAGGAACTGGATCCGGAGCCTATAAACTATTTTAATTTTATTTTATTTTCTTGTGGGGAACTTATTTTTAAAAGAACGTTTTCGTTTTTCATAAACTTTTAAAAAAACACGTGATGGACCGGAAACAGGAAATGGTGTGCTAGTGAATATGTGCCTAGGATTAAAAAACTTTATGGTGAAAAGGAAACATCGCTGGAATTATGTAATATGAATTTTGTTTTATTTATCTAATATAAAAGTTAAATATTATTAATCTATTAAAATAAGATAGGTACATTTCTTAAAATAATAACTAAAAATAATATAATGATTAATTGCATGAGTTTATTTTATAATTAATATAACACGGAATATTTTTTAAGAATGATCGTGAGTGTGAATGTGAATTATTTTATGAAGCTGTAATTCCGAAGAATATTGGAAGATGGACTGTACATTAAATCATTATTGATGGTAAAAAATTGTATAATAATAATAATTTTGATGTATTTAATATGTTTTTCTTTAGATCAACCAAATATTATGTTGTTTGAATGAATGTATGATTATTTTAAAAATACACACACATTATATTGGCAGTGACAGTTTTATTTAAATATGCATAATTTGAATTTGTGAAATAAATACGATGCAACATTACATAAGAAGCTTAGAAATAATTATATGATTTTTTCGTTAATAAATTTTGATATTGTTTTTTTTTATGTTATAGTATTAAAAATTATATTTATTATTTATAAGTAATTTTTTTTTTTATTGCAAGTTAGGAAGAGAGTTAAAAGTCTGTATTTTATTTTGTTTATTGGATAAATTACGTTAAGTTTTATGGAGAAGTTTATCTTTAAATTGAAGGTTTACCAAGTATAGACGGTAAAGTATAAATAGTTTGGATAATTAATATTTTATTTAGAGTTGAAAGTTGTTTTCCGGAAATTTTAAATAAGTTTAGAGGATGTTTTTGTAGATAGAAATTTATTAAGAAGGAGTAGTATAACACATAAAGTAGGGTAATAATTTCATATAGAAAAGAATCATAGAATTTATCTAATATAATACTTTATGAATTTGAAAGTAATGAATGATTTAAATAATATTATTATTTCAACAACACATATATGTAATGCATATTTGATAAAACCTGTAGCATGAATTGCATTAAGTGAAATATAAAGTTATAATCAATTATTTGTTATTACATTACACAGATACATTAATTTTTACATTATAATATTAAAGTAGTAATAATAATAAAGTGAACACATACTATTACATTATGGAATGAATAACATTAATACTTAATTGATGTAGCAATTTAATTATTAAAGTTTTATTGTTTACATATGCTACATAAATAGTATTTACATAAATTTATTTGTAATAATTGAAGCTTACTGATATGTATTTAAAGTGTAAGTTCGAAAACATACTTCAATATTATTAGTATAGCATTTTAAAAGAATGTATAGATTATTTAATAGGAGTATGAGCTAATAACAGTGTAAACATTTTGTATTATTATTTTCTTATATTTTATTTTTTTTTTGTTTTCCTAATTTGAACTATAAATATTGTAAATAAATTCTTAATCAAAGTTAATGTAAATAAATTTGTTTGATTTGTTTAAAAGTGTGTCGAGTTCATTATTTTGCACCACAGCATTTGACAACAGATAATTTGAACAAACATAATATTTGCACAATATGAATTTATTATTATTATTTAGAAATAAACACAATATTTTCCTGATTATTATTTATGAGAATTGATTGACATTATTATATCATATTACAATGGTCATAGAGTAATTATAATACATCATATAAGAGTACAATATTATTTATTGCCACAGATTATTGAATTATAAGATTTTGATCTATTCCAAAATTAAGATGCTATATGAAAATAAAAGATATACATATGATTATTTATTTAATGATTGATGATATATCAGAAATAGATAAGATTAGGTTATACTCTAAGATTAGTATTATAATTATTAAAATAAGTTAGGTGTATTTAGGTTTGATATAAAATCCCATATCATACTTATTTACACGAGTTATCATTACTTTAAGATAATTAGAAGAACCTGAGATTATTTAATTATATTTTAAAAATAAAAGTTAAGATTTATTTTTTATTATTATTAAAGATAATTTATTTTATTTTAAAAGCCATAAGAATGCTGTAGATGTAGTAATAGGATAGTAAGGAAGTAATAGTATTCTTATGTCATTGAGACAGTGTCTTGAAAGATATTGACTCAATGTAAATCTACTTATTACTTTGTAACTTTACTTCACAGTCTCATGATTTTAATAAATACTTATTTAATTAGTACATATTATAGAAATATATTGATTTTGATAATTGATAATAAATTTAATTAGAATATGATATTATAAAAGTAAATTAAAGATAGATATGCAAATTTTAACTGAGTATTATAATTCAATTGAGCTAGTCGTATTTCAGATTATATTATACATCGAGAAGTAAGGGTACAATATATATATATAATATATATATATATATATATATATATATATTGTATATATATCTATATATATATATATATATATATATATATATATATATATATATATATATATATATGTGGCCTTTTATTTAGGTCCCTGTATTTAATAATCCAAAATTTTAAACCTTAATAATATATTTGGCATGAGAAACTTAATGAGTGGTTTTTAATAAAGATTGTTTTCAATGTACTGGAAAATTTGCTTGAGTGGAAATAAGATTTCAAACACAATCTAGGCTTTGACTAGACTAAAATAACAATTTAAAAGTATTATTATTATTTGGTAGATAGATACATAGCTATTTTATTAGTTTTGAATAGCAATTGAAAGAAATAAACAATTAAATCAAATTTATAAATCTTGTAAAATAAATCATTATAGTAAATTATTTAAGCATATTTTTTTAGAACTAAACACAAAGCTGTCTTTAATAATAATGAATAGTTATTAAAAATGAAGCCAGAATGGGTAATACTAATTATGCACACCAAAATTATTGGCTAATTCACTCCCAGAGTGCAATATAATAAAAACTATATATGTTTTAACAAAGCTGTAAGGGGGTGGACTAACTAAGAAAAACAAGAACTAAATAACCACAGGATTAAACTCTGATTTAAAATAAGGAGGAAAAAATTAAAAATTATAAAATTATAAAATGTAATTGAATGGAATTATAATATATTGCTATATAGAAATGATGGAATAAATCTCAAAACATTGCAGTCACTGAAAGACCATTCTTCTATTGATTGATAATTCTAAGAAGTTGTACAGAAAAAAAAATGGGAACCTTATGCATTCTAACTGTTTCTCATAAATCTTGTTTTAAACCTAGGAAAATTCAAGAGCAAGTAAGCTTTTCCTTTTTTTGTACTTATACATGTAACTTTTTATCTTTAAAAATAACGCATAAATTATTTAGTCATAAAGTAAAAAGTTGATAATGTTTATATTTTCACGACATTAGTAAATATAGATCAAAACAGTTGTTCATTTGAAAATCATAATTTCAAGAAAATAATTTCAAAATAGTTATAAAGAGAGATTTCAGAAGATATTAGAAATAAAATAAAAAGTCATTTTATATCATATAATGTTAATAAAGTTTAAACAAATAATTGTGTCATTTTATTCTCAATTCTCATCTGCCTATTTTCATCGTGCCATCTTGGTGTAATGTTAAAAAGGTAAAAGATTACAGATTCATTAAAATGTTGAAAATGTCATAGTGATAATTGAATAAATTCGTTCTAATATTAAGAATCCCATCATACTTTACCATTAAGAATGGAATTAAATAAATATTTACTTGTAAAATTTTATTAAGAAATAGCTTCGTTATAATCATGTTTCAATGTTGGAATATATTCTGGCTGCTTAAATATTGCTACACATATATGGATGGCCATGCTGAGAGGAATAAAATTCACAAAGAATTTTAAAAGTAAAAGAAAAGATAAATATACTAAGTAATAAAAATTCCACTAAATTTTCAAGAAAACATTATCTTGATTTAAACATAAATAAATGATTCTTGTTATATTTCATTTGAAACGCTTAGAGAATAAATCAATAAAGATTTTAATAAGTTTGTTTTGAATTATCTAGAGCAAAGTAGATTTTTTTTTTTTTTTTTAAATCTGCTACAATTGCAAACACGGATGTTAATTGCATGATTAATTATCGCTACGGAAACAATTAAATAATTTCTGCTTTTGGATAAGTGTTGAATATTGTTCTAGTATACATCTAATAGGGTAATAAAGTATATATATGCTTAATCTCGAGGGATTGCTCATCCTATTAACCATTTATAATATTCTAACTCACCAAGATAAATAACTTGGAACAGAGTATAAAATTTAATGTATAAAAATGTGGTTTTATTTTTCTTTATCATTGCTGGGTTATTACTTAATACGTAATGTGTTAATTGAAAATTTTGTTTTTAAAACATATGTGTTTTACTGTGGCATGAAATATATATATATATATATATATATTAAGTTTAAAAAAAATGTGTAAAATATATATCTATTTTATGTATGTTTTTTTTTTTTTTTTTTAGTTAAGAGAAAACCGGAATATATATATATATATATATATATATATATATACTATATATATATATATGATATATATATATATATATATATATATAATTTATTCAGTTAGAGTGATAAAAAATATTTACTTCTCTCATAGTCTAAAACTAATTTTAAGGTATATTAAAAAAAAGTTAAATCTACAGACATTTTATCAAAAATATATATATTGCCATGACTGAATTATTTTCTGATATAAAAAAAAAATTTGATATAAACCTTTTCATTTTGTAATTTGCTATAGAAGTGAACGTGTCCATTTTGAATACAAATACAGGTTTGATCTTTATTGTTTAAATCTGTTCTGCTCTCTTTAATAAAAATATTGTTGTCATTCTAAAACGATTAACGATCATTGGACATAGGTATTTTGGTTTGGCTGTTAATACATTAATGAGTTTACATTATAAAATGGAATATGTAGATTTTCACTGTTATTATTGGTATTGTTTTTGTCTTGCTATAATTTGAAAATGACTAGTGACAGTTTTTAGTTAATGGGATGTTCCAATTGAATGACATCCAATATATTAATATTTATATGGAGCATAGGCTGTTGGAGTCACCTATGGCTAATTTCATGAGAGAAAAGATGGGTAGAATCTGAATAGTAATTAATGCTCATTAGTATAAATAATCCTACAAATAAAGGATTCCTATGGTTTGAATTCTAGTTTTTTCGTGGTGAGGCAAGACCCACTCACGTATGTATACCCATAGAGAGGTATAGAATCAGCCATATATTATTATACAACTGTCATGTTGTTTTATAAAGTCTCCCATCTTAGTGTTAAATTGTTCATGATAATATAGAGATAGTTTTTTTCCACCGTGTATGGTGAGGTATAATAGGTCAAAATGATATAGCAAGTATAGAAACAATATTAAAGCTAGGAACACGGATCTAGCATAGTGTTTTCTTAATTGAAATAGTGTTTATGATGTTGGAGAATCATCATCAGTACAGAAAGACCAAAACAGAATCTATTTGTAATTGTAGAATTTAGATGTACAAGTAAGAGAGGCACATGGGCAGAATGGATTCATCTTCATCAAATAATGATGTGACAGTAGAATTGTAAGATCAGTTACGTATTCAACGGTAGAGCTGATGACATAGGTAATGCTTAATGAGATCTATGTGTATTTATTTTTTAATGTCTAGCCTTCAATTAATGCACTAGACTTATTCATTTCAAAGTTAAATAAATTAGTAATTGCGCAGAATATGATAATTGCTCTTATCATATTCTGATAAAAGAAAGGGTTTTAGGAGAATGCAATATTTATACATTTTTTTAATCCTAAATTTAAACTTGGTGCATATCCTAGAGTTCCAAAAATATTGCTAGTTATAAATTTAAGTGCTAGTCAGCTTAAATAAGTTTTAGTATCATATTCTTAAAAATATGCCAAAGAATAACAAATGGTATTTTGAATATTATTTTCTAAGTAGGTTGTATCATTTTCTGAGTATATGGTCAAGGGGATAATAAGTATTTGCCCCATCCATAAATTATTTTAATGGATTAGTTTTATTTCATGTCATATCTGTGAATTCAAAATTTGTACATATTGTAAATAAAGTTTGTTGTGTTTAAAGTTTTATTTAGTTGCATGTAGTCTTATTGCTAATTACCACATCTATATATTATTATTGTTATTCCTATCAACCTACCAGAAGATTCTAAATTGAAATCATCATCAACGAATATAGTACTATTAACTATATTATGCTATATCATAATAATTTTGATATCTTATATTTTATTGGTACATCTAATGCATCATCACACAATCATCAAAATGCTAATAACTTGTAGTAAAGATTGTTTAAAACAATATATTAAAAATAACTATAATAATGATTTGATTGCTTTAGTTAAATCCGCAGAGCTATAATTCACTGATCTTGATCACATGGTTTATAATTATTTAAGAAATGAAATTTGGTAAGTTGTTGATTTTAATCATTAAAAAGTCATTCCTAGTCATAAATTTTAAAGTTTATATTAGTTATAAAGTTTCTTTAGAACTGCTAAATATAATTCCTGATTTAAGTTATATTGAGAGCTGTTTTGTGCGCATTATGTTTGGGTAGTGGTAAAATCCCTCTTACTGACCCAAATATATGTTGTATAACAATTTTGAGTGTTAGAACCCTGAGTAGAATTAGTTGTTCAATTTAAAGATAAAATTTAAATTTGTAATGAAATTTATATTTAGTCAATTGTTGTAGTTAGACTAGAAATGGATTACTTTCACTGCTTGTAAAAGTCAACTAAGCTTTAAGATGCAAATTATAATTTTTTTTTGTATAAAATGTATAGTTTGTTTTATCTTCATGATAGATATTCTGGTCATGTCGAGCTTAAAATCCCTATTTTTATTTAGCTTATTTTTTTTTACTGGTTAATTCCATATTAGTTTATAGTTTAAGATTTCAGTTTTCATCATTAACATTTTTTCTTGAATTTTATCTTGATCGTTCTTTTAATTATTCATTCTCATTTGACATTAATTCATTATCATAATTGATAAATAATACATTAAATTTTATTCTTTTATCATCTCAACTATTCATTAACTCTTATTCTACCATCATCTTAATCATTCAATATTGTCATACATCTTCGTTCTTTTTTTTTTTCATACTTAGACTCATTACATTCCTCTATTTAATTATTATTTCTTGCTATCATCCATTTAGTCATCTACATCATAATTTACTTATCATTTCATCTATACGTTTAATCTCATAATCACTCCAGACATATAATTATTAGTTATTTATTAATTTGCTGAATATCAAATTTAACTCATCACATTTTGTTTGTGTGGATTTTAAGGCTGGTTGGACCAGAAGATTTTATCTTTATTAGTCACTTTGTGATATTTTTTAGATTGACAGTTTCATGCTAGTTTTATTCAATCCAGAAATCATTTTGTTATTTTTTGCAATTTTGTTTCTCCATGCTTAAATACTTGATCATGAGAGTATGTTAGGTTCCATAAGAAAATTGAATCCATAAAATGTGTGGTATGGTTCGTTGATGGCCAGCTAGATCAGGAAGCTAGGTTACACATGCAATTATCAAGCTTGCCAATGTGACATGACTGTTTAATAGATGAAGGCTGGCTGTTGCCAGGTTACAGTTGTCATTATGCTGACCAATGTGGATGGCATTATCACTGGTTGTAGCTAGGGTACAGTAGTGATTATGGGGCTTAAAACTTGTGATGATTCATTTATATTACAGTGGTCTTGGGAGATTACAGTAAGCGATTATGGCACTTGCCAACATGGTATGACTCTTTAGTAGATGAAGGCTGGCTGTTGCCAGGTTACAGTTGTCATTATGCTCACCAATGTGGATGGCATGATGATTGGCTGTAGCTAGGGTACAGTAGTGATTATGGTGCCTAAAACATGTGATATGATTCATTTTATAGTACAGCTTTCTTGGGAGAAGATTACAATATATATATATATATATATATATATATATATATATATATATATATATATATATATATATATATATATATATATATATATATATATATATATATATATTAAAATATTAAGTTAAATAATTTTACTTTTGGGAAATGTATGTATTCAAGCACAAGTGCGTGAGTGGCGCAACTGCTCCCAAAAGCTGTTAATACACATACAAATAGCTAACTAAAATATTAAAACAGCTGAGTGCTTTCAAAGGATCTTGCCTTCATAATCATAGCTTGCTTACGTTTAAATTTATGCAAATATGCTAATTCCATCTTTTTGATAGAGAAAAACATGTGTCTTTCCTGTTTATGGCATCGCTGTCGCGAGAGATAAATAAAGCCTCTTTGATCTTTCTTTTGAGGTCATGTCTCTCTCTACATACGATGGTAGAATTGTCCGGAATGCACTCATTGTGACTTGTGCACTGGTGCTGATAAAAAACTGAATAAGTAGAAGGATCGTTGCGAGCTCTATTGTACAAATACCTATGCTGTGCCAATCGTGTGGCCAAAGATGCTCTGCTTTCCCCATAATATGTGCCTTTGCAATAGTTATTTGGACAAGCAATGTTATATACTGTATGGGGTTCTGTAAGAGTGGAGTTTGATCATTGGTATTGTTAATTAGATTGTTAGAATTTGGAGGGGTCTGAAAACAGAGCTGATATTTGTTGTTAAGGATGGAATGTAGTTTCTTGTGTAAATTAGGTATGTATGGAAGTAATAGTCTGGGTTTATCCTGTGTGGCATGAGAGTTGAGTTAGAAAGAATCACATGCATGCGTGAAGACAAGGGAAACAAATTTGTGTTGATGCGCACCCAGGAATATATTGACAAGATTAACACACAGATTGATAAGTTACAATTTCATAAAATTGATCAGTTTAGTATTGCTAACAATAGAGACAAATTCATTTCATCCATTCTTAAAAAACATTGCAACAAAGCTTTCACAAAAGCAGAATATTACAGTCTATACCCATCATCATCAGTGCCACCTAGGATTTTTGGAAGTGCCAAAATGCATAAAGACAACACACCGGTCCGATTAATGCTAGATTTCAGTGGAGTACACTATGCAAAGACAGCCAAGTGGGTGAACAAAAAACTCATCCAAATGGTAGGCTTTGGAATATACACCATCAAGTCATCTCCACAGTTCATTTCCTCTGTCAAAGATTTACAATTAAACCCAAACATCAAACTGGACACCATGGACATTTCCGAATTGTATGGCTCTGTCAATAGAAACACATCGATCCAAATAGTCAGAAATGAACTTTTGACACAAAAAATAGCTCAACCACTGGTTGACTTCATCCATGACTTTCTATGTTGGTTGGACAGCACCATTGTGACATTCTTCAGAAACCAGTGCTTCTCCATGAAACAAGGCTGGCCTATGGGCTACCACTGAGTGGTGTAGTCACCAGCATCTTCCTAAACTATTATGAGAGAAAAATCATACCCAGTCTAAACCCACTATGCTTTCTAGCATACACTAGATATGTGGATGACCTGTTCATTGCTGCCACCCCTGAGATCATTACACAGATCAAAACCGAATTAGAAGCCAACACAGCACTAATTGTTAATGTCACAACTGAAGACACTCACCAGCAAGTTAAATACCTTGATGTCAAAATAAAAAGAGAAAATAACCGCTGCCATTATAGCATGGCCATCAAACCGGTGGAAATCAGATGCCATACACACCCCCAATCTCACACACCCACAGCCCATAAATTATCGGGTCTAGCATCTTTTTTGCATAGAAACAGATTGTTGTGTAAAATTGAGGCAGATGCAAAAACAAATGTAGCAGAATATAGAAATGATCTACTGAATTTAGGCTTCAGACAATCCATCATCGACAAAAAAATCTCACACATTCAGAATAAACTTCTCAACTCTCACGCCACACAGGATAAACCCAGACTATTACTTCCATACATACCCAATTTACACAAGGAACTACATTCCATCCTTACAACAAATATCAGCTCTGTTTTCGGACCCCTCCAAATTCTAACAATCTAATTAACAATACCAAAGATCAAACTCCACTGTTACAGACATCCCATACAGTATATAACATTGCTTGTCCAAATAACTATTGCAAAGGCACATATTATGGGGAAAGCAGAGCATCTTTGGCCACACGATTGGCACAGCACAGGTATTTGTACAATAGAGCTCGCAACGATCTTTCTACATATTCAGTTTTTTATCAGCACCAGTGCACAAGTCACCATGAGTGCATTCCGGACAATCTTACCATCGTATGTAGAGAGAGACATGACCTCAAAAGAAAGATCAAAGAGGCTTTATTTATCTCTTGCGACAGCGATGCCATAAACAGGAAAGACACATGTTTTTCTCTATCAAAAAAATGGAATTAGCATATTTGCATAAATTTAAACATAAGCAAGTTATGATTATGAAGGCAATATCCTTTGAAAGCGCTCAGCTGTTTTAATATTTTAGTTAGCTATTTGTATGTGTATTAACAGCTTCTGGGAGCAGTTGCGCCACACACGCACTTGTGCTTGAATATATTAAAATAGCAAATCATCATACTTTAATGAACAGGCTTCAATCCACACCAACCTTCAACTTTTTATCCATCTATATCAAATCCCCTGTGCTTACAATTAAACTCCCAGGTTTGTGAAGAGTGCGGGTTTTCAAATTTTTACATATCAAGCTTGTATCCTGTCTAAACTTCTTATATGTATTTAAATGAATACAGTCCAATACATTAGGGGTAAGAATGACTTCAGCTCAACATGAGCATGGAAATAATATTCACATCAGCATGGGATTTGAGTTTTCATCATCAGGTCTTCAATGATATGGATGGTTGAAAAGTTGGAGTGGATTGAAGCCTGTCCATTGAATAATGAAGATTTGCTATCTTGATATGAAGTGGACACTCATTATATATATATATATATATATATATATATATATATATATATATATATATATATATATATATATATATATATATATATATATATATATATATGTGTGTGTGTGTGTGTGTGTGTGTGTGTGTGTGTGTGTGATATGATCATCTGGCCCAACTGATGAGTGCTGATTTAGCATGAAATACATTATTGGTGATAAAATATTTTTCTACATGTGTGTTCATGTGTATCAGTTGTTTGAGATAATGTGGGTAGTTGAAGGGTGCTTGAAAATCTGAAATTAAAAGAAATAATAATAAAAAGAAAATTAAAGAGGCGATGTTGATATGTAAATACAAGCAACATTTGGATAATATGCAAGCAGCAAACATTAAGATCACATAATTATGAGAAAGTTGACATCATATAATTATGGGAAAGATGACATTTTAAATGTGATAGGTGACAAAGCCACAAGTTGGTTGAAAGCGCTCCTAAGTGACGGTTATACATATATTTTTAATAAGCTTTAAATACTGTATTTTTAAATATTTATTTATAAATTTGCATATATATATATATATATGAAAATATCCTGTATCTATATCTTGATGATTCAATGCTTTAATGACTGAAGAAATGTGTATAGAATCAAATGCCTTTTCATAATCTACAGTCCAAAACATAATGACAACTCATATTTATTTGTTCTTTCTATAACTTCTCTCAGTACCTGAATATGTTCTACTGTACTAAAACCAATTTTAAATCTAGCTTTTTCTCTTGGTTGGTGGAAATCCAATGTTCTCCGTAGACGAGTTGCAATTATCTTGGTAAAAATTTTATAAAAAACAGATAAAACGCTGATAAGTCTATAATTTTTAATATCATCTTTATCACCTTTTTTTTTAAATATTAATATTATTACTGCATTCTTCCAATCATCTCCAAAACATTTTACAGCAGTGCTGCAAGAAGTATTTTGTGGATTAAAATGGGAAACTAAAGCAGTGAAAGTATATGGATATTGTTTAAGTCATTTAGATTTCGCAGATGATGTAGTTGTTTTTTTGCAAATAATGCTTCAGAGCTGCAGAAAATGTTGCAGGAGTTATCAGATGAAAGTAGGAAAGTAGGACTAAAGATAAATGTTAAAAAGACTAAAGTAATGTTTAATCGATTTGCTCAAAAAATGAAAATAAAGATTGATAATGATGAATTAGAAGAAGAGAACAGTTTCAAATACCATGGTCAGATTATTAATACAGATGGAAACATAATGGAGGAAATTAATCATAGACCTAAACTTGGTTGGAATGCTTTTGTAAAAAAATAATGTGGTACTAAAAGGAAATGTGCCTATGTGTTTGAAAAGGAAGTTATTAACAAATGTGTTTTACCAGTTCTTACTTATGGATCTGAGACTGGAAACTTGATAGAAGAGCAATACAGAGACTTCAGACCACTCAAAGTAGTATGGAGAAATGTATTTTGGGAGTAACTACAAGAGATCAAAAACACAATGTATGGCTAAGAGAACAAACAGGTGTTACTGACCTCATTGAAAAAATTAAAAGATTGAAGTGGACTTGGGCTGGACATATTGCTAGAAGAGATGATAATAGATGGACAATTGAAATTTTAAACTTTATTCCAAGAGATTGTAAAAGACCCAGAAAGAGACCACATGTGAGATGGATGGATGAAATAAGAAAGTGTGCAGGGGTGATGTGGAAAAGAGAAGCTAAACATCGGAGAAGATGGATTAAACTTGGAAAGCCCATTAACCTGCAGTGGATTGATAATGGTTGATATATAAACATATTATAAAATATCATTAAATATTATTTTTAAGGAAGCAAAAACATAGAAATATATTACAAATTAATTGTTACATTTTTATTTAATATGTCAATTTTTTACCTTGTAATTTCCATTAATGATTAATCTATATTGACAATTCCAAAATTTATTATCAATACTTTTAAAAAAAATGTTATTTGTCATAATATTGTTCTGATATTAATTATTTAACTGTTGGATTGACATTTATTTTTTTATCAAAAGTCCTATACTTATACAAATTTGTAAACAATACACACACACATACACACACACACACATATATATATATAACAAAACTAAAATTTATTCCAAACACACACATATATATATATAACAAAACTAAAATTTATTCCAAACAATGGTAAACAATTTATAATATAATATAAATAAAAACTCATAAAGAAAAATTTTTGATTATATTAATAATCATTTTCAACTCAACTTTCAAAATGGAACCATCTATTATGAACCAGAAACACATGTTGATTTAAA
The DNA here is from genome assembly GCA_028023455.1 of Epiperipatus broadwayi. Lineage (NCBI taxonomy): Eukaryota > Metazoa > Onychophora > Udeonychophora > Euonychophora > Peripatidae > Epiperipatus > Epiperipatus broadwayi. Next base: position 2,592,143 of record JAQFVV010012457.1, read on the forward strand.
TATCGAGTTTAAAAGTTGAGTTGAAACTGATTATATGAATATAATCGAAAATATTATTTTATGAGTTTTTATTTATATTATATTATAAATTGTTTACCATTGTTTGGAATATATTTAAGTTTCGTTATTGTATTATTAATATTAGCGGACATTTATTTTGTTTTAATATATATATATATATATATGTCATTAGATGACATTTATTTTGTTTTAATATATATATATATATATATGTCAACAGATGACGTTCTACCAAAAACACCATCAAGCGTATGTTTACATAAACGTCAGACCAAGCATTCACTATCTCTAACTTTTTTTCCATAAATGTACCTTTGAGGTCTTTCTAGCACTGATATATATTGCAGAGGCTTCTACTATGTGGTGATGCTGAATTGAGATCAGACCCATATAGCTATCTGGCTTGCTATGCTGAGTTTGAAGACATTACGTGTCTAAAAGATTCACGCTTGCAAGATGAATACAAACTGTTTCATAAATGCTCAGAGTTTGTGTTTAGATCTAGTTTCTAAAATTCCTGTCTTTCACTGATGATAGCAAATTGCTTGAAATCATGATCTGAAAGTGGAATTAAAGTTAGAGATAGTAAATGCTTGCTCTGATGTTTATGTAATCATACGTTTGACGGTGTTTTTGATAGAACACCATCTGTTGACATAAATACAAGCATTAGCAAGTTTTTAACTTGTTTTTCATATATATATATATATATATATATATATATATATATATATATATATATATATATATTATTGTAATCATATATCATCAATAAAACATTATATGCAAGAAGATGGTGGAGTTATAACACAAATTTCATAGATATCAAAAGATGTATTTTAAATACATAAGAAAAAGTTATCTTCGAAAAATTTAAAAATTATGCATATACACACTTGACGATATATACATATTACTTACATTAGACACCTTAATTTAAACAACACTCTATTGAAAAACGTTTGTTTGCTGTTTACTTTAGAATTATGTTTGTTTCTTACTAGAGTGCTATTAAAATATAAAGTACCGTTAGGTATGTTATATATATATTTGAAATTCAGTTAGCAATATGCAACTGATTCTATTATATACATATATAATTTACCTTATATTTCTTTAATTTAGATCGCAAAATGAATTTTTCTTTAATAAACATCTCTATTCCCAAAGCAATCATCAAATTTACTGAAAACTTAAATTACTTTGATTATTTTGATTTAGCGATAACTTTCTTTATGCATATTGCATGCTTATTTGGGAATGCACTTTTCCTTTTTTCAGTAATATGTAATTCAAATTTACACTCTATTCCTAATGTGTACATGGTTAGCTTGTCACTAGCAGATTTAATAATGGGTGGAATATCATCTTCTCATTATTTTTACAATACTGTACTCTTATTGGATATGGATTTTGGGTGTGATTTTTCATTTTGTTGTTTAGCTTTAGGTGGCATGGTTAATATTTTATCTTTTACACAAATAGCTTATAATCGCTATACACTTATATGCAAAACATCTTCACTTTATAATCAGATATATAATTTTAAAAATGTATTTTGTATGCTTGTGGGAAGTTGGACATTTTGTATATTGGTCACGCTGTTTTTTAAATTTTCTGGATATTTTTGCTTTAAATTCAATGGTATGTTAAGAGAATGTTATTTTGTAATTGATGCTAACGGGGTCAAAGCTGTGTTGACGTTATTATTTATTGTCTACTTTGCTATTTTTCCAAATATTGCATTTTGTTATTATAATATATTTAAAACTATAAAACAATCACAAAAACGTTTGCAAAACATGAACAACTCTCAAACCGTAATTAGAAGGTATTTAGAGAATATACACGTGACTAAAGTAATGTTTACACTTTTCACTATATTTTTGCTTTCTTTTGTGCCAGGTGGAATTGCTCTTATCATATCTAATATCGTTCACGTTCCTCTCATGTTTGTACGAATTTCTGCTTTCTTTATATTTTCACATTCAATTTCAAATCCAATCATATGTGCTTTTAGCAATAAATCTTTGCGACAATCATATATTGAAATAATTACTTTTAAATGTATCAAATCCCTTAACAAATAGTACCAAAATATTAAATCCTCCTTAATAATAATTTATTAATAAAGATTAAGATAAAAGGAAATAAAACTGTAGCAAAAGTGCTAAATAATTGCTATTTATTGATTTCATTACATTACCTGTATTTGCATGGTTGCTGATGTTATTATTTTTATTATTAAATATAAATTAGCAGAACATTTTAAGGATGATAACTGATAGGGTTTGATTATATCGTTTTATTTTTGTATGGTACACAGGTATACAAATCATATTTGGAAATCGATTTTTGTTGCTGTTGTTATTATTATTATTATTATTATTATTATTATTATTATTATTATTATTATTATTATTATTATTATTATTATTATTATTATTATTATTATTATTATTATTATTATTATTATTATTATTTGAAGGTATATTTACTTTACATTTTTTATCTGGCAATGATTTTTTGGTTGTTTATTGTTTACATTTTTTTCCCTTAAATATATATTTATATCTCATAATCAAATTGAATATCGTTATTATCATTTTCAAAAAATTTATAAATTTGTTGTTGTATAGTTTAATCCGCTTTTTTAAAATTGTCTAGATCTGACTGTAGACATAAACATGTTTATTTTATATATCAATATTAATGTACAATCTCTATTTAGTTTTTTTTTTTAAATGTAGGATTATTTTTTGAGAAAATTTGAACACATTTGCCCTGATCAAAAACATTTTGTATATTTATATTAAAAATGTATCAAATTGTTCATCATAAAGAGAACCTGCAGAGACAATAAATCTTATTTATCTGCATTCAATATGTTCCATTAAGCAAATAACAATTCTTATTTTACTCCTCCAATACAATGTCAATCTTCAAAATATTGTTCCATTGCACTGTATGTCAAATAAATGTGTCTTTATTAATAAAGTAGTTATTTATGTAGCACTATGTTGATAAATTGTAATTGTAAATTTGCGATCACGCTAACGGAAATGCGCTTTACAGAAATAAATAAATACACGTAAACAAATACATGCTCAAACAAAAGATAATTCCTTTACGAAAAGATAGAATGAATCATCTATTTTTTCAACCCAAATGTTTAAGTGTGGGCCAATCTTAATTGTTTGGAGATGGGAGCGTGAAAATATTAAACAATCACTTTAAATTACTTTATTATGCTTGAATGAATGGTGCTTGTGAAATTATTTATAATTTATTATATGCCATTGCACTAACCTGATCACTAATTTACAATTACAATTTATCAACATATTGCTATATAAATAAATATCTTATTATATATATGTTTAATTTCAACCAAGAATGATGTATAGTAAATTTTAAATGTTTGGGTTGAAAAGATAGATGATTCATTCTATCTTTTCATAAAGATTTTATCTTGTGTTTGAGAATGTATTTATTTATGTGTAGTTTAAAATCTGTAAAGTGCATGTGCATTAGCCTGATATCTAATATATCTTTATTGTACAATATGTACTTGTTATAAAGAGTTTGCTTCTTATCAATAACCAACTATGTCATGTTATGAGATTATTCTATTTGTACCAACACATTTTTTTTTGAAAGTGATGTGCCTTTATAAATGTCTAATATTGTTAGTCCATTTTTGCAACAATAGATTTTTTAAAATATTTGCCTTTGGACACCGACTGATATCTTATGAAATAATGTTTTAACCACCTGTGTATAAAAATTATAATTTATTTTTTTGTCTCATAATTGCCAATATACATTGAAAAAGTTTGTCCATGCGCACTTTTATTTTATTCTTTTGACAACTCAACTGTAATTTCATTTATGATATATTAGAAAATTGAGAAATAAAGTATTTTTGTTGTTTTTTATATTGAAAGAAGAAAATACAAAATCTCAACATAATCATTTATTGATGTGTATTTGTGAGTTTCTCATCATTACTTTCATATGTGTGAATAATGATATAATAATAGCAACTATCACAATAATTATGTATGGTTTTAGGATATGAAATATGTCATACTTAGCTATATTTCAGTCTCAAGAAAGAAAATAGAGACTTACGTCGTTGGTCGAGAAGTCAGCGCGACTGCCTTGCACTTGGAGGCAGTTGCCCTGGTTGTGGGTTCACGTCCCAGGCGATGCTATGACATTTAAAAAAAAAAAAAGAAAATACAATTATCAGACAATGACAAATTTATTTCTGCAGCTAAATATTCTGCTATAAGATAATAAATATTACAATCCTATTTTAACAAATTGTTCTTTAAAACTGGAATGATGGATTCATCCTTAATACCTTGCCTGAATGTCTGTTTGATTTTATATGCAGTGACAATTATGCAATATTTTTGAAGCTAACATGTCATTTCATCAGAATGAGCTGATTTTTTTTACCTTTTATAAGATTATAACAATCTATTTTGAAATCATTACATTGATTATTTTTTATATAAATATAAACTTCTCAATGTTTAATTGCATGTAACAAGAGATTAAAAATTCAAGCCAATTCAAAGAAACATTGTGATAATATATCATCAAACATTTTCCATCATGATTAGCCTGCAATATTCAAGTTTACTTTATTAAAAGTGATGTGCGGCTGAAATAATATAGTTGTTCAGCATTTAAAATATTTTACAGAGATATCACCTGCATATCACATGGTTTCCCTTTATTATATTGGTGGTGTTTGGGAGTAAAAATTACCACTGTATTGTCTTTTCAAATTAATTAATACCTAATCATGTTTGTTTATTTGGAATACCTCATTGGTGATTTCTTTTCACACCCCCATGCACAAATTGACTTGAATACAATTATTTATTCTTAAAATATTTGATCTACACTAAAGCAATTTACATATTGTACCACCACAGTCCTTTTGTCAGAAAATAATAATGCCCAGATAGAACCTGTGGCCAACCCAAAGCTATATGTATAAATGTATATATAACTGTGACCATGTTTGAAGGATACAGATCTTCTCAGCTTCAGAATTCAACACCTATCATTTCAAAGCACTTTTTTTGTTTTGGAGTAAACTCTGGGCTCCAGTCAGTTACCCAATGATAAATTATGCACTTTGAATGATTGACAAACTAACTAAACGCCTAAGATATCCCAACTAGCTCAACCAAAAGGAATATAATGTGTTACTTCTTTAATTAGTGGTAAAAGAATTGATTGACATGCATTAAATTTAAGGATAATTTATTTTAACTAAATTCTTATTATTATAAGCTTTAAACTACTTATAAACTTTCTCAATTAAATATAAAAATGATTCACAATAATGTCAGGCACATACATATTATAATAAGATATACACTAGCAACATAATCCACATTAAAATAATTACAAGCATTCAAAACACCCACATCAATAGTTCATTTATGCAGTTATAGTCTTCATTTATTAACTCATTCTGGTTGGCTTTAAGATGATCAATGGCAATATGACTATCAGACATAGAATAAGAAATAGTTATTCATTACCTATAGTATTTTGTATGTTGAGATATTGCTAGTTGATGCGTCATGAAGAAATATTTCCAAATGGGTGTATTTGAGGTTTTTGCAGGTTAATATGCTTAATATTTTGTGGCACTAATCTTTAAGACAGACATATCTGGCTGTTTTAAACTTGTTAATCTGGCAACCCATTTATCAGGAAGACTGCTGGTTCTATAAGACTCAAGCTGGGGCAATGCTGTATGATTCCAGTGGCTGTTATCACTGTATTGTCATGAAAAAAAATTATTGTGGCTATGTGATTGAGTAATTGTAAAAACCAAACTGATTGCATCTCTTTGACTGACTGATTCAGTCCAATTTCCCTATTTATATGACACAATGTTGTCACTTTGTTAATAAGTTTTAATATATCTGCCACATATATCTGTTGTTAAAATTTGTCAACTGTTGTTGATTATATTTTTTGATAACATTTTAATCCTGTTTTCAGTTGGTAGATATTGCTAATTCCTGTTGTTTGAGATCTTTTAATAAGTAGCCATTGGTAAATTCTGTTTATATATCACTTATAAGTGGATACAATATTTCAGTGAACTTCTTTTAACTTACAAGTTTAATTTATTTTTTCTATTTTTTTTTAACATTCACATTCTATTTTATTAACATGCACACATTTTACTATGCTTCTTTATTTTTAAAATCAACTCATTATTTACATATTAAGATTACTTTTTTTAAATAAAATAAAAAATGATTGTCTTTCATTTTGAGCAAAATATTTACAGTTTAAACTGTGATACTTCTAACTTTTAATTGCTTTTTAAATTTTCTAAGTTAATTTTTTTCACTTTTTCAATCAATTTTTAAACTTTTAGTTGTAGCAATTCTAAAGCAAGCCCCCCCCCCTTCTAACTAATTAATTGAACTTTTACTGATAATAACTCTTTAGATATTTATATATTTATTTATTTCAAACAAAGCATTTTTCTTTGTATATAATTCAATTATTTATGGGCAACTTACTGATTTTATTATTTATTACCAATTTTAAATTTTCACATTATTTATGAGAATTTTATTTTAATAATTTTTTGACAAAAAATTCACGAGAAGCAGTATTTCATGAGCGGTACTATATATATATATATATATATATATATATATATATATATATATATATATATTGTAACACTACATATAATGATACATATGAAATGGTGATATAAATATAATATATAATAGCATGCCTTAACTACAAATGAAAAGATACACTTACTTTCGACATAATAAAATGTAAAAGAAAATATGATCTCCCCAATTAGTAGTGCCAAATGTAATAGTAAGCATTATGTCATGCTATATATGTATAAAGAAAAAAAAATCCATCAAAAATAAATATAATATAATAAACTAATTCCAGCCATTGAGTATGAGTTATATTAAATCAGGTTATGACATTTAAATTTATTTGAAGAAATTACTAATTTATAAAGATACAGATAATAAATGACCTACGCTATAAAAAATATATATTACTCATGAATGAATGTACTCTAATTACTACTTAAAATGTTACTGTGGCTAGCTTTACAATAAAAACTTAAATATTACTGAGCATTGTTTAAGGTATGTTATTGATTAATTCTCAGGGTTAATTTAACTAACAATTTGATGAGTTACTAAATATAAATTGGAACAAAGGAAATTTTATTGAATCCAAAGTATATTTTTACAAATAAGATTACATGTAATTTAATATTTCTATTACTGATGGCTTATAAAAATAATCCACTAATATGTGAGATTATCTTTCAGTAGAATGAATCAATTTGTCAACGAATTAATAACTTATGTACTAAAAAAAGAAAAAAATTACAGATATTAATAAATTTCAAATGAAAACTCAAAGTCACTCTTTTATATGAACAAATGATATAAGCTTTATTCCAAGATTATGATTTTATATTTTGTCATAGTACATATATATATATATATATATATATAAACTTAAATATATTCCAAACAACGGGTAAACAATTTATAATATAATATAAATAAAATCTAATAAGGAAATATTTTTGATTATATTCATAATCATTTTCAACTCAACTTTCAAAATTGAATCATCTATTACCTACCAGAAACACATGTCTATTAAATATCCCACAATTCATTAATCCTAACATTTGCTGACTCTCTGTTTATTATTGTATTTTTATACCTACTAATACAAACTGCCTCTTTAATTTTTCTTTTTTCATTGTCTCTCCCTTGGCCTAAAATATTTATTTTGTTTATATCAAAATCAAATTTAAAATTACAATTCCTATCACGATCATAAAAAAAAAAACCAGATTCAGTATATAACTTGACTTCATTATTATTATCATTACATATATGTACATTTTTCAAAACTCTTTTATACTACAATTTATGTTCTTTAATTCTTTTCTCAATATTACATCTAGATTCCCCCACATATGATAAGTTACATCCACAAATAATTCTATAAATTATATTACATTATTTTTTTCTAACTTATCTTTTGAATTATTAACCATTCTATTTAAATTACCCGATCCATAAAATGAAATATTATATATACTATTATAAACTTTTTTCATAAATTTTACTTGATTATTATTATAAAAAGGCAAAGAAATCCACTTCTTACTATCAATTTTTTTTTCAGCACCAGTATTCCTATTAATTTTCTTACAAAATTGACAAAACACTTGATAAATTTCTTTTATATTATAACCCACACTTAATAATTCACTTACATTATTTTCAATATTTTTTTTCTTTTTGTCACATGCATATTGACACAAAATATTATTTATATGTAAAAAAAAAACTAAAAACAGCCATTTTATAATTATGTGGCACTTTAGATAAATACGAAATAAACCCTCTCGTTTCAATAGGTTTAATAAACAATTTATACTCAATCATATTATTGTTCTTTGAAATCATCGAATCTAAATATGTAATACTGTTATTATACTTCTTCTCCAATAAAGCTTCGTGAATTATCTTAACTGAATAAAGTCTATCAATAGATCCATACATCTCAGAAACATCCAATGGCACTAAAACATCATCACAGTCCAAACTTAAATCTTTAATTTTTTCAACAAAAACAAATAACGACGTAATATTTTTCTTGAAATTATTACAAGAAATAAGCAAGATTTGTTTAATAATCGGAAGTATTTAAAGGTTATTAATCATTTTATTGGATTGAATAATTTTGAATATTGTTTTGAATTTAAAAAGATGTGTCAAAATTATTATGATAAATTTTATATTAAATAAAAGAAGAAATTTGATAATAAGACTATTTTTTTATTTGGGAAAAAATATTCAAAGATTGATCGTAGTGTAAATTATGTCAATTTATAGTCATGTGATTTGAAATTAATACAAAAGTACGTATTAGGATTTGGTTCAAAATATGTGGGTGATATAGTTGATGACTATAAAATGGAGATTATATCATCAGTTCAAAATTCTTATGATGGAAAATTAATGACTGCAGAGAAGTTTAATAAAATTGTTAAGGATGTTAATTTACGAAATTTTAATAAATATGATAATTCAGGGGAAAAGAGTTATTGGATTACTTAAAAGGCAATTAATGAAAGATAAATTGATTTGCTTAAAGGAAGACGAAGGTTTACGGATGTGCTTGATTTCAAATAATGAATATGTTCAAGAAGTTATTTTACAAATGGAAAAAATAAATTTTGAATTGATTGATAAATATAATGTTGATTCACAAAGAATGAAATTTATTAATAACATTTAATTAAAGGCAAAGAATAAAGGAATAAATGATAATGTGTATTATTCATTACATTCTTCAAGTGCTATTTGTCCACATGTATTTGCTAATGTAAAATTACATAAAGAAGGTTACCCACTTAGAATAATTTTGGATTTGGGAGGGTCTTTTATGTATAAGACTAGTAATTATATAGCTAAAATTTTACAGGATTTAATTGGATTTTGAAAATATTCGGTAACCTCGTCATTTGATTTTGTTGAAAAAATTAAAGATTTAAGTTTGGACTGTGATGATGTTTTAGTGTCATTGGATGTTTCTGAGATGTATGGATATATTGATAGAGTTGATTCAATTAATATAATTCATCAAGCTTTATTGGAGAAGAAAATGGTTAATCAATTAATATGTTTTCTGATGAAGGCTTTAAATTTTATTGAACAAAATATTGTTGCATCCTTTAATGGTAAATTTTATAAGATGAGTAACGGATGGCCAATGGAATTACCAATCGTTGACACTTAAGCAGTTTTGTTTTGTCGTATTATGAAGAAAAGATCTTAAAGAAATATATATTTATGTGAAATATTAAGATACATACAAGATATGTGATGATGATTTTGTATGTGCTTCTTGAGAAATGATTGATAAAAATTTTTATGAATATAATAAATTAAAAGGTCTTAACTGGACTATGGAGAAAGAATATAATAACAATATTAAACATTTAGATTTGATAATTTCAAGGAACAATAATATGATTGACTATAAATTGTTTATTAAACCTATTGAAACAAGAGGGTATATGCCATATTTATCTAAAGTGCCACATAATTATAAAATGGCTGGTTTTAGGTCTTTTTTACATAGAAATGATATGTTGTGTAAATATGCATGTGACAAAAAATATATTGAAAATTATGTAAGTGAATAATTAAGTGTGGGTTATAATCTAAAAGAAATTCATCAAGTGGTTTGTCAATTTAGGAAGAAAATTAATAGGAATACTGGTGATGAAAAAAAAAAAATTGAGAGTAAGAAGTGGATTTCTTAGCCTTTTTATAATAATAATCAAGTAAAATTTATGAAAAAAGTTTATAATAGTATATATAATGTTTCATTTTAAGGATCGGGTAATTTAAATAGAATGGTTAATAATTCAAAAGATAAGTTATGATAAAATAATGTGAGTAATATAATTTATAGGTTTATTTGTGGGTGTAACTTATCGTATGTAGGGGAATCTAGATGTAATATTGAGAAAAGAATTAAAGAACATAAATTGTTGTATAAAAGAGTTTTGAAAAATGTACAGATATGTAATGATAATAATAATGATGTCAAGTTATATATTGAATCTGTTTTTATGATCATTATAGGAATTGTAATTTTAAATTTGATTTTGATATAAACAAAATAAAAAATTTAGGCCAAGAGAGAGATAATAAAAAAAGAAAAATTAAAGAGGCAGTTTTTATTAGTAGGTATAAAAATATGATAATAAAGAAACAGTCAGCAAATGTGAGGATTAATGAATTGTAAGATATTGAAATCGACATGTGTTTCCGGTTGGTAATAGATGATTCCATTTTGAAAGTTGAGTTGAAAATGATTGTGAATATAATCGAACATATTTCTTTATGAGTTTTTATTTATATTATATTATAAATTATTTACCATTGTTTGGAATATATTTAAGTTTAGTTATTGTATTATTAATATTAGTGGGCGTTTATTTTGTTTTAATATATATATATATATATATATATATATATATATATATATATATATATATATATATATATATATATATATAAAATAAATAAAAATATCCGTTAATTAAAAATAATATTGTAATTATAATTGAAATAATATTTTTAAACGGTTTATAAACAATTCAAACAATCTTTAAATCCGCAGAAGTACTTTCGGTTACTTTCAAACCTGCCTCAACTGCTATTAAATTCAAAAACTAAAAGCGGAAGCAAACGTCATCAATTTAAATTCACGAATCTCGTATTTTAATGTTAGAAGCTTGTCGATTTATCAAATGTGTTTTATTCATGTTTATAAAAATCGGCTCTTTAATTTTTCTTTTACTATGGTTTCTCTCTTCATGAAGAATTTTCACATTTTCAAAATTAAATTTAAATTTATGTTTACATGTTTTTTCATGATCCAAGAAAACTGAAGAAGATATTAAATCACCATTATTTTTATTTTTTACACGCTTATATAACAATTCGTGTTCCTTCAATCTTTTCTCAATGTTGCATCTAGATTCACCTATATATGATAGCATACAATCACAAAAAATTTGATATATGACATTACTTTTTTGCTTGATAGGTATGACATCCTTAGAATTATTAACTAATTTGTTAATATTGTTTGGAACGTAGAATGTATTTAATGTTTCATTCTACGTTCCAAACAATATTAACAAATTAGTTAATAATTCTAAGGATGTCAAACCTATCAAGCAAAAAAGTAATGTCATATATCAATTTTTTTGTGATTGTATGCTATCATATATAGGTGAATCTAGATGCAACATTGAGAAAAGATTGAAGGAACACGAATTGTTATATAAGCGTGTAAAAATAAAAATAATGGTGATTTAATATCTTCTTCAGTTTTCTTTGATCATGAAAAAACATGTAAACATAAATTTAAATTTAATTTTGAAAATGTGAAAATTCTTCATGAAGAGAGAAACCATAGTAAAAGAAAAATTAAAGAGGCGATTTTTATAAACAGGAATAAAACACATTTGATAAATCGACAAGCTTCTAACATTAAAATACGAGATTCGTGGAATTTGAATTGATGACGTTTGCTTCCGCTTTTAGTTTTTGAATTTAATAGCAGTTGAGGCAGGTTTGAAAGTAACCGAAAGTACTTCTGCGGATTTAAAGATTGTTTGAATTGTTTATAAACCGTTTAAAAATATTATTTCAATTATAATTATATATATATATATATATATATATATATGTAAGTGGTAAATATGTAGTATATATTTATTGTTTCATAGCCTGATGACATTACATACTTTTAAAGTAGGGTTTGAACCAGTTTATATGTTTATTTGATCATCCAGGAATGTTAAGCACACACATATACATGTATCACTTCCACTCTGTTTATTCTAAATGGTTATGTGTAACCAGTTGAATTATTATGTTAGCTTAAGTATATTTTATTTCCAAGCTTGTAAATTCCCTTCACTTACATAATTGTGTATGTCCGTATATGTATTACAGATATAAAAATCAATACTAAAGCAATGCCAGAAATTCTAAAAAGTATTTTTACAATTTAAAAATGTCATTCTCATTTAACTATTTCAAGCCAAACTAACAAAAATCATATTCTTAGAGTTACTTGCAATTTAAAAAATACATTTAAATAATGCTTTCTGGAATGTATTTGTTTACATCTAGCATATTGCCAAATTTCAAATATAGGAGGAGCAGAAGTTCTAGGATCACACAAAAGGAGTTTACATCGCTCTTCTCTTGTGTTCGATTAGAGAGTGGAAACAAAATGACATGTGAGTAATGGAAATATTTGTTTTCCCTGATCTCATAACGCCTTTGTCCTGCCTTCCTGCCATGCCATCACTATTTGATAACTTTTATGTTTAACTGTAAAAGAACTATTGGAAGATGCCTACCATTATTTTATTAATTTTGTGGCTTGCTAAACTTTGTATACATTATTATAAGTGGCCATCATAACTTCTAAAGGTAATCCATTTTGCTGAAGAATAAACTCTTAATTTTCCTCACTTCTTTCATAAATTTTAATTGTACTCATAATGTAATCTTTATTTATTTGGTAACTGTCTATAAACTTAATTATAGTTAAATTTGTGATTTTCTCTCTAACGTTTTAAATATTAATTCTTTTAAAAAATCTTGTTCTATAAAATGCTAGCACAGGATTATGTATTTAAAGTCAATCTTATTTTTTAAGTTTCACACTTTAGTTATTTTTGCATGTGGCAAAACCTATTTTAAACTATGTATTTTATTGAATTAGTGTTAGTGTGCTAATTTTTCAACCTGGCAAAATTATATTATTTCAACCATCATTCCGATATTTTTGAAATATTTGAATAGTTAAACGAAAAATTTCTTATCGAATACAGTTCGCTTTGTTGAATATTTTGAAATATATTCTTAAAAGCGGATTGTTTAAAATGTCATATTATGGGATAAGATAAACTTTTTGTTGTTGATGCTATAATGTTCTTTTAATAAATCTGATTATTAATATATTATAATAACTACTTATTACTTATACTCCATTAAGCATTAACTTGCTTATAATATAATATCTTTTAAAAATACTTGGGCTTGTTAAATACGAAAATAATGTTTTCCCTCTTTTATATTTGACATCCTAATTTGCTAAGATGTTACATATGTTGCTGAGTGGGTTAATATTTTGTCATGGCGTTACGCATGGTACTGTTATTTTATTAAGCTTAAATTAATGTATTAGTCATTTAAGACTTAATACATAGTCATGTTGCTTATTTATGATAGCATTTTCAAGATTCATATTTTGCTTTATCATACTTATTCCTCCGGAACTTATCTAAGAATGAGATTTGGTAGCTCCGATCTAAGGACAACATTGATGTGTTAAGGATTTTCATTGGATAACATCGGCAAACATACTATTGAACCTTACTACTCGTCTCTTTGAATACCGCCTTGTTATAAATACAAATGATCTCTTATGTGATAAAGATTTTAGTCCAAAGATGGACATAAACTCTGCTTTTAATGCTATCATTATAGTCAGCACTATGAAGTATTTTATATATAGTTCTCTTATTATCTATAAGATGTGGCACAGTGATGTTTGTAAACCACTTTTTTTTATAATTAGTCAAATATTTTAGGATTGCCACAGTAAAGCTTATTTAGTGTAACCAATTCCTCATTTGTACAGATCCAGATATGTTCATGAATGATAAATTATGTAACTGTCATATCAAGAGTAAACCTCTCTTTGGAGATGAATTTATAAACGTCTTTTATCATTACTTAAAGTAATGATCATAGCATTGATAACATTAATTTATTATTATTTATAGCTCATTAGCATACTAAATTAGTTGCCTATATGCAAAGTAATAACCACATGAAATCTGAGCTATGTTTTTAATGTAAATTAAATTATTTTTATTCATTAAATTATGTTGAATTACTCATGTGTTTGTGTCTTACTGAATCTCACTCATTGAATCCCGTTTAATCTTATAATAATGTTAATAATATTTAGAAGTTATAACTGATTATTTTAAATGGACATTTATCTTTGTTTTTTTTCTGTCTTTGCTCATTCTGGATGGATACTATATAAATTTCATGTTTCTTTGGAAATGCTAGTGGTGTGCAATTCATTTAAATTTATAGATTGCCCCTTCACATTGAAACAGTAAGATTCATATTCGAATCTTAAGTTTCACCTTTTTCTGTCATCTCTCACTGACTGGTCTATCCCACCTAAATTAAAACTTTTTGGTATCGAATTGTGTGTGTAGCAATATTAAAAATGTATAAATATATGTAAAATTCAGCATAACACACACACACATTTCGATCTCAAATTAAAGGCAATAAATAGGGATAAAATAATATAATTTAGATTTCTGTTAGTTATATAATTTTGTATAATTTTAATCATTTATTTTGGATTATAAAGTTCATATTCATTGCTTTGTTTAAATTTTGTTTAATAATAATTCTAAAAAAAAAAAAAATCTGATGTAATATTTAATTAAAAGTTAAAATAATCTTATGTTCCCTTTTTGTCTTTGAAATTTAAAAGCATCAGTCAGTGATAGATGATAGATTAATTAAAGAAAAATTCCCCAAAATGTAATTAGTAAATGTAAAATGTAAACAATAAAATGGCAGCTTTCTTTAATTAAAACCAACAAAATGCATTGATTATCCTCAGGACAGATTAAGTAGAACCTAAAAATACCTTAAGAATAATGTGAAAGATCAAGATAATAAAAGAGGCCATCTTAGACTTGCTGGAGACATTCACTTCAACTTTAGCTTTGCTCTCAATCACTGAGAGTCTCCAAAAATATAAAAATAATCTGTTCCTGCCAAGGTATGACCTAGTAAAGCACCTAGATTATTCTCCATTGGGAGATGGCCTAACAGATGCCAAACTTTTCATTGCCCGTCATAAATTCACCATGAAGACCTGCCTGAAATAAATGAGAAAGCTGCTGCTGCTGTGAAAGTAAATGAAATATCTAAATACAAGAAAGAATTGCCACTCGTGAACTTTTTGCTGCTAAACTAATGGAATCAGAAAACTTCTTATAAAACAGGTACCTGTCTGTCTTCAAACTCTAGAGTACTCTAATAACATGCTATAGCTATTCTTCATATTACTTATCTAAATTGTAAAATGTAAAAACTACCATTTGTATAACTAAAATTGAATAATTAACTTAATGTGTAAATTTCTTTAATAATCTAGCTTACCTCATTCTATCTTTCTTGGGTGCGTATTTCTAAAATGTACATGTTATCTATATTTATTATTTAATTATTGCATGCTAATAATTGTCTCAATGTTCAAAGTTTGAATCTATGAATGCTTGAAATAGTGAATGCGTGTCAGATTTCATTAACATTACTTTCATAAATAATTTAATTTTCATATAAACCGACACGCATTCAATGCTTCATTTATTGTAATGCAGGGGTCTACACCTTCACAAATGGCTGGCATATTAGTTGTAATCATTCCCAGTTTAGATATATTTTGTATATATTAAATCTTAATGAATAATTCTATCAAATTACATTTCTTTGAGAATCACCAACGTTCTTTAGTAAATGTTGATAATGTAGGGCCGATTCATAAATCTATTTAAATCTCATCATAATCGTTTATACAGTATACATGTGTTACATTTTAGAGACGCGATGACCCATTCCGCCGTGAAATTTCCGGATTCTTCAGGGTTGAAATTTACCCCCAGTTGTCCTACACAAGTGGACATAATGGGTGCTCTCGTAGGATTTGACGACATCATGCAGACAGCCGGCAAACTGTGACACAGACCGCTTGTCCCTGGTCATGCTTATGTGACACGTTACTTTGTCGGGCAGATGGCAGAGACCAGCCCAAAATTCTTATAAACTCATTCACGGCATTGCAGTTTCGATATACTGCCATTCCATATCGCCTTTCTAAAGCGTACCACATCTTCCTTTACTTAATTTTATTATTCTATATATCACTCTGCCTCAGCATTATCTTCATAAGCCACTCTCAAATAAAGGTTTGCCCTTAGTGATAAATAAATATTTTAATTAAATAAATATATGTCTGCCGCTACTCTTAAATCTTACTTTAGAGTCCTGCATTGCAAAGGTAAAAATCCCTCCAGGCATGCATTAGAAAAAATACTTACTCAAGAATTTTAGGTAACTAGATTACACCTTCAAATAAGTGAATTCCTTTTGTAAACATTACAGTATCGGAAATACCACTACTGAAGTCCTCAATATAAAATGTCTAAATAAATAAATGTATTCTTTAAAATATAATCATGTCGCAAATCCCGCTACTGAAGCTTTGAATCCACAAAATATTATTAGTCAATGATTGTTTTATTAAAATGTATTAATAAATAATTTTAAACTATACGTCTGCAGTTACGTTTCATTTATTCAATACCCATTCTATATAATATTTCCTCGATTATGTAAATAATATTAGTTTGATTATTGGCTAACTCGAGAATGAAATCATGAATCTCTTGCATATCCCTGACCACTGTGCTTAAGGAAATATTTACTAATGTTGCATCAGATGTGTTGTTTCATGGATTGTATTGTGGAACCAAAAAACTATGTTCGAACTCAGTAACAAAGGTGGCTTCGCTACCTCGATGATGCTGCTGTTCTGTGTGGTGGTCGAATTCTGCGCTATGTTTATGAGTCACATGTTTTCTGACTGTTACAACATAAGGTATTTGATTGAACCATGATTTGATATTCTTTATTTACATTAATTACCCTGTAGATCTCATGTTTCTCCACCGTGTCTCTGGGACTGGAATGAATAAAATTTCATCTGTTATCATCAGAAGTGTTGTTTATAATGTTATTAGAGAAGATCAAATAGGGCAGAATTTGTGATTGCTCCTGACCTCTCTATCTCGGGCATGAGTGGATTTAGGGTACTTTTGCTTATCTTCTAAACCAAGTTAAATGAACATACAATTCTGCATGTTGATGGTGCCAAATGTAGTAGAACATATTTATCATCCAATTTAAATAATAGAAACAAAGCACATCTAAAGACTAAATAATAAGTGAAATATGAAATTATTCTCCATGAAATTGTGAATTCAATTAATTTCATAATGACTTTGGCACTAAAAAAAAAATAAGAATAAAATACTAATACTCTTCCAAATAAATTACAAAGGCATTACTTATTAAACAAATAGTACATCCTTTATTTCTATATTATGATTTGATTTTAGGCAGAATCAGTGTTTTATATAGTTTTCAAATACAAACCCATATACAAAAAATATTCATATATACTTGCAATAAGTTTTTTTTTTTTTATATATATATATATATATATATATATATATATATATATATATATATATATATATATATATATATATATATATATATATATATATATTAAATAGATAAAGACATATTTGTGCTCAACAAGTATGCATTAATTTAAACACAAATCCATATTTATATTTTCCAAATATTCAAAATTCAAGAAAAAAAATAAAAGTATATTATATACAGCAAATATATGAATTGTTGTTTAGGTCTGCATAAGAATTACTATATAAAGTGAAAATGAAAATAGATAAATAGATAAGTGAATAATTGATTGGTAAAATATTGTAAGTTGATAAAATAGATAATAGATATTGTTTAAACAAAATTAAGTTATATAAATAATAAAACATTTGATAATAAAATTTGTGAATATAAATTTCACTTACTAAAATATATATATAATAACTCATATGCAACCCAAACTTAAAATTTTAAATTACTTAAGTGTTAATTTTGATATTTGTTAAATGTTTGTCTTTTTAGAAAACACAACGCTTTCCAATTAAAAACAAAAGTAAAAAAAAAGAATATTGATCTGAAAAAAAAAAAATATATAAATAAATATATATATATATATATATATATATATATATATATATATCATTTATATTAATAAAAATATTTAATACCTTTTTTTAAAGTTTAACTTATTCATTTTTCTTTTCAAAAATCAACTTGTTCCGTTGTTTTTTAGTCCTTTATATTTCTTTAATATTAGAATGCATTCTAGACAAAGTTAAATTGAAGAAATAGCATGTTAGAGAAAATTGTCAGTTTCCAAGCATATATATATATTAAAAAAATTATCTCCTTGAAAAATAAATAATAATTGACATGTTGAATCCAATATATTAACTAATTTTAGTTACTTCCAGATTGTTATTAGATTTACCATTATAAATTCCAGATAGCTATATCAAATTTCGGCTTCAGATGTGGTGAAATTCATGTGTTAAAATTTGCCTAGTTTTTCTTTTTAAACTGCATTGGGACAAATAAAAAGAAATGGTGCATCTCCCTGCTGCAATTTAGATATATTAGCCGTTCATGGTTTAGGTGTTATCTACAGTAATTTATCTTATTTAACTATTCTCAAGAGTGGCAATTCCAAAGAAACAAAGTACAATTAATTTTAACCTTCCATTTTTTTTAATATCTATCTCAATAATAATCTTGGCTTCTTTTGTTGCTGCCATGGTTCTTCCATGTGCCACAGAACACACTGTTTTTGAAAACCATTGTTACATATGTTTTCCTTTAAACAATTAACATTCAAAAAAAAATAAAGAATATTAATGATATAAAAAATTATTAAATCGAAAAAATATTTGACAGCTTTATATATATATATATATATATATATATATATATATATATATATATATATATATATATATATATATATATATATATATATATATATATATATATATAAATTATTCAAAACAATACAATAATTAATACAGTAAAACAATATTTAAAAAAAAAAACAAATATAAGAGAAGTACTTTCAACTATCTATGTAGTCGTTATCAACTAGATTCAAATTATATTAGAAAAAAAATGTTACAAAT
Source organism: Epiperipatus broadwayi (assembly GCA_028023455.1). Classification (NCBI taxonomy): domain Eukaryota; kingdom Metazoa; phylum Onychophora; class Udeonychophora; order Euonychophora; family Peripatidae; genus Epiperipatus; species Epiperipatus broadwayi. Next base: position 2,611,728 of record JAQFVV010012457.1, read on the forward strand.
GTAAACAAAAAGTAATACATCATACATCAATTTTCCCACAATTAATTAATTTTTATATTGGCGGCCTGTCTGCTTATCAAATGTTGCTTTTCATTTTTTATTAACATAGCTTCTTTAATTTTGTGTTTATTATTATTTCTTTCAATACACAAAATCTTAACTTTATCAAAATCAAAATCAAATCTATAATTACATGTTACATTATGATAAAAAAAAAAAAAACTGATGGTGATACATCATCATTTCTAACATTCTCTTGTCTTGATTTTTGTACTCGTTTATATAACAACAAATGTTCCTTTGATCTTTTCTCCAATGTACATCAAGATTCCCCAATATATACCTTTCCACAAACACACAGCCATTTATATATTGCACAACTTTGATTTAAAATATCACACCTATTTTTTGAATTATTTATTAATCTATTTAAATTAGGAGTAGTATAAAATGAAACTTGACATATATTTTTATATATCTGTTTTATAAATTTCACTTGTTCATTACAAATAAATGGTATTGATATCCAAGTATATTTTATTTTATCAATATCTGTACCACTTAAAATATTTTTATTATTATTAAACTTAGTAACAATATTATAAATTAATTTATGATCATATTTATGATAATATTTTAAAAAAAGCTAAGAAGAATAAATCAATAGATGCTCATACATATTATCGTCTTTATCCATCTGCTGCAATTTGTCCTAGGATTTTTTCGAATATTAAACTACATAAACAAGATAAACCTTTAAAATTAATGATTGACTTTGGTGGATCATATTACTATGAAACTTGTAGATTTATAGAAACGTTATTAAAATATGTTCTTGGATTTGGAAAATATACTACTAATTCATCCTTTGATTTTGTAAAGAAAATTCATAATATTAATATTAATAATAATGATAGTATTTGTACATTTGATATATGTGAGATATATGGTTCAATAAATAGGTTAAAATCTAAAAAAAAAAAAAAATATTACATGCTTTGATGTTAAAAAAAGTTGATGCTAAGAAAGTAAAATTTGTAAATGATGTATTATATTTTATTGATAAAAATATATATGCTATGTTTAATGAAATTTATTATAAAATGGATAACGGATGGCCTATGTGACTTCCTGTAGTTTCACAAATATGTATTTTAGTAGTATCAAGATATGAAAATATAATTCTTAATAATAATATATATTACCAAGGTTTTAAAATTTATTACAGGTATGTTGATGATGTTTTTGTTTGTGTAAGTTTAGATATCATAAATATGTTATTCAAAGAATTAAATAGTTTACAAGGTTTAAAATGGAGTAAATCTTTTGAAGAAAAAATGTAAATTCAATATTTAGATATTAAAGTTACTCGTAATAAAAATAAATTAGATTATTGTATGGTAATAAAAGATATTGAAAAAAGAGAATATATTTCTTGGTATTCAAATGTGCCAATAGCACATAAATTATCCGGTTTAAAATCATTTTTATTTAGGAATAATAAATTATGTAAATATAGTTCTGATAAAATAAGTAACATAAATGTATTTACTATGGATTTGTTAAATGTTGGATATGATCATAATTTAATATATAATATTGTTACTAAGTTTAATAATAATAGAAATATTTTAAGTGCTATAGATATTGATAAAATAAAATATACTTGGATATCAATACCATTTATTTGTAATGAACAAGTGAAATTTATAAAACAGTTATATAAAAATATATGTTGAGTTCCATTTTATACTACTCCTAATTTAAATAGATTAATAAATAATTCAAAAATAAATGTGATATTTTCAATCAAAGTTGTGCAATATATAAATGGCTGTGTGTTTGTGGAAAGGCATATATTGGGGAATCTCAATGTACATTGGAGAAAAGATCAAAGGAGCATTTGTTGTTATATAAACGAGTACAAAAATCATGTCAAGAGAATGTTAGAAATGATGATGTATCACTATCAGTATTTTTGATCATAATGTAACATGTAATTATGGTTTTGATTTTGATTTTAATAAAGTTAAGATTTTGTGTATTGAAAGAAATAATAATAAATGCAAAATTAAAGAAGCTATGTTAATAAAAAGTGAAAAGCAACAGTTGATAAACAGACAGGCCTCCAAAATAAAAATTAATGAATTGTGGGAAAATTGATGTATGACATATTACTTTTTGTTTGCATTTGTAATGGTTTTTTCTAATACAATTTGAATCTAGTTGATAACGACTACATAGATAGTTGAAAGTACTTCTATTATATTTGTTTTTTTTAAATATTGTTTTATTGTATTAATTATTAAATGTATGTAATTAATTATTGTATTGTTATGAATAATTATATATATATTGTAACAGACTGTAAAATGTATAGGCAGTCTACATGGTGTGAGATTTAATTAATCGATGCCCCAAATGTTTGGATTGCCAAAATATGTAACAGACTGTAAAACCCTTTAGGATAGTACACACAGAGCCTTCTCTACTTACAGGTCCTATTATGACTCAGGGTTCTAACTCAGTGCAGACATTTGTCTTTAACTCTACTCAAGGATGAAATTAAATAGGATGGCAATAATGTGACCTCTATATAGATACTTAATGGCCAATGCTAATAATAAATTAAAAATCTGTATGCATCTGTGATAGCTATTCTGGTGAGTGAAGTATGAATGATGTTTGACAATCTAGAGACCAGAGAAACAAAGATTTTAACTTCAAACAACAAATATTTATTAACAGATCATGCTTAAATCTATGATATCTATAAATCAACAAAATATATACATGGTTATTATAAAATATTAAGTTATCTCTACAACAATAAGACTAGATGTAATTTAAATATTAAAATATGAGTTGAAATAAAAATTATGAAATTATAGTGCATAATTTACAATAAAGTATCAATTATTTTAAATATGAAATTATATTACTAAATGTACGATTATTATTTTGTTTATGTCCTGTAAATGTACCTCAAGGTTAAGTCCATGAATTGCTAATTTGTGTTTTGTGTAGTTCATTCATAAACAGTTATTCATTTAAACAAGAAAATGTTATATATATATATATATATATATATATATATATATATATATATATATATATATATATATATATATATATATATATATATATATATATATATATATATATATATATATATATATATATATATATATATATTAGTTTGATTTTAATATATTAATTGTCTAATAAATGTAAATATTTAAAATATTCCGTTTTGTATTACTCATTGTCCAGTTTAATTTAAGCAATCAATTACACTAATATTTTATTTACAAACATATATAATATATTGATGTATATGTTGATTTGTGTATTTCTCTCACCCTATAAAAATCTAAACAAATGGGTTCTTCTTTTTAAAAAAAAATATTTGCTGCAAATGAATAAAAGAGTGAGAAAAATTCATAACCCAAGTCTCAGTATACATTAAAAAATATATTTAAAGCATAAAATATAATGAAATTTTGGAATTCCTTAAAAAAATAGCAAGTTAAATTTTCAAGAGCAGCTTATGTATTCTTAGCAGATAATGTCTTTCTTTTATTCACATATATTAAGTCATGTTAAACATTCTAAGCATTAACAATTCCCATGAAGAAATTGAATTCCTGGGTGTTTGATTTTAAAGCCATGCATTTCCATTCCATCTCCAGATCTTTCCACGTTGATTTAAACATTAAATATACCAATGAATATTATCCTTCATCACATGCCAATGTCACTAAAAGGATAAAATATTCCCCGACACTTAATTAGCAAAAGTGCATTGTTAGATATTATTTACACACATATAAATTGTTAAATATAAATATTTTTCCAAAGCATAAGTTATAATACAAGACAAACAATATTTCTATGCAGTTTTATTTATATATGTATGAGACACATGATAAAGATTTTACTTTAAAAGTAATACAAATTAGTGTTAATAAAGTTCTATTTCATAATTAGTTGATTTTATTTTATTCAAGAAACATTTTATAGCAAATATATATTTTTTTACGATAAATAACTATGAAGCTCTTAGCATTTATTTGAACAAATGAAAGTTCATCAATTAAATAATGTTTTTTTTTCCTTTTTTAAAATATTTTACACTAGTAAATAATAAAATTCCTAATATTAAATAGTTTATTTTTAATAACGAAAGGAAATCATAATAACTAATATAATAACAATTAAAATATTCTTATTCTACAACTTTACTTTCATGTACTTCATTTGAACAAGAAAAACCAACAACAACTAATAAAAATATGTTGCTTAGATAATTTTCCACGTTCCCAAAATCAACAAAGGTGTACTCATTTTTTTCTCTTTTAAACAAAAGAAATGTGGTTACTAAAATTTAATGTCAAATATTTTCTCTATTATTTTTGTCATGTCCTGATTTCAAATCTACATTCATGCGTATATGTATATATGTATATGTATATGTGTATATGTATATATTTTATTTTACATTTAATAAAAAAATAAATTTGTTCATTCCTTCATGAATGTATGGTTATGTTTGTGTGTATATATATATATGTGTGTGTATATGTCTCCAAATATCTAAAAAAAATATAGGTTTTAAAAGTTGGCTATCTATTTAATCTTTATACATTTTATCCTAAAACATCAGTTACTTATTATCATTTTTTATAAGGATTAGGTATCACCTTACATTTCCCTTATCCTTAGAAGGTTAAAATTTAGACAATTGTCAAAATTTAAGCACATAAACAAAGGTTTGTATGGTTATTGTGTTGGATAATTTTATTCTTTTTAAATAAGGAGAGTTCTAATGTTGTCGTACTTATTTTAATTTATTCATCAATATACATTTGCTTCTTTTATATTACTCATTTTTGGTTAGATTCTTATCCTTATCTCTTTCATCTTAACATTGAATTACTGTTATCATTAACATTGTTCCTATTATCATTCCTATAATTACTAACTATATGATGGTTGAATACTCTGAATTTGACTGGTTAAGTGTCTCTGTTCCATAAGGCACATATTTGAGTTTGTCAGCCTATATCCTGCTCCCTAGGAGTCTGATTGGATTTTTCTAAGGTCTAAACAAAATATGGGATTACCACATTGTATGGGTAAATTCCCACATCTCAGCCAATTCTAAGATACCTCAATAAAATTTTTCAACATTAATTTGAGTGCATCCTCATCACATCTACCTTCTCTAGCTATTTACACACGAACAGTGTTGTCTTTATCATTACAATATACTTGCATATACCCATTTGCATTTTTTTTATAAACTTCACTTTCATCTACTTTAATCATGATCAGCTGTTTACAAATAACTATGCTTCTGTACTTAGAAGTTCTTGACAACCACTGTCTTTAATATCCGAGCATTATAAGTTCCTTTTATCTCTCCATCAATATTTAACCAAAATGCATTTGGGCCAGCTTGTTTCACAATAGCATATGGTCCAGCATATCGTTGACAAAATTTATGATAAACATTATCCATTGGTTTACTTGGGTTATGTGTTCTCACAAAAACTTTGTCTCCAATCTTAAAGTGATGTCTGCTTTCCTTCCCCTTCTTATTTCTAAAATTGGATTTATTAATTAACTATTGTCAAGCCATTTGAATTTTAGTTTCTATGTCATAGTGATGACATTCAATTGGAAGTTGATATTTCACAAATAATGAAGGAATAGATTGTTTAAAATGTAGTTGGATGGGTGTGATTCCAGTAGATTCATTTGCACCCCAATTTATGTAATTCACCTCCCGTTCTGTCTGCTTCACTCACCCCCTCTTATTTTCATAAGATTTAATAGTCAAAATTAAACTTAACATTTTTTTTTCTTCGTTTTATATACATATATACTTACTTAACAATATTTACATGGTTCAATCATTAAGAAAGTCCATTTTTATGTTCCATGTTGCAATCATGAAGTCTGTCCCTTAATTTGTGCCTTTCTCTTTTTAAGAACTTTCATCCACATATTCAATAAATGTGAAGAAACCTTCATAAGTGTTGCAAAGCTTATGGAACCTGGGACCTTTCTGTTTCTTTGTAGAGAGTATAGTTGACTCCAGTAACATCTGGCAAATATCTATGACTTGGTCATTTTCCTAATTATGAAGAGACTTGTTGTGACATAATACACATTCAAGATGAACAAGTGTATCGACTTCATTTGTCCTTTCAAAGTTGGCTTCACTAATGGGACAATTTTCTTTTGTGAAAAGCCTTTGAGCATATAATAGCTTTTCTTGGATTTTGCTACTATGTTCATAGACCTTGTATTTAGAACAAACTTTATGTTCTGAACATTGGATGGTCACATTAACTTGTTCTGCTTGATCATATAACATATTCATTCCCATACTCTTCATGGGAAGGATTGAATCAGCATCATTCCAATATGTTTTTGGGATTGCTTTTCCCAACTTAAAAATTGGTGGAATGATTTTCTATTATGTCTTCAAGTACTTGCCGAGTCCATGTAGCAGGACATTCATGTACAAGAGAAGTTTCCATAGTAACAGAATATTTAGTACTTCGATTGGATTCAAAAATGAAACTAGATTTTTTTTTTTATATCATTAATATCACAGCTCATACGATCTATTCTATTATTAATATCATAAGTTTTAGATGCTATCATATCTATATTTTCTTTTATATACATTATCTTTGCTTCCAAATTACTATTTATTTTGATCTCCAAATCATCAATATCAGTTTTAGTTACAATAGTAAACTTTATATCCTCTATCTTAGTGGATTCTTGGGCTTGGTGAACTTCCTTAACTTTATTCTCAATTTGAGTGGTAATACTTTCCTTAAATTCAGTATACTGCTCTTGCCACTGCAAGTTCACTACGTCTATATTTATTCTCATCTCTTCAACATTTCGCTTTAATTTCATACTACTGTTATGCACTTCATTCATCTCTGAAGATAACTGCCCCATGGCTGTAGGAAATTTCATTTCAATGCCACTAATTCTTTTCTTAACCTCCTCATCCAATTTGTCAATATCAGCCTTAATTACCATGTTGCATATTTCAGCCTTGATTATATTCATCTGACCACTCATGGCATCCATCTGACCATTCATATCAGCCTTGACTGTATCTATCTGACCACTCATGTTATCCATCCGACCATTCATTTGACCACTCATGGCATCCATCCAACCATTTATGTCAGCCTTGACTATATCTATATGATCACTTATGCTATCTATTTGACCACTCATGTTACTTATATCAGCCTTGGTTGCCATATTATCCATTCAACCACTCATATCAGCTTGCATGACATCCATATGACCACTCATGTCAGCTTGCATGGCATTCATCTGACCCAATAATGTTTGGAACATCTGCATCATGGCTCCACTATCTTTTGTAACATGTGTTAGTTTAATTCCAGGTGATTGAGCAGACTGTTCATTATAGTCTCCTTGAATTTGAGATATCATTTATTTTTCCTTTTGCATTGAGAAAGAATGCTCAGCTCCAACCATTGACCCCCAGACACATTCATGTCTACTGATCCTACTTGTTCTATATTAGGATCATGCTCAGCTTCATTGCCACTAACATCCTGTGGCTTTACATTTAACTATTTATTTATATCTAATAAATACCTCCCACTTCTGAGAAACATACAAAATAAATTAATACTTTTCTTTAAAATATCTACTCTATGGTAAAATTATTTCTTTTTATATAATATTCTATAATACGTCATAGGATCCCCTACCAACTTGTGTCATCTCATGTGATTTTGGTTCCCTTAAGCATTTTACATATCATTGGTACTAATGCCGGTTTTATATATTTTTCACTTTATCTGCTTCACTTGCCTACTCTTATTAGATTCTTGATCATCTATTTAGTTTTGGTCTCTATTTATCAATTCATACCTTCACTCAGAGTTGTTTGAACTTATTGTTGATTGACTAAATTAATTATACCATTAAGTTGCCACACCATTTAATCCATAGGGTTATGTAATTTATAGTTTATTAAATGACTAACTAAAATATGATAAATCAGGTTATACTGAAATTATGCACAATTTCTCATAAATTCAATTTATGACACACTAAAAATAAACATTAACATATGATAGACCTGACTCTTTAAGGCTCAACACATTGTGTATCAAAATATAATAGACACAACTTTTCACATTCAGTGAATCTAAGTATTCAAGCTTACCCACATTACATTCCAAAAATGTAACAGACAATCAACTAGAATGAATTTAATAATTGGCTATTATGAATGTGACATTATAATCAACTTAATGTCTATATATGCTAGTGTACATACTTCACTGTTGATGGTGTCAAAAATGTAACAGTATGTAGTTTGTATCTGTGGTGAACTTAAATTTTCAGGCCCAAAAACGTTGTGCGCCAAAATATGTAACGGACCATAAAATGTACTGGCAGTCTACAGGGTGTGAGATTTAATTAATCCATTCCCCAAATGTTTGGGTTGCCAAAATATGTAACAGACTGTAAAACCCTTTAGGGTAGTACACCCAGAGCCACGAGCCTTCTCTACTTACAGGTCCTATTACTACTTGGGGTTCTAACTCAGTGTAGACATTTGCCTTTAACTCTGCTCAAGGATGGAATTAAATAGGATGGCAATAATGTGACCTCTACATAGATCCTTAATGGCCAATGTTAATAATAAATTAAAAATCTGTATGCATCTATGATAGCTATTCTGGTGAGTGAATTATGAATGATGCTTTACAATCTAGAGACCAGAGAAACAAAGATTTTAACTTCAAACAACAAATATTTATTAACAGATCATGCTTAAAGTTATAATATTTATAAATCAACAAAATATATACATGGTTATTATAAAATATTAATTTATCTCTACAACAATAAGACTAGATATAATTTAAATATTAAAATATGAGTTGAAATAAAAATTATAAAATTATAGTGCATAATTTACAATGATGTATCAATTATTTTAAATATGAAATTATATTACTAAATGCACTAAACTTATTCATTTCAAGTTTAATGAAGTTAGTAATTTCATAGAATGTGATAATTGTTCTTATCATATTGTGATAAAAGAAAGCGTTTTAGGAGAATGCAATATTTTTAAAAAAAAATTTCTGAATTCTAAATTTATATTTAGTGCATGTCCTAAAGTTCTAGGAATACTGCTATTATGTAATTTAAGTGCTGGTGCAGCTTAAATAGATTTTATTATCTGATTTTTAAAAATATGCCAAAGAGTAACAAATGATATTTTGAACATTGTTTTCTATTTGGTTGTATCATTTGCTGAATATATTGTCAAAGGGATAATAAGTATTTGTCCCTTCCATAAATTATTTAAATAGATTACATTTATTTCATTCCATATCTGTGAATTAAAAGTTTGTACATAGTGTAAATGAAGTTTGTGGTATTTAAAAATTTATGTAGTTGCATGTAATTTTATTGCTAATTACCACATATATACACTATCATTGTTATAGCTATCAACCTATTAGAAGATAAATTTGAAATCATCATCAACCAATATAGCACTATTAACTATATTATGCTATATCATAAGAATTTTGGTAAGTCTTGTAATTTATTAGTACATGTAATACATTATCATACAATAATCAAAATGTTGATTACTTGTAGTACATATTGTTTTAAGTAATATATTAAACACTAAACATAACAGTGATTTAATTGATTTAGTTAAATCCTTCATTTGAGGATGAAGCAAAATGATAGAGACAGTGAATATTGACTCTGATGTTTATGTAAACAAATATGCTTGTTTGGAGATCTTGGTAAAGCTCCATCTATTGATCATTAATACAAGCAATAGCAGGTTTTTACATATATAAAACTTGTTTTTGTTTTTCATATATATATTGCGATTAAAACTTTAGTTGTATCCAAACATTTATTGGTTGTTATTTTGTCATCATTGTTTTAATCACAAAGCATATTATTTATTTGATTCCACACTAATAAATAACATGAATACTTTCATTCTCAAACACAAGATAATGTCTTTATGATAAGATAAAATCTGTAAAGTGCATGTACATTAGCGAGTTCATTTAAATTACAATTATAATTTATTAACACAGCCTATATAAATAAATACCTTACTAATAAATAAATTAAATCTATTGAAGAGTAAAGCACTGATTAAATGTATTATTAGTTAATTATTCAAATATTGTCATAAATTTAAATATACAATTTACTTATTGCATTTAATGTATTTTAAAAAAGATATTCTCTCAATATTGGACATTTTTTTCTCATAAGAACATAACCTTAGTACATCACATAGTATAAGAGATTATTAGTATTATTATTTAAGTTTATTATTTTTTTAAGATTTAGAGTAAGAGATTATTAGTATTATTATTTAAGTTTATTATTTTTTTAAGATTTAGAGTACAATTACCAACTCCACTTAAATGTCTTAAGTGATAACAATATAGTTAAATTTGGTATCAAAACACAGTTGTACTGAATCAGAGATGTACAAGTGAAATTTACATGAATATCAATACTATTAACATAGATACTATTATTATTAGATTGATCGCTTCCGGTTCTTAAACAGCAAACAACGTGAACAATAGCTCTCCTCAAAAATTAAAATCAGCAGGTTAGGGGGTATCAAACCCCATTCCAAACCCCTAAATACAAGGTAAGAGAAGTTTTATATATTTAAAAATGGAATGTGATAATTATATAGATAATATAAATAGCAATTCAAGCTTAAAATGCCACACTCAGTCGTTCAACAGAAACTATGGCCGAAATCTTCATAGCTATAATAACAAATCTCAGGCTCCATTTGAGATCAAAAACCTTCCCATTAGCAATACTAAGCACCAAATAATTACTGACAACATTAAAATGCAAGAAATTATGCAAACTTCATCAGTTATATACAATAGAATTGGTTTCCCATTGGGCAAAATAACAGCCAATATTAATAATACATACGAAAACAGTAACAATACTCACCGTATTTCCCAAACTCCTTTAGGAGAAGTAAAAAAACACAGTACATCCACAACCGCAAAACACTCTCAGTATAATTTGGAACAAAAAATAAAATATCAGTAAAATCTATCTGAAGAAAGGAAAAAAAAATTAAACACCAGAGGTCACCATATTCGCTGCTGTAACACCAGAGACTGTCAACAGTATTTTGGGAGAAAAAAACGAAATAACAGATAAAAAAAATCAACAAAACCCATTCACAAACAAATGAAAATTTCACTAGATGAACCTTTAATATCTACATCGTTTGCACATTTCAAAACAGACTAACAAATACAAACCCTTTCAAAAAAAATCTATATACTATGCTAATGCTTTAAGTATCAACAAAGACGTTAAAACCATGGAGACTAACTCTGTCAGCAATATTAATGAAATTCTTATAGGCATATCGGAATATAAAAGAGAAATCACAACAGAAGACAATCAACACCCCCAATCAATTAAGATATTAAATTATAATAATATTAGTGACGAAATGCATCAAGACATAAACTTTAATAACAACAAAACTATTCCAAACATGCTCTATAAATCTTTCCAAAATTATTACAATGACAAAACTCTAATCCTAGCAGTAACAAATGAAAACTTATCATTATACAAATTCCCCATGGAGCATTTATATTCAGTAATTAAACAACATGATTCAGAGTTGGGAATTTATCAAATACTAACACACCCTAATAACAGATATGTTATAATAGAATTTAAGACCTGGCATTAAGGCTCCAATTTAAAAACAATATTAAAATACTGGAAAATAAAATACTTTGCACTGTAGAAATGAACAGACCTGTGATACTACAAGGGAAAATCAAAAACTGCCTAACAAGATTAACTGAACAAGAGCTCCAAAATATCCTCAATCCCTATGGCACTGTATCAAAATTTAAATTTCTTCCAGACCCCATCTTGAACAGAAACATAATATCAAATGCAGCAATCTTCTCACTAGCCATGAAAAAAAATGTTTCTCCCACAGACATCCCTACTGTAGTTAATGCAAGAGGTTCACCAATGGTCTTAACATTCAGGGAAGTGCGTCATCAGTGCTTTCACTGTTTACAAAGGACACTTTATAAAATACTGTTTGGCACGTATCTGCACTACCTGCAATCAAAAGAAAGGCAAGTTCCACCGCTGCAATGGAAAGAATATAGAAACAACAACAACTACAGACACCAAACAGTCACCTAAAACAGACAATAATATTGAAAATTACATTGATAAACACAGGGCTTCAACATCATACTATACCGAATCTATAGACATAACTCCCACAGATGTAACACCAGACCACATAATATCTAGCGATGAAGATCAAGATGATAATCTTTCCCAACAAACTGTAATGGAATTCCACAACAGTACAACCAAAAATAGAAATGATAAACAAACAACTACATCAAGTACACCTCATCTCATTTCAAACCAATAGACAGATAATATTCAGTAAATAAACAGTACAACATTGGAAAAAAAAAGGCTATAAATCAATGCTTGACAATCCTTCAGACTTGAAATCACTTCCAATAGAAGAAACAGACACCAAAATCAAAATAGACAAAAATAACACCCAATCACTTAGAAAGACACAAAGTAAACAAAATATAATAACTCCACATCCTCAAAAAGAAAGTAGCAAAACCAATAAACCATGGAAAAAATTAAATACAGCACACACCAATACTCCAAACCGGGGGGAAAAGGAAAATGATGGTTTATCTGGACATTGGAATCAAGATCTTTCACCAGAAGTACAGCTAACATGACAAGCTATATCAAATATTCATAAATGAAAATCAGATGTTCCGGATAAATCATGCTCAGATGACGATATGAATTCTGGGTTTATAACACAACTACCTACATTAAAACCAGATTCACAAGAATCACAAAGTAAGCACAAAGTGTCATGGGAAAAAAGAAAAGAAAAACCTCTGAGCACTCTGATACTGATTCAGCACCAATGGAAGATGATCCCTATTTGGAATTACCAGATTCTATGGAAAATGAGGACCTTCCAGTACTCAAGAAATCAAATCTACATCAACACTCATTGGAAGAAGCATCAGATCAAGAAAACAATTATAGTCATTTACTTCCAAATTCTCCCCAAGACCAGCGGCCATCTAGGGGGCAGGGACACTATATTATGAACTAAATAATTTCAGGGATTAATGTCTGTGGCCTTAACTCATTGGCCCATGCTCACACAATTAGAAATTGGATAAGCATTAACACTCCCCACATTCTTATAATGGGGGAAACCAAAATCCATAAAAACACTGACACTAAAATAGAAACATTAATTGCGGCTATGGGCTTCACTAAATTTTAGGTTGGACATTCAGCAGCTGGAGGGGTTGGAATATTAATTAACAAAAAATTTCCTCCAAACAAATTCTGTATTCTCTATTTGGATAACAACTTAATCTTATTAGAAATAGACTATTGGGGTTACAGCATAAATCTAGCTTATATATACACTTCTAACAATCCTACTAACTATCACAAATCATTCAGATTTTAAATGCTATCCTTAGCAACAAATCAGGCTTGTTACTTATATTGGGAGATTTCAACACCACATATAGTCGCTTTAACCTAAAATTTCTTCCACTGATAAATAGAAACTTGATGTGTGGGAAAGGATTCCTTTCTCCTGGATCCTATTCCTTTTACACCAAATCCCGCCAAACCCTAATAGACCTATTATATTATTCATCATATTTACATTTTCAACTAAATGCAAAACTTTCACCGGTTTTGTTTTCAGACCATATGGCCCTTGTAGTTACTCTTGAAATCATAGCTGGCCTACCAATCCCAGAGGCTCTTCACAAAATCATGTAGATGGTAACAAAATCATACCTGACTGAGGCCGTAGTGTCCGAATCTTATATACATTTTCACAAAATCAACATCCATTCAAGACCAACTGAAGAAGCCTGGTTTTCATTTATAAGCATCCTACAGACAACATTAAAACACCACACCATGAAAGTTAAAGGCTTTAATGGCCTCTTCAGAGATCTTCTACAAATAGAGAATCAACTTCAGATGCTCCAAAGTGAACCTATCAAAACACAAGTTATATGGTCTTAAAAACATATACGATCAATACAAAAATCCCTGGCAGAATACCTATCCACTAGGAGAGCCAAATGCTATTTATCAGATCACTGGACATAAGGCTACTTGAGATGGACACTTGGAGGGAAAAATAAGAAAACCACTTCCACCTCTATCATTGCAGATAGAAAACCTTACTGGGAACACCTATGATGAACACAATTAAAAAATACTTCCAGCAAAGAATGCAAACCACAATTTTCAATTGCACACAATCCTAGTCACTCCCACCTCCATCATTGCAGATGGGAAAACCTTACTGGGAACAACTATGATGAACATAATAAAAGACCACTTCTGGCAAAGAATGCAAACCACAATCTTCAATGGCACACAATCCTGGTCTGAAGTTGATCCACAGGCACCACATGGGATCACAGAAAACCTACTCCAACAGAAAATATCTTCCCTTCCAGATGGTGTCCATCCTGGATTACATGGGATTACCAGATTCCTAATCCTACACCTCAATGAATTTGCAATTCTCATAATGAAGAAGATGGTGGATTACCTAGCAACTGGGAATAGAGTGATACCTAAACTTTACCCAGTGGTGCTAGTTCCATAGATAAAAAAAATATCATGTTATGGATCTCTCAAACATCAGACCTTTTTCCATGACACCCCTGCTAATTAAAATTGTAGAGTCTCTGATCAATGACCTTATCTAACCAAATGTCTTAAAGCACATATCTAACAATCAATATGCCAAGAAGGGATACTCTACTGCACATGCAATGGGCAACATAATCTCCATCAATGACTATGTCAGAATTCACTAAAAGTCAGGGCTGATAGCTATTCAACTGGACATTGCTACAGCCTTTGACTTGGTACATATAGACATACTCTTAAATATTTTGGCCGAGTATGATGTTCCTGAAGCTGCTGACCAGATCATAAGCAATTTACTATAAAACAGGGAAATTTTTATCACTATGGATGGTAACATCACCTCCGGATTTAAACCAATACAAGCTCTCCCTCAGGGTTCCCCCAACAGTGCCCTATGCTTCATTGTATATATAAATCCTCTCCTGATGGATTTGGAAAAAAATCTACCAGGTCTTTTTATACCCAATTTAAGCAGAGAATCCAACATGTTTGCCTACATGGATGATGTAATGATTATCCTACCATCAAGAAAACATATTCCTTTGCTACAAACAATACTAAGCTGCTATACTGAGAAATACAGGCTGCAATTCAACCCCAGCAAGTCTGACTCCTGGAAAATTGTTTCAGGAAAAAAAAAATAACACCCTCTTCTCTGCAAATCCATAGAGATATCATGGGTTTTCCATATTCAAATATACCAAAGCAATGACCAAAGAGATTCAGGATAACATCCAAGAAACACCAAACAAATTCATCACTTCCTTGTCACAAGTCTACCTTTCACTCCCTGGCAAGGTAGCACTAATTAACATGAATGTGATGCCAAAAATAGCATACTTTTTTCCATTTATCAAATGCAACAAAAGCTTCATAAATAAAATAAATGGCTTGTGCTCATGGCTTTTCTGGAAAGGTAAAATGGTCGTGATCAGCCTCAAAGGCACTCAGCGACCAAGAAAGCTAAATGGTCTTTCTTTCCACTCCATTCAGGCATTGATTTACCAAAAAACCCACAATGTCAGACACAACTTGGTAGCATCATATGGTTTTAACACAATTCTCCAAAAAACTTTCCTTCAAAAGGTAACACCCACTGACCGACCCCCACCAGACAGACAAACATGGATTACTAGAAACACAAGCTTTATCAAACATCACTGCCCAATAAATGACTCCACTTTCAATTTTAAAATATCATTATGACAAGCATATACAATTCTCCATCCAATCTTACATTTTATAATCAACACATTTAATTACAATAATCAGAAACTGGTATCCAACTTTAAAAGATGGAGTCTAGAGGCCAAATACCTAGACTTCCTCATTATATAGAACATTAATGGACTACCTACTAATCACTTCCTCTTTTACAAATGTGGTCACAACATAGACCTTACTTGCAGCATTTGCATGAATGGTGATGAGACATTGGAACACCTTTTCTCACAAAGTATAAGATTCAGAGTGATCTGAGAAATCATACTCTCAAACACCGAGATAGATTTCCAACTGATCTCATCTCTTAAAGATAGTATCAATACTAAAACCTATCCAATAATATGTCTCTCAATGTTTTTGAACTATGCCATATGGGTTACACGTTGTAAACTAATCATGGAACACCCACAACCTAATATAAAACAGTTTTTTTTTTCCAAAACAATGATTAAAATCCAGAAGAGAGACAAACTCCTGGCATCGTCGAAAACATTTGAAGACACTTGGACATTATACAATATGCCAATCTAACAACAAGGCAAAAGGGGGGGGGACAAACAGATTACAAATATGTGAAACATCTAATGTTCATACCATATTGGACAACATAGACTCATCAGAACCCAAATGGAAATAACAAGATAGTTAGAACAACACATCAATGTATACATTCAATGTATACAGAAATAATAAATTATTGTTGAAACTATTATTATTATTATTATTATTATTATTATTATTATTATTATTATTATTATTATTATTATTATTATTATTATTATTATTATTATTATTATTATTATTATTATTATTATTATTATTATTATTATTATTATTATTATTATTATTATTATTATTATTATTATTATTATTATTATTGTTGTTGTTATTATTATTATTATTATTATTATTATTATTATTATTATTATTATTATTATTGTTGTTGTTGTTGTTGTTGTTGTTGTTGTGTTATTATTATTATTATTATTATTATTATTATTATTGTTGTTGTTGTTATTATTATTATTATTATATCAAACTAAGTTAGGCTTCCTTATGACATTTGTTAATGAAAGCATAGTATACACTTTAATTCTTATTCTTATTCACCTTATCATTAGCTGCTAATCAACATTTACTCCCAAAATAAGCAATATTCATTTGTTCATCTTTCATTCATTTTCTTGCATTCAAATCAGTGCCATCCAACCATTTTTTTTTGTTTTGAGGGTCAACCTCATGTGCCAGCAAACCATAGGTTATATAGTCAGCATGATTTCGATGGGAAGTATATAGATTATCACTTGCAATATCAGATGGCTAGCTCTTACTCTTAACCAGGGTCAAGCACATTTATTTAACACATAAAATATTTTTTCCACTTAAATTACTCGTGTCACAGGTTCAAGAGAAAGAGAGAGAAAACATACACAAAATAACAGTTAAGCAAACAATATTTTTATTTATGCACACATAGATTAAGCATATTAGAACAACAAAATTTTCACAAAATATATAAATGATGACTTATAGTCTTTAATTAAATTTCACTTTCTTTAATGGCAAATTTGTATTTAGGTATTTAATGATTTTTACCTCAGTTTTCATGTGTGTGGATTTTCCAACTGGTTGGCTATTTGGTTCTCCATCAATGACTTCATAGCTATACTTTCTGCTTTATGTTGAATATTGGTGTGGTGAAGTATGTGACAGGTTCTACTTTGTCACCTCTATATTAGTTCCAGGTATTAATTCAGTTTGAATAAATGATGGATGAGGTTTTGGGATATTTTGAACTCAATGGTAGTGTCTGGTTTACTACTATGGTTAATTTCTGAATACCTGCGTGCATTCTTGAGAAAGAATCTGAACTCCAGACTAATAACAATGTGAACTGTCTATCAATAATAGTAATAGCAATTCCCAACATATATTACAAAACCAACTGTATCAATAACAAAATGCAGACCAGACTAAATAACAATAGACCTTTGTAATGTTATGTATATTTTTTCTACAATTGTTTTTAAATTTCTATCGTATTTTTAGTTTTGGTCACAACTTGAAATATGACTTTTAATTAATTACTTTCTAATTTTTTTTATCTATTCTTATTCTCAGATTAATTCACTATATCATCAGTAGTTTACATAGTTTTTTTATTAAATACAATTTTAATTCTTATCAATCAGAAATCTTATAAACAAATTACATTTTGAAAGTTTTACTAATATTTATTTTTACAGACTAATTTTATTCTAACTTTCCATATTTAGTTATTTTTACTTTATAAAAAAGTTTTCTTAAAAATGAGAAAAAAAATGTAAAATATTTTTATAATTCTATTTTATATTTTTTTATCCCACTTTATCTCAATAGTGTTTTTTTTTTTTTAAAAAAAAAAAGAAAAGTACACCCAATCTTTTTTTTTTTTTTTTTACATTTAAAACTGTTTTAAAGCCAACCCTTAATTAATTATTACTTTTGGACTATTCTTATTTATTTGATTTTATTTCTTTTTTAATAGCTGTGATCATTTATTTTTAATTAAAAAAATATTAACTTTAGCTATATATGTGCATTTTATACATATATTGCTTTCTAGTGTTACAACACCTCTTTCCATTTAATAGATAAAATGCATCAATTTGACATATTTTAACTCTGACATATTACTTTTAACTATTTTGTTTGACTTTTCAGTTTTAATTTTTATGTATTTCATATTTTTCTACCAAATATGTGTCCATTTGCATACAGCTCAGACAACACTACAGATAGTGCTTTTTACACTGATCCTTTCACACACCATAATGTACATTGATTTGCAATGATTATGCCATATGTGATTGACAATGAAATTCAACATGCATCTTTCTGTTGTGTACAAATAAGTTTATTTTTTCTTATGGCAGATTCATCTGTCTTATATTTGAATTACACAATAAAATATGCTAACAATTTATGGCAGTAATCATCCACTGACAGTTCACCTTATGCTTGGACAATATTTATTATAACTATATGATGTTGAATATTTTTTTTCTAATGAACTGATCTGTGGCTTTTCTGGATCTATTTTCCAGGGTGTATATATATTTACATAGAGGAATGGAACAACATTTTCTAGCATGTTGGATGGAACCATACCTTTCTCTACAGGATCTGAATCCTATTGATGATCCCTGCTGTTTAGACCATTATGGATCATAAGTTCACATAATAACAGCTAAACATTTACAAATTCATTGATCTTTAAATATACACTGCACCATAACTTAGAGTTTGTTTTTTCAACACTCTTTAATATTTTATTATACAATTTATTTTATTTGTAAGAGCTTTATTCAGCTTATTTTTTTATCTTCATATTTTGATTCTCTTAAAAAAAAAGAACTTTTATTTTATTTTCATATATTTGCTCTAACACATTATATTTTTATTTTATCCTAAATGACATATTCTTGTTTTACTTCCATTTGGCTATAGCAAGTCTAATACAAAAATATCATATTTTATTTCATTTATATATTCTTATTGTCATTATTGGGTATTGATTCTCTAAAATATTTTTATTTTACTCTGTTTTCTTTACATTATTAATTCTTAAAAACAAAAACATTTTAATATATTTCATTCTGTTTATTTCAATTTATTTCATTATTACATCACAGAAAAAAAAAATTATTGGTATAACAATATTTCCATTTTCATAATCCATGTACAAAAATACTTTTTTTTTATCCCTCTAAGTCTCAAAATAACAAATTTATTTATCTCTCAGGTCACTTTCTTTTGGCTTTTTAAATGCATTATATTTTAATTATTATTAATTATTTTGATTCTTAATATTTTAGATTGTTTCTCTGGACTTTTTCTCTTTTTACACTACTCACTGGTTTTAATTTTCTTCTATGTAATTTAGTGTTTAATTTTTTTTTTTAATTTAATTATGATTATAACTTTTTCTTTGATTATATTGGGTCAATTAGTGGCTTAAGTGTATTTAATCTAAGTGAAATATCTATGAGATTGAGTGGACCCTTGAAGTAGAGTTAAGAATAAAATTGATAGGATAGCCAGCAACGATACTCTTACTCAATTCAATGTATGCAAAACATAACATGATCACATTTTCCAGACTGTGACCCACCTTGACTTCTGAATTCAAGCCCTTGTCATCCAAAGCATTTTGTTTGTTTTGAGGGTCAACCTCAGGAGCAAGATAAATATATGTTATATAGTCAGTATGCTTTAGCTGATAAGCACACAACACAGTGCTTGAAATATTCAATCGCTAGCTCAGAATCTTTATCAGGGTTGATGACATTTATTTAACACATAAAATAACTCTACACTTAAAAAACTGGTGAACCAGTGGTAAGAGTGATATAAAATAGACAAAATAACAATTAAGAAAACATTATTATTTAATTATGCACACATGTATTTAACATAATATAACAATAAATTTTACACAAGAAAAGATAAATTATGTTTATAGGCTATAGTTACTATAGTAATTTGTTAATATTAATTTCACTTAAAATCAAGTGTCTATTAAGTTATGTAATCATTTTTATCTCTGTTTCCATGAGTGTGTGTTTTTCATCCATTAGGCTTTTTGGTTCTCCATTGATGGCTTTCTAGTTTTTTTTTCAGGTTTCTGTCAAACAATGAGAAGTAGAGAGAGTATGCAACAGCTTCTACTTCACAATCTCAGCATAGCTTCGATGTTGACCATTGTAGTAATGACCGATTTGATACTGCACTAAATTTCTGAATATATGTGTGCATTCTTGAAAAAGAACCCAATGTCTGGACTAATGGCAATGCAAATGGTATACTAATAACACTAATATAAATCCTAACTGTATATCACAAGCACAACTGTATCAATTACAAAATTCAGAACAGACAAAATAACAATTGGCCTTAGTGAATCTATATATTTTATTCTCTCATTATTTTTAATTTTGATCATAACTTGAAATATGACTTTTAGTGAATTATTTTTCATTTGTTTTCATGAAAACTTATTCTCAGATTAACCTACTATCTCATTGATTGTAAAATATAATATTTTTAATTAATATATTTTCAATTCTTATCAGTGAAAAGCCTAAAAACTAATTACATTTCTGAAAGTTTTATTAACATTTATTTTTACAGACTAATTTTACTCTAATTTTAGATATTTACTTATTTTTACTTTATGTATAAAAATATTTTTTTTTTTTTTTTTTTTTTAAATAAAAAAAAAAACAAGGAGAGAAAAAATAAATAAATCTTTTTCTAATTCTATTTTACAATTCTCTCCCCACCCTATCTCAATAATTTTATTATCTTTTAATATATATTGTAACCGGACCCGCATACAGCAGTTTTATTATGTCAGCTGTAACAATTTTCTTATGAGCATATTGTAGGAAGGAGCTATCAATTGACATTCCTAATGCAGATGTTAATGCCTCCTACAACAATATTTCCTGCTCATAAGAGGATGTAGTACGATAGAGACTGGAAACATCTAAATATTTCTATGTTTGGTTTCCCAAAAAGCACCATTAGAGTTCCGTCTCACTATAACCTGACTTGACTAGATCTAGTTATGCCAGACGTAGCTCAGGAAGCATGAAATTCTCATGAACCAGTGCTGTAACTGATGAGTGATGCAATAAAATAAAACAAAATTGGATAACTGGATAACCAATTTAATTTTTAGTAACAAAAAAAAAATTATTAAATAACAATTAATTAGCAATTTATAACAAAGTTCATTTCTATTCACATGATAACTCATCTTCATTTTTACTTATGAAAGAGTTAGAAGCAGTTCCTTTTTTTTATCAATAGTTCATTTACAAGTTCATTTATGAGAAGACGTTTGGAAACAGTCTAATTCAACAATAGTTCAATTTTGAATTCCTTTATGAGAAGAAGCTTGGAAATATTCTAATTCAACAATAGTTCATTTTGAATTCATTTATGAGAAGAAGCTTGGAAATATTCTGATTCAACAATAGTTCATTTTGAATTCATTTATGAGAAGAAGCTTGGGAATATTCTGATTCAACAATAGTTCATTTTGAATTCATTTATGGTTTATACAGCATTTCATTATTTTATGAATCATTATTGATTGGTAAAAATTTAAACTTAGCAATTCTTGATTTGTGGAGCATTTATCATTTGGTAACCGAAGCATTTATAATTCAGTCAAATATAAAAGTATATTCATACACATAAACTCTGTATGGCTTGTGGAGCATTTATCATTTAGTAATTGCAGCATTTATAATTTAGTCAAATATAAGAGTATATTCATACACATAAACTCTGTTTGGCTTGTGGATCATTTATCATTTAGTAATTGCAGCATTTATAATTTAGTCAAATATAAGAGTATATTCATACACATAAACTCTATTTCGCTTGTGGAGCATTTATCATTTAGTAATTGCAGCATTTATAATTTAGTCAAATATAAGAGTATATTCATACACGTAAACTCTATTTGGCTTGTGGAGCATTTATCATTTAGTAATTGCAGCATTTATAATTTAGTCAAATATAAAAGTATATTCATATACATAAATTTTATTTGGCTTGTGGAGCATTTATCATTTGGTAATTAAAGCATTTCTAATTTAGTCAAATATAAGAGTATATTTATACACATAAACTCTGTTTGGCTTGTAGAGCATTTATAATTTAGTAATTAAAGAATTTCTAATTTAGTCAAATATAAGGGTATATTCATACACATGAATTCTGTTTGGCTTGTGGAGCATTTCTAATCCATATAGTAAATACATTCAAATATTTTTATAAATAAATTTGCGTATAACTATTTCATAATTTCATTTTATAACGTATGATAAACATGTTCTAATATTTTACAAAATAAATTCTACGTAATTATTTCATAACTTCACTTTATAACATATGATAAAGATGTTTTAATATTTTATAAAACAAATTCTAGGTAATTATTTCATAACTTCATTTTATAACGTATGATAAAGATGTCTTAATATTTTATTAAACAAAACGTATGCAACCGTTTCATAAATTCACTTCATAACATATGATAAATATGTTTTAATATTTTATAAAAATAATTTTTATGTAGATATTTCATGATGTCAATTTATAATTTATGGTAAAAAAATGTCTAAACATTCCTATAACATAATTACCTTCCAGTTTTGCAGTCTAGTTTACTCTAAATAAGGCAGGTTATTTCATCTATGGAAAGTCATGGCATAGCGTAGAGAGAGTGAAGCTGCTAAATTATCCCATTGTTATTATAGTTCCTCTAGTAAAGCTTTCTTTTTCCATTTTCACGTTTTGTTAAAGCTTTATTTTAATGTATCAAAAGAATTAAGTAATACACTTTTTTTTTAAAAAAAAATTAATATGTTCTGCTTCTCTGTGTAAGACGAGAGAAAAAAAAATTCTTTTCTTCCGATGACGTGCCTGATTTGAATACTGCCTCAGTTTAACTCAAGTATCTTTTTTCTTTCTTTTTAATGATTGGATAATTAATTTCTTTTCTTTTTATTGAGACAGATAAAAAAAATAAGATGACTTAACATTTTATTCAATTCCATCAATCACAAAATTAAAAATATGATTTTTTTTTAAACAAATCATAGCTTTTATTTCATTCCCAATTAGACTGAATCACACTAGACATTTTTAAATGGGGGGGGGGTTATTGAATATTTATATGAGGAACAGCATATCTGTTTCATTTTTTTTTATTATATATATATATATATATATATATATATATATATATATATATATATATATATGCAAACTTTTTATTAGTATTTTTAAAACCACTCCTTAATTAAATATTACTTTTTTTGATTCTTGATTATTTGATTGTATTTCTTTTTTAATAAATATGTGTATTTATTTTTAAATGAAAAATACGTAATGCAAGCTCTATATGTGCATTTTACATATATATCTCACTAGCATTACAATATATTGCTATAATATTTCACTGTTACAATTTTTACATTTTAACTAAAAATGTAAATGTTATTCTTAGAAATTGATCTTAGATTTAACATGGTTTTAATTTTTTTGTTTTGTCAATATATTATACAGTTTCATTTGTTTCATTATTTTAAGTGATATTATTTATAATATATATATATATATATATATATATATATATATAAATATATATCTTCTAAAAATATATATATATATATATATATATATATATATATATATATATTATTTTTAGAAGTACTTTCAACTATACAGTTGTAGTCTTTATCAACTATATAACATTGAATAATCAAAATGAGACAACCCCTCACAATAACCATATATCAATTCATATTTCCCACAACATATAGTACTAAAGTATATTTTAAAGAAAATATTTTCTTTTTGGAAAAATCGCTGAGGAATTTCTTATTATTTTAAATTGCATTGGGATGTTACATTTAGCGGAACAATATTTTTCGTTCCCAAAATGTTTTTAATGTAATAGATACCTATTCCATCACAATTCAACTTTCTTTATTAAAAAACTGCTAGGTACTGTTCAGTACACATCTTCTGTAAATTGTATTTTTAATCTGTTATTATTCATTTAGAGATTGTCTTTGATAAAAGTGCTAATTTAAAAAATTTAAATTTACAAAGCTAAATTTTATAAATTTAATTAAAGAAGAGTTGAAAACAAGGCAGGACATGGTGGTCGATGAAAAAAATGTCAGAGAACTGAGCCCGTAAATGGTTCAGTCTGCCTTGGAAAAAATTGTGGGGGGGTTTCCTGCAATATCTATAAATATATTTAAATGATATGTCATAATATTCTAAATTACTTAAAATTTGTGTTAAAATAAAATATTGTAACATTCTTCCCAATAAATATAACGTTTTAATATTTTTTTTTCTGTAACTGTAATCAATAATTATTTTCAACTTTCTACAACCTACAGTCATGCCTATTTTCTATTCTGATTATTTTATTTCATTTCTAAATTGCTGCTTTAAATTTATTCTAAGAGATAACAACATATTGATATGTACTCATTGTTTATCTATATTTAATTACTTAATATGTCTGTATTTAAGTGTAGTGAATTATTATTATAACTGATAGACAGATAACACACAAGCATATTTGCAAATAGGCTTTTATTTTTTAAATATTGATGAAATTTAGTACATTTTTGAAAAGTTACTTGGTCACCATCATTTTTCTTTTTAATCCTTTATGCAAAAGAGTATATATTTTAGTTAGGCACCAATTTTTGTTTTTATATGTTATTTATTTTTGAACTAAGTCTTGATGCATATCTTTTTTTTAATTCATATTTTAAAGGGATTCCAATCTAATTTGTTGATTTCAGTGATTTTTGGCTACAAATCCTTCTTTGGGAGGGGTAGATTTTCATTTGACTTACTATGATGATATGCCATAATTTCAAAGCAAAGAATAATTAATTACATAAATATAATCTTTCATGTAATGTTCTTTTTAGTTTATATATTCCCTGCTTTGGAATGTGAATGCAGATGCATATTTGCAAATGTTGAAAGCTAAATACTGATGAAATTTTGTTTTTGAATCTCCCACCATATTATTTTAATCATTAAACTTTTTCTATTTTTGTTGTACTTGAATTTCATAGCATTTTTTTTTGTATATATTTTTTTGTATTTTGTATTTTGAAAGAATTTCTTGGATTTATTTTGCCTCAGACATTTTTATTTTGTCAATTTCAGCAATTTTTGAATAGAAATTCTTTGTTCAGGGGTGTGTTTCTATTTGATGTATTTTCACTGATTTTTGTTTTTGTAATTTGACATTTTAGAGCATGTTTTTTTATTTGCATTTTATAAGGATTTGTTCACTTTATTTTTGCCTTTGGCATTTTTATTTTTTCACTTTTCAGCAATTTTCAGATAAAAAATCATCACTTGCATGATACATGGTGGTTGTTGATGGTACTGCAGTAGTGCCTGGTGGCTACTTTGAAGCGTAGGTCACAACTACCAATAAGTTATTTATTTTTCATGTGAAAGAAAAATAAATAAATATAATATCTGTAAGAAGTAAAAAACATCTTAGTAAATTTTAGCTAGAATTTTTATATTGAAGAAATAAACTGCAAATACATTTTGTATATTAAAAAGAACACTTTTTTTTTTACATTTTATTGCTAAACAAATAGAGAATAAATTCTAGAGCAATAGTATTTTGTGCAATAAAGTTTGCAGCACAGTAATACTGAGATTCAAAAATATTGTCATGAAATATATTACAAAGATTATCATAATTTAATTACCTTTAAATAATTAACTTTATTCTTTTTTGAAGTAAACTCAGTATTAAATTATAATTGTGTTTCTCTTTTTCTCTTTCACTATCTCTCTTTTTTTACACTCTACACCAGATTAAGAAAAATCGCTTGTGCCAATGTAAGAAAGTTTAATGTAGAAAAATTCTATTTAACACCAATTATTGAACAGCTTCAGGAAAGACACCAAAAATAATAAACATTATATAAAAATATTCAGTTGAGGATTATTATGTAACTCATTGAAAATTTAAAACAAGAAACAAAATTGAACATATGACTGATTTTGGACAAGTACACATTTATCTCCCATACACATTATTTTATTTATTTCATTTACTGAAAATATTCTCTAATAAAATAATTACACACTGTTTTTGTAAAAACTATGATAAGAAAAATATATATAGATATTGAAGTTCATTATCTTAAGATTACCATTTCCAGACAGTTTTTTTTTTATCTCTTCCAAATTTTATTTTAACTTTTAAACTATTCATTTGCTTTCTAATAAATAATTACTCGATTGTACAAAAAAAAGAAGAAAAAAAGCCTATCCAATAATTATTTTGTTGATGTTGATATAAATTATAACCAAAAAATTCAAACTACATTAAAAGTCTCATGTAATTTCAAATTGGGATTTTAAACAGAAGAGGCTTATGTAAATATTATTAATTCGAGAAAGATGTTTAGAAAAAAAATAGTAATAACAGAAATTACATGATATGGTAGTGTTTCTTATTATGAATAATTTCATTTTATTATTATAAGTTTAAATTGTTTTTCACAACATTACCAACCATAGTATTCCATGCAAAAAACATATAAATTTATTCATATAACATTATTAAATATTTTTCCAACTGCTTACACAACTCCAGATATTATTTCCATTTTACATGAACCTTTTCTATAATTTTTTTTACATTCGTTTTTTTCCCATTCCTTTATTGTTTTATATCATTGAAGCAGTTGTTGGCAGTTTTTCAGTTATCATTGAAATGATTTTATTCAAAGTAAATTACTGTCAAAATATGTTTATGTTTTAACCTTTAGAATGTAAAGATCCTTATTGGCCTAGTAAATTAAAGTTTTAAAACTTTTGTTTTCTCAATTAAAGAATCAGAAGTAAACATATTTTCATTTTTTAATATTTATTTGTTTCAGTTTCATTTGTAAAAAAAAAAAGAAATTAATAATTTTTCAGATTATGAAAGTGAATGATTTTTTTTTTCAAAAATACATTTCTATTTATAATTATAAAACTAATGTATAGTGGAAAATCTACAATGAGTGTTAGTAACATATTCCAAAATGTTATGTATGTCCTGATTCTTTTTTCAATTTATGTAAGTGTAAAAGTAAAAAAAAAAAAATATTAAAATATTAACTGATATTCTAAAATAATTATATTTTCTGCATATTTTATCAAAATATTTTATAATATGTAAAAAAAAAAAAGAAAGTATTCTAAAATATCCATTTTCATTTTGAAAATCAAAACAAAAAACTTAGACAAGTCAAAATCATTGACATATTCTCCCTTATATTGAAAGTGAGAAACAAACAATCAACACCTAACAAAGTAAATCAATAAACAATCAACACCTTGGAAAGTTCATCTTCAGCCATTGTTATAGCTTTAAATTTTAAATACTATTGATTTTATTACTTGTAAAATACATCTAGTGTTTGCAGAATATTACAGTACATTTTGATCTTTAGAAGACTGTAAATTTTTTTTAGATAACATAAAACTAAACAGTTTTCGATAAATTTGAAGCCAATAACAAAAGCTGTCATGTATTTCAACATAATGGTTGTAACTATTTTGCATGTTCTCATTAAAAATCATTGTAATATTTCTGAAGTTAAAATATCTACAACCAGTGCTAGTCCTCTTAATTATTTTTGTCTCTTGTTTTGCATGAACATGTCTTTAACATCTTACCAATGTATATCACTTCCATTATTGAATTTATATATTACAATTTTGATATACAGGTATTATGTTTATCAATAGTTAAACCAATTCTGCTATAATTTCCTTAAGAAACTTTATTTTTTCAAAAAAGGAATTCATAATATTTTTTTTTTCTATCCACTAAATCTGAACTTTATCAAGTCTACGTTTTCTCTCATTTCTATCACTGTAAAGCAAATTTAAGAACAATATAGTAATATGCCAATCATTTACCAAATCTAAATCTCCCATGAAAATTATAAAATGTTGTTTCTTCTGAGTAAAATCATTTTCCATATATATTATCTACTTATTCACCATACAGTTATTGGTGCATAAACCTGAAAATTTTCTGTGTGAGGTGTATTCCATTTAATTGCTGATCTGTATTACACCCTCTATAAATTTCCATTTTACCACAATTTCTTTATAATAAATTATATTTCACATATACTTCTTATATGTATGTCTTTATAGTTGAGTGCATGTCTACTTGTTAAAACTATATTCTTTTAATATGTTCTTCTAACTTCACATATAACATTATTGTTCCACTTAATATAAAAAAGTTCATTATCTAATTCTTGCAATATTTCATCACATAAAACATTTTTTTCTTGGAAATGACTAAATAAAACCGGCATCAAATTGCAGACTTTTTTTACATTATTGGTATTCTTAGTATTTCCACTATCACCTCAATCTTCTGATGATTTTGGCTATGAGTAATTTATAACTGTCTATTATAGTAGTAAATATATAACAAAAAGTTAATTTACACAATGATCCAATCCATCTGTAACAAACATAAAGATATTTTCCACTTAAAAACTATTAGAAAATATCTTGATCATAAAAAAGAGAAAACAGCAAAGCAACAAGAATAAATGAAAAGACTATTAAAAAATTCACCACTCATATCATACAGCAGCTTGAAGAATAAAGGGTATTTTTTTCAGTTAGTAGCCAACTCTTTATCTCAGATTTAATTAAAAATAGTCATAAAGACAAGTGGTTTTATGGATTTAAGTGAGGAAAGATGTGTAAAGGAACACCAATATTCAGAAGATTACAGCATATTTAAACAACTTGTCTATAATACATTATTTTTTTATCAAACGGTGCTATGGGGTAGACTTGAAATTGCCAAGCATGTGAACTAAACAAATTACTGTGTGAGATTTTTGCTTGTAAATTAATTGCAAATGAGTTTTAGCGGTTATTTTTCTAGGGTAACTATTAACCGCAAATGATACCCCCTAACTAAAAACTTTTTTATACTATTGTCTGAGATAAAATTGTGAATAGAAGTAAATTTTATATGGATTGAAAGATGAATTAAGCAATTGATATTGTTTGTGTGTGTATATATTGCAACTGTGCAAGGTGTGTTGGCAGTTGAATTCAAATATTTTGCTGAGAATAAAACATAAAGAAAATAAAATAAAGATAGGTTAGATGAATTTTTATATATAAATAATATACATAATAAATCATTATTTTATTAAACTTAGAAAATTTCTTTTCCATGAATAAATACACATTGCGATTTTTTTTTTTTAATTTTAAAAAAGGAAAAAAAAAAGAGAAAAAGGAAGAGAAAGAGAAAACTTAAATAATAAAAAAAAAGGTCTATTTATTTTAAAAATTAATAAAAGATCTATGAAGGATAATGTGGGTAAATAAATATTGCAGTGCTAATCACAAAAAAGAGAACTTTGAAAGCAAAATCTAACCAAATATAAAAGTGTGAAAAAGGAATTTGAGAGATGTGCAACAGACATATGTGTGATGAGTTCTCAAGGGGGTATAAAAGGTACAGACATGAGGATACTTTCTAATTTATGTATACGCCACAAAATGTAATATTACCTTGTTATAGTTGATGATATTCAGATGGGTGGCTAGAACACCTAAATATCATTAATCTTTTTTTTTCCCTTAATATCTTATGTATAATGATTTAAAAGAATGAAACCATCACCAACCTGAAATAAACTTCTTGCTACGAACGTAGAATCTATACTGCTGATCACCTGATGAAAACCTGAGGATTATATTTATTGCAAAAAGACTAGTTTATAGAACAAGTTTATCGGTAACAAAACAAACTGTGAATTTATAATGTTTATTGAAGTAACTTTGTAAGATATTCTACATATCATCTAAACCATAAAAGAGAGGAAAAATAAATAAAATTAGATGGACCATAATGACTATTATTATGATTAATGGATCCTCAAAATATTTATAATTACTATATTACATATTTCCTTCTATTACTGATTGACTTAAAATAAATATACCTAAAATAAACCAAAGAATGAAAATAGAGAAAATGTGTCATTTGTTAAGACCTAGTACATGCATTTTCTCAGCAATCTTCTTTGAAAATTTAATCGGTTGATACAAGCACACTTGTTTTTTTGTATTTCAAAATTATTATTTAATTATTATGTTATATATATATTGTAATGATCCGGAGAAAGCTAGACTTATGTAAACTGCACTACAGGGCACCATCTAGGCATTTGAACCTAGAAAAAATTATAAAGTAGGCAGATACGCAAGTCAAAAACAAAAAAAAAATTTTTTTTTTTAAATTTTTGATTCCAGTCGTTAGCCCAAGTCACTAGCTCAGTGAGTAGCAGAGATAATAAAATATAACTTAATTTTATATCTTAAATATAAAAGAATAAAAGCCACTGCCAGAAATTAACACATAAAATATTTATTTACGCACATATAAAATCATTCTAAACTCGAGAAATAGGTTTAACATTTTTAGATTTTTTATATTCTCATTATTCTTTAAATTTACACTTACATAAATTTCAATGATTTTTTTTTTTTTTTTTATTTAGATTGTCAAGTATGAATAGACTACATAGATCTGCATTTGAAAATAAAACATTCTATCACTATTTAACCTTAGGCTAAAATTCGCAGTCAAACTGGCATCAATCCATCCGATACATTTATGTATTCAATGTAGCATGAAAATACAACAGCACAAAGATATTATACTGTCAGGAATGGACATCTGAACAATATAGTTTGAGAAAACATTGACTCTTGTCTAATACAGGAATATGATGTCTGTATAGCAAGAAGAACAATAAAATAAAAACTC
The DNA here is from genome assembly GCA_028023455.1 of Epiperipatus broadwayi. Taxonomy (NCBI): domain Eukaryota; kingdom Metazoa; phylum Onychophora; class Udeonychophora; order Euonychophora; family Peripatidae; genus Epiperipatus; species Epiperipatus broadwayi. Next base: position 2,643,244 of record JAQFVV010012457.1, read on the forward strand.
CATAGGAAGGGACCGCGATCCTTTTGGCCGACTTACAATTCCATCTATAGGCAAAGGGTTGGTGCGGTGTATACAGCGATTCTGCACGTAGCGAAACTCATACTACATCTACTAATTACACAAATACTTCCAATCCATTGACCCAATTCAACAACGACACAAATGACCTAAGATTACCCTCCCCTAATATAACTTTACAAATCTATATAGCCATTCATGCCCGACTCAAGTTTAACATTTAGATCCGTTCGCACAAATGAATTTTATAAAATTTGTTTTAAAATGTTGAGTACAGATCAGCTGCACAGATTCCACGGTCAAAACATTCCAATTTAAACACAACCGATCAAAATACAAAGTCATCGATAAACGTCACTTGCATAGGGAATATTCAAATCCCATTAGCATTCATCGTAAGATGCTTGCAGTGATATCGTTGACATATATTTCAATCGAATGCAAAAACCACAACATTATCCATCGCTAACGAATCTATGCAACGTCTATACCCAACCTGAAATTTCCTCATTTAAAATTTAAACAATAAATCTCAATACAATAAATAATAAATTGAAATGATTTTTTTATCAAACGCAAACATATATAAAATTTTACATTATCAATTGAGGTGACACATAAGTCCGAGAAAAGTTTTTTTTATAAAATTTAAATTTACTTATCAATCTTTAAAGTTTTTAATTAAGGTTATGATTTTAACAACTGTTCAGTTCTATTGCTTACGGTATAAGAGTCCATGTTCCTGTTGGCAATTCCCACGGAGACTTTCCTGGAAGACCGGTCTGACATTTTGGAGGTAGCATTTGCTGGTTCTGTCCTGGTATCACAGTCTTTGCATTTTTAAAATAAGTGAGTGAGGATGACAAGTGTGTCTTGTCGCCAGACTCATCAAAATCAAGTTGGAAAAACTCTCTGACTGGAACTCAATATTTTTTCTTTTTATAGTCCTCCTATGGATTCCATGAACAAAAACGTCACTGTTCTGTTTTTTCGTTATGGTCCGGGCCTTTATTTGGCTTCCATTGGTCAAGCTAAAATCCCTTTCTTCTCTTATCTAACTTTCCATCTGACTTTTTAATTAAACAGCTTTTAGATAATTAATAAACAATCATTTCCATTTATAGATTACAGGAATTAATTAATACCTGTTTTTATTTTAACTTACGTTATTTTTTTATTAAAATAATTTTATAAATCTTTTTTTTATAAAAAATACATTCAAATACCTTTTTTTATTTATTAAAAAAAATATTTTTAAAGTTTAGCCTCTGTGCGAATGTATATACGTATAACAAACATTTTTAATTTTAGCGTTTAGTTTTTTACTTTTATTTGCGAACTTTTAAGTTTTTATTTTAAATTAATGTAACGACATATCTATATATTGTTACATATCAGTAAACTTCCTCAAAAAAAATAAAAACATTAAAAAAAAATTACTTAGTGTTAGTAATTACGTTACACAAATTTGTTATATATGAAATTTCAAAAGGACAAAACTTTTTTTTTTAAAAGACAAAACAGTAATTATGAATATAATGATAAAAAAAAAGTTGACTGATGATTCCTTACTACCAGCTAAATTTCTGTCCCCTCCCTTCCAAGTTTCATTTCTCCTACCTTTAAGTATTATTTAGGCAAGTTAAATGATTAAATTTTAAACAAGACTTTTTTTAAAAAAAATTAGGATTTATATTTATTAATTATGTTTTATTTATTACTTTTTTATTCCTCGTATTTCTCTTTACATAAGCACAATTTTTCTTACTGGCAGTACCTTTTTACACAAAATTTAAACTATAACTTTACGTTAATACAAAACATATATCTATATAATTTTCAGAAAAAAATTACGGGCATGATTCCCTTTTAAAATTCTCAGGGCACTCGTGTTTATGTAAGATCGGCCCCATGTTGGGCGCCAGTTTGTAACGATCCGGAGAAAGCTAGACTTACGTAAACTGCACTACAGGGCGCCATCTATGCATTTGAACCTAGAAAAATTTATAAAGTAGGCATATACGCAAGTCAAAAACAAAAAAAAAATTTTTTTCTTAATTTTTGATTCCGGTCATTAGCCCAAGTCACTAGCTCAGTGAGTAGCAGAGATAATAAAATATAACTTAATTTTATATCTTAAATATAAAAGAATAAAAGCCACTTCCAGAAATTAACACATAAAATATTTATTTACGCACATATAAAATCATTCTAAACTTGAGAAATAGGTTTAACATTTTTAGATTTTTATATTCTCATTATTCTTTAAATTTACACTTACATAAATTTCAATGATTTTAATTTTTTTTTATTTAGATTGTCAAGTATGAATAGACTACATAGATCTGCATTTGAAAATAAAACATTCTATCCCTATTTAACCTTAGGCTAAAATTCGCAGTCAAACTGGCATCAATCCATCCAATACATTTATGTATTCAATGTAGCATGAAAATACAACAGCACAAAAATACTATACTGTCAGGAATGGACATCTGAACAATATAGTTTGAGAAAACATTGAATCTTGTCTAATACAGGAATATGACGTCTGTATAGCAAGAAGAACAATAAAATAAAAACTCCATAGGAAGGGACCGCGATCCTTTTGGCTGACTTACAATCCCATCCATAGGCAAAGGGTTGGTGCGGTGTATACAGCGATTCTGCATGTAGTGAAACTCATACTACATCTACTAATTACACAAATACATCCAATCCATTGACCCAATTCAACAACGACACAAATAACCTAAGATTACCCTCACCTAATATAACTTTACAAATCTATATAACCATTCACGCCCGACTCAAGTTTAACATTTAGATATGTTCGCAAAAATGAATTTTATAAAATTTGTTTTAAAATGTTGAGTACAGATCAGCTGCACAGATTCCACGGTCAAAACATTCCAATTTAAACACAACCGATCAAAATACAAAGTCATCGATAAATGTCACTTGCATAGGGAATATTCAAATCCCATTAGCATTCATCATAAGATGCTTGCAGTGATATCGTTGACATATATTTCAATCGAATGCGAAAACCACATTATCCACCGCTAACGAATCTATGCAATGTCTATACCCAACCTGAAATTTCCTCATTTAAAATTTAAACAATAAATCTCAATACAATAAATAATAAATTGAAATGATTTTTTTATCAAACGCAAACATATATAAAATTTTTCATTATCAATTGAGTTGACACATAAGTCCAAGAAAAGTTTTTTTTATAAAATTTAAATTTACTTATCAATCTTTAAAGTTCTTAATTAAGGTTATGATTTTAACAACTGTTCAGTTCTATTGCTTACGGTATAAGAGTCCATGTTCCTGTTGGCAATTCCCACGGAGACTTTCCTGGAAGACCGGTCTGACATTTTGGAGGTAGCATTTGCTGGTTCTGTCCTGGTATCACAGTCTTTGCATTTTTAAAATAAGTGAGTGAGGACGACAAGTGTGTCTTGTCGCCAGACTCACCAAAATCAAGTTGGAAAAACTCTCTGACTGGAACTCAATATTTTTTCTTTTTATAGTCCTCCTATGGATTCCATGAACAAAAATGTCACTGTTCTGTTTTTTCGTTATGGTCCGGGCCTTTATTTGGCTTCCATTGGTCAAGCTAAAATCCCTTTCTTCTCTTATCTAACTTTTCATCTGACTTTTTAATTAAACAGCTTTTAGATAATTAATAAACAATCATTTCCATTTATAGATTACAGGAATTAATTAATACCTGTTTTTATTTTAACTTACGTTATTTTTTTAGTAAAATATTTTTATAAATCTTTTTTTTATAAAAAATACATTCAAATACCTTTTTTTATTTATTAAAAAAAATATTTTTAAAGCTATATATCGTTACAATATATATATATATATATATATATATATATATAACGATATATATATTGTAACAATATATATATTACAATATATATATATATATATATATATATATTGTAACCTTTTGTTTAGGTCCAGATAAATTCATTTCGTCAATTTTCTAAAAAAAAAAAAAAAATAAAGATGCATTTTATTTGATCTGACTACTATGTTATGTTAACAATGTATTTAAAAGCTCCAGTAAAGTAAAATGAGAATATTAAATACATAAAACTATACTAATATATTAAAAATAGTCAAGTAAAGCTAAATGATGTAATTTTATATGGTTGGAAAAACTGGCCATAGTAAAATAGTATATTAATATGTCTTTTAAAATATTTTAAATTTGGATTTTAAAAGTAATAACTTAAAGTAAAATAAATAGTATTATGTGAAATGAAAATTATGCTTAACAGTTATATTACAAAGAATTTATTTAAAATGTAATATTTTATAGGGACTAATGTGTTTAAATTCATAGTATCATTATTATTATTTTAAATTCTGTATTATTATTATTATTATTATTATTATTATTATTATTATTATTATTATTATTATTATTATTATTATTATTATTATTATTATTATTATTATTATTATTATTATTATTATTATTATTATTATAATATTGTTACAATTAAACATTTATTTTTGTTAGTACACCATAAAAATAGATACATTCCGGCTGTGTTTAAATCATGTGACATGTAAATATTCATACTTGAGTGCTTACAAGTTTTTTTGCTAATAAAGTTTCAAAATTGCTTTAGAATTGTACATTTATTTGACTATCACAAGATAAAAAAAGCTATTATAAAATATTTAATAAGAGTTTTAAAAAATGAATGTAGTTACTAAAATTAGATCTAAAACATAGTTATATTAAAACTAAATGTTAATTAGTTGGTTTAAATAAAAATATAAAATTAGTTTAGAATTACATAATATAACAATTAATATTTGGTAGATGAGACATCATTTTTATTTTTAATTTTAATTGTGCAATCTTAAAATAATATGTAAATTAGATAATCAGCTAAGGATTAAGTAACCAATCAAATCATCCATTTATTTTGGTATAACAGCAGATGTTGACTTGTTTCTGTATGTGCTTTTTTATCAGTCAGTTGGGTTTTAGTCAGACAAGTATGCCTTTTATCAGTCAATTCAGTGCTTTTTTATCACCAATTTCAGTGCGGTAAAAGTGAATTTTGTATTTCAAAGCAACTCTCTTAATATTTTATTATTGGTAAAATATTAAAGTATTGGGATAGTGTACTAATTGGATTTATTTTTAAAGAAAAGCGTATTAAAAACTATAAATTTATTCAGTTTGTCTTGCACTGTTAAAAGCAACCAAGATTCCCTATCATGTATTTTATCAAAACTTAATTTTAGTGTCACAATAACTATGGAATTCATACCAAAAGTAATTATATACCTGCAGAAAAAAAGGATGTAGGTACAGTCCTTAATTGAAAATATATTATTGAAGTTATTAATGAAAGGAAGATATAATATTGGTCACATTAATATTTCAGACATATTATAAAGAATTAAATAGAAAAGTTTGTAGGAAATTAAAGCTAAATGCATTTTATTGTGAAAAAAGATAGCTTTATTGAATAAACCAGCAAATCAATACGGTAGAGACTTTTAATTTTTCAATATTTTGAAAATATATCGTTTTTAAAAAATATTGCAGTATTTTTTTTTTTATAGAAAATAATTCTTTTAAGAATATAGTCTGAACTTTTATTTAAAAAAATGGAGAAATAAAGATAATATGACTGCAAATATATTTTATAAGATAAGCTATCAATATTAGAAAAGATCACAATTATTTAATAATATTTAAAAAATAACCATATTGGAAACACCTATCTTAAAAGAAAAATACCCGGATAATTAAAGTTATCCTGATGGAATAGATAAGGCTAGTTGTATCAAAGAAACTCAATACAGGATCCTGTGGATAGATGAATCCAGATTTTTAAAATTGACTTCCTTTCCTTTCATTTTTTATTTTCCTCATTTTTGTAATCAATTGATCATGCGCCTTGTGGCGGAGGGGAAAAAAGTTGTTGTCTTCAAGGGTTAAGACAATTGTTGTCATAGCAACATGCACCGTGGAGATTGAATGCTTACAAGGACTGGTAATGGAAATACCCAAAGACTTTTTTTTTAATTACTTATAATGGATTGGATTTATATAGCGATGGTTTTATTATTTTATGAACTAATAATAAAATTAAGTTTTTTATTATTATAATTGTAGATAGGAAAATTACTTATAAAAACATTTACTTATTTACTATTAAAATTACCACAGAGAATACTTACTTTTTTTTCTATAAAGTTATTTTTTGTTTAAATTTAAGTATGGTAATTGCTGAATAAACGCTTATATTATGTAATATTTTATTAAATGTGGACCAGAAAACGTCAAAGGTGAGCAACTAGCAAAATTGTTACTATGGGTAAAATTTATAAGATATTAGTTATTTTTTATCATGTATTTATTTTCTTTTTGTTAGATTGCTTGAAGTATTTTATAGTAATATTATATAAATGTATGGGTTTGTGTGAATAAATTAAACACACATAAAACTTATATGAGTTAGATTTAAAAAGAAAATGTGCATAATTTTATTTTGTATTACTAATATAATATAAATTTAACGATGAATATGATATAAATTATTCTTTAACAAAGGAACCATATTATTTTAAAACAGTTTAAAGTATAAACTTAGTACAATGACACAAAATTATTTGTGTTTTATTGATGGATTTTTGAGAGTGAAATAATCTTTTCTTGTTGAATAGTCTAGATTGTTGAATTCATACTTGAATTTTATTTATTGTTTTTAGAAATATGTTTGATAATTTCTGGCAATGTAGATATATAAATCTATGAGTAAATGTAAAAATGGTAGTGACTTTGAAGTATGCAAAGACATCAAATCGATGCTTAGATGAAGATTTTTATTGGGAATAGAAATAATTTTATTATCTTAGTAATTATGCAGGTCCAGATATTAATGTTCCAAAAAGCTGAATAAATAGGTTGGTCATTATTTTTAGAGGAGGTTACTAAACAAAGAAGTCATGCCTCTTTTCTTTATTGAAATGTTGCCATCTTGATTATCTTATATGTTTGTACTATTGAGTTCATACTCTAGTTTGTTCTTCATGACTACACATCTGATCGCTATTGTAATTTTTAGGATATTGCATCCTACAGAACTGTATTTTGAGGAATAATAATAATTAATTTTGGGAATTGTACAATTGTTTATTTTAGTGAGGATACGATAGATTTCATTGCTTTGATAAAGGTTATTTAATTACAAAAGAGATTTAAAGTAAGCATAAGTTTAAATACAAAGAATCATAAATATTTCTCTATTTTGGTAAACTATTTTTTTATAAAAATAAAGAAGTAATAATAAAATTATTCACGAAACTGTTGGAATAATATTTGAATATTTTTAACTTACATGTAATGCATATTTTTAATGGATGATACATCCAAAGAAACAACATAGAATAGAACAAGTAATGAAATTTTATAAGTATTATTTTATGATTAGAATACGCATTAACACACACATATAATTTTTAATTGAAATTAATAAAAAGCAAGATGAATAAATTATGTTAATAGTATTATTTTATTTGAGTCTACCGAGTCCACTTATTTTATTAATGAACCAATATATATATATATTACTATTACTATTTGCGGGAGATTCTGTGTAGAAAAAAAGCTTAATGTTGACATTTCAGTACAATATCAAGCACCTTTTTCAGATATTCCTATTTCTCACATCATAAGAATGGAAGAGAAAATAAATTTTAAAACTTCTCAATCAATAGACTTTAAATATGAGGGAAAGAAAACGATAAAAACGATTTTAAATCTCACACACATTCTTATGAATATTGGAGAAACGTCAGCATTTAGATTTTTCACTACACAGAATATCCCACAAATAATAATAATAATAATAATAATATTATATTTGATCTAAACTGTACTCGAGTGATATATATATATATATATATATATATATATATATATATATATATATATATATATATATATATATATATATATATATCAAAATATTAATATATAACAAACTAACCAAAGGAAATACATATAAAAACAAAAAAATAAAGACTTATAAATCCAATAAATAATATAATATTTCAACCAGAGGACTGGTTTTCATCAGAAAGAAAAAATACACAGTAAAATGGCGATAATCAAAAATTTTGTTTTTATATATATATATATATATATATATATATATATATATATATATATATATATATATATATATATATATATATATATATATATATATAAACGTTTGTTTAGTTGAAGTGGTGTGGGTTGACTCACATGTTTACTTTAGGCAATAGAATAAAAAAAAATATATTACCATCTAATACTCAGTTGTACATGAATGCTTCTTTCTGCATTTCTTTCCACAATTAATATTTTGAAAATCATGTATTATCATACATGTAAGAACACAAAGAAATAAAATCAAACCATTATTTTATGCATCTTATATTGACTTCATTGATGCTTATCTAAATTGGTGAAACATAAATGTAATATAAGCGTAGATTTACATAATCGTTGTAAATTTTGTAATTTTAAGCTCAATGTGGAAAAATGATTAATTTAAAGAATTCATCATATATGAACTACCGAAATATCAATTAATTTCACAGAGTGATTATATTTTGAATTATAAATGTATTACAAAATATATGAATAGTATTTGAGAAACAATATCAAATGATTAAAACAAATTTTACCCTACAAAGACTGGAGATTTGTTCTGGACTTGGGACTTGTGGGAATGTTATATACATTTGTCTCAGAAGGTAAGAAGAACTTCTTTTTTTATTATTTTACTGTGGTGATCTATTTCTTTCTTTTATTATTTTAATGTAGTGATCTATTTATTTCTTCCATTATTTTACTCTGATGATCTTCAATATCCTCAATGACTTGACCTCAGTGGCTCCATTTTGATGGCAGAAAAAAGTGGGTTGGGTGCACCAAAGCAGGCTTCTTCCCCATGGATGTCACTTTTACTGATGTAGGAATTCTCTACATCTTGAGTGGATTTACTGATGTGTACTTGCACAAAAAAGCTACTTTGCTTTATAATAAATAGTTTTCATAAAAGTTTCAGTTCTATGATCTTACTTTTATTTCAATATATTGTTCACAGTTCCACATATTCTTGTGGAGTAAGACCTGACTATGATGCCAAGACAGCATACAACTGGAAACAGCAGGCACTTGAAAGCAATTCCAAGACTTTAATAGTCTTAACTTGCTTCCATACTGACCAAAGCCAAATTATTAAGTCAGTATTCAAAGTGCTGATAGTCCTTGTAGGTAACCTCTGCTTTAATATTGGATTGATGAATAATTGTGGGGATTTCTTCTTTCTGACTGATTAATGACTGATGAAATGATTTACTGCCAGGATGATTGATGTTGAAACATTGAATGCTGGACTGGGTATTCACTGATGGTTTTTGAAAGAACAGATCTACAATTTTTACCACTGGTCATTTGTTCAAAAAATAATACATAATTTTTATGTTTAACTGCTAGTTTCTCCATCAAAAATTGTATTCTAATTAATTAATGACCACACTTGTTCAGCAGTATATACCTAGTTAATTTGATTACCCCTCTTTGAATAATTGCCTCCAGCTTTTATCTTCCAGGCTAATTAATTTGAGAAAAACACATTTCTTTCAATTACATAATTTTATTCTCAATTAATTCTATTATTATTTTTTTAATTTTATTCATGTGAAATTAAACCACACCTTTGATAAATATCAGTTTTAAAAAAATAATTACAAAAAAAAAATGTTTTTTTTTTACATTAGAAATTCAAAATACCTTTGGAACAGTAAACAATATTTTTCTATCTCTGTTTGATGTCAGAATTTTTCAAACTCTTTTGTTTAGAAGGATGACTGTTAACTAATTAGTGTACATTGATTTTTAGTAAAATAATGGCCATCTGAATTTTCATAATGCATTAAATCTAATATATATATATATATATCAAAATACAGTAAATCTTATATATATATATATATATCAAAATACAGTACAATTTATATAAATTATATTTTTTTAGAAGTACTTTCAACTATACACTTTGTAGTCTTTATCAACTATATAACATTGAATAATCAAAACGAGACAACCTCTAACAATACCCATAGTTCAATTCAGATTTCCCACAATTATGTTATCTTAACATTTGATGACTGGCGATTCATTAACATTTGACGATTTCTTGAAATCAACATAGCCTCTTTTATTTTATGTTTATTATGGATTTAAATTTGATTATAAAAATATGAAAATTATTCAAATTGAATGTTGTCATTTTTATATATATATATATATATATATATATATATATATATATATATATATATATATATATATATATATATATATATATATATATATCTGTTTTGCTATGCTGAGTTTGAAGATATTACGTGTCTAAAAGATTCACAATTGCAAGCTGAATAGAAACTGTTTCATAAATGCTCAGAGTTTGTGTTTAGATCTAGTTTCTAAAATTCCTGTCTTTCACTGACGATAGCAAATAGCTTGAAATCATGATCTAAAAGTGGAATTAAAGTTATAGATAGTGAATGCATGCTCTGACGTTTATGTAAACAAACGCTTGATGGTGTTTTTGGTAGAACGCCATCTGTTGATATATATATATATATATATATATATATATATATATATATATGCATTGGAACATCTAGTTACTTTTAATTATTTCTTATAATTTTATTCAATTATGACATGTTCCCACATGGGTAAAACTTTTTACAAGATAAGTGAAATAATAATATATATGTAAGATGTTTACATTAATTACTACAACAATAACAAATATTAAAGAAACAATATTTTAAGCATATTGAATAATAATCGTCAATTTAAAATTTTTGATCATGTGTGTATGTGTGTGTGTGTGGGGGTAAGAATTATGTGCACAGACTGACTTCATCCATTTTATACTGTGTTTATCATAGCTATGTAATTTAATATTTTTGTTTATTATAACAGAGCTGCAGCTTTGACTACAACCGTTTTGTGGGTGGCACTTTTATAGTGCCTGGAAAAAATATATATGTATATATGTTTAATTAAAACTTGTGATATGCAAATATTTGTTTATATGGTGTTTCAATAATACTAACGTTAAATAAGAATAAGTTGTTTGTTATCTCATTATAATTATCAATTTTAATAATTCTATTAGTAGTAAAAGATAAATGTTTCATTGTTAACTTTAATGTGTTTGTTTCCATAAATAATCAATTAGTGATAAATCTTCCTTAATAATGTTGAAAAAATATTCATTGTTTTGAAAGAAAATAAAGCAATTATTTCTTAGCATACCAAAATGCTATTTACAACATAAGTTTTATTTATTTTATCTCATGACAGTCATTTATAATGATAATACAAGGTGGCTTTAACATGAAGAGGCTTATCTCAAATAATCACAATACTAAATTTGCTCTTCCACATATATAAACTAATAATAATAATATGCATAAATAAAGTTTTTTTTACTCTGAGTATTAGAAGAAATGGCTCATGGCACAGCACTACATTGACTATCCATAAACGTAATCAAAATATGCTTGTCTCACTATTGAGAATTGCAGGGGTTAAGCCCAGTTCACATCTAAAGAGGCTTCTAAATACAAATTTGATATGGGTGAGAATAGTACTCAGATAATGACTTGTTTGGAGTATCATGAAACCACTGCATCCTCAAAACAATAATAAATCCCTCCATCCATTACTAGTGTAGCAAGTAAAGCAACCAAACCTCAACAAACTCTTTCATGATCTTATTAATTTATGTTTGATTTTAAATGTTATTTATTATATTTATTTATTTAATGTCATTATTATAAACTCAATAAAATCAAGTATTAAAAAGGTAAGAGTTAATTTTAAAAACTTTTACAAGGCACTAAGCATGCTTTCAGTAGCCCATAGTTAGAATCACAGGTATATTTTGTTTAACAATTAATAATTATGTCAATATATGGATGTAACTTATTATGTAAATGATGTATATTAATATTTATGGGACATATTAATATTTTCTGTTCATTGCTTTTGAATGTTTTTCAAACATCTATGTCTTTTTGCTTTTCCTTTTTTATTATCTCTTTTGGATGAAGCTATTCTCACAATAGTACGGTTGAAATATCTCTCATAGTGATTTCATGATCAAGTAAGATTGTTTTATATTTATTTTGCTTTACTATTTTGTATAGATATGTGTGCTGCACATTACTCATAGATATATTCACCCATTACTCTCCATAATATACAGAATTACAAAATAAGACACTAGATATAATTTGAAACTACTTGAAAGGTGTCATCCTATCACATTTTGTCATTTGAATTATGTAAGAAGTTGTATAATGGTGGAGATGATCTAAAGCTAATCTTATTAGTGTTAGCACATATATTTTTCAGTTTTTTTTTATATTTTAAAAATGTATAAAAGGCTTACCAATGACTTTGGTCTATTATCCGTAATTTTATTTTTGTTTAAATTTGTGTACAATTTGCAGATTGCTTTATTAGAATATTTTGCTTATATCTAAGATTTCTGAGATCATTGACATTGTTTCTACTTTCAGTTTCATGTTTGCATAAACAAATGTTTTTGTACAAAAATATTTCAAACCTGCAATTGTGTCTTCTAAATGGATCCTTGATTTGGTTGATTAACTTCTGTATTTTGAATAGTTTATAGATTTATTTTGAAATTGAACTTTTGATTGTTTTTTTTTTTTTTCGGGGATGAATATGTTCAAAAATTTATTACTCTAACTTTATCAACAATTTCTGTGATTCATTATAGGTACAATATATTTTCAAGTTTCAGGTATATATTATTAATATCTGTTTCAGTTGTTCAAATAAAAATAACATATTTCATATAAATATCATTAAACAAAGGATTTAAATAATTGGTGATAGTAGTATTGGCACATCATGTGGGCATGACATTACAAATTATTCCTCATAGTGGAAAACCCAATGGTCATGTTTATTCATTTTTATAAAATTTCAGGTTAGCTGATGCTACCATATTTTTATCAATCCATTGGAATACATTTATTATATTTTTGGAATTTGCTATTTAATTTTATATAGCACTTCTAGAATTATGTTATTGGAAAGATCTAGAGGCATTTACCCAACAACTTTTTTTACATCCAATATGTTAAACAAGAAATAATTATTTTTAAAGTCATGTGTATCCATAAAAGTGTGTCTAAATTTTTGTAACATCTGGATTAATAAAATAATATATAATCCCAAGAAAATAATGAAAAAAAAATAAAGATAATATTGTTTGTTTAAAATCATTCACAGTTACAATACAAATCTAAAAAAATAATATGTTAAAAAAAAACATATGGAGGGACATTATAAATTGTTTTCTGAGACTGAAAATACATGCAGAATTTTACATTACAAACAAAACAAGGTGTTAACATATAAAATGGCTGATAATAGTATTATACCTTTCACATCCAATCAACTACATATTAAAACTTATTTTAAGGTTTAAATAGAAATTGGAAGTTCCCAAACATGGAATTTATTACCGACATTGAAAGAAAATTAGAAAATGTACCAGAAAAAAAAGTAATGATAACACAGTAATAGTGGTTCTCAGGTGATAATATAATATAGAATGATCTCAAAATAAAAATGTGATGATAGAATACTTTAAAAATAAAAAAGAGTTTGTTAATTAAGGAATGCAGAGCAATGGACTGGGGTTGTTGAATAATCAATTTATACACAAAAGACAAACCTTCAAAGTACAAAGTTAAAATTCTATATTCTAAATACTTACAACATAAAATATGCTAAATATAAATTTGTGTCTAATATTTTGAGTATATACTACAATAAAGCATACAAACACATTAAGTGACAATACCAGCATACATATTTTCAAACATATTGCCCAAAGTTGTCCATTCACAAGACTCATAATGGCTTTTAGTGGGGTATGCTACTACAAGACTGCAAAGAATATGACAGATTGGTTAATTGAGTTTGTTGAATTTGGTAATTAAACAATACATTTTTTTTCAACTGCATTGATAAAATTAAATTAATAAAAATTAATAAAAAACATTGGTTAGCATTGTTGGATATAAAAACATGTCATGGTTCAGTACCTTGAGATCTTTACATTAATATAATTTTGGATATATTGAAAGAAATCAAATACAATAGAAACAAAAAAAAGATTTTATAATATATTTTTTCAGTGGATTCATAAAGATATAGTAGCATCACCCAACAAAAAATCGTTGTAGATTAGATTGTGAATGACCTGTGGGTTTCCAATAAATGAAATATATATCACCATATCATGGTTTTAAGATCTGAGAATGCTATTATTCACAAATATATACTTTTTTCACCTAATAAGATTTATATGAGATATGTTTATATCATTTTTATATACACATCAGAAACACATACTAATAATATATGTCTGAAGCTTGAAAATATATTGCTTCTACATTGGACCATTTACATGGAAAATATAATCATAGTATCAGTTTTTGGACTTATATATCTAATAAAAATAATCAAAAACACAATTTCAAAAAAAAAAAAAAATCAAAACTATATTCAAATAAAAGAAGTTTATCAACTCAAATCAATAGTCCACTTAGAATAAAAACGTGCAGGTTTGAAACACTTCTTGTACAGAAACATGAATTTATGTAGGTATGATGCTGAAAGAAAGAATAGTATTGATGCAATGACAACAACCTCTCAAATTTCAGATAAATCAAAATATGCTAATAAGAACAATTAACAAATTTTACACTAATTAAATAAAAATAAAATGTACACATAATGTGCCAAACTAAGGAATATATATGTTCTGACACTTTTATGGCATAGATCACCTACATCACTGCACATCTTGTTAAGTAATTCAAAATTTTAAATAACATTGGAGTACACATATCAATTAGTGTATAAAAGTTCATGCAATGCCCCATTATGTAATTTTGTGTATTATGAAGAATCACAGGCAATTATGACTAAAGATCACCCAGCTCATATATTTATACAACAGAACAAAACAAAATAAGAAAAATAAACTGACCTTTTTTTTGATCATGAGTTCACTACAGATCATACTTTCTGTCCTCATAGTGAGAGGATTGTTTGTGCTAAAAGAGTTAATAAAAAATGAAAAAAAAAAACATATGTGATTGCAAAGGATTCAAATGTAATGAACAGAAAAGACTCATGTACTCCATTAACAAAAAAATGAATATTTAAATGTTCATTTACATAATGATTACATCTATATATTGGCATAATTTTTAACTACTAAACAAAACTGTAGTATGATTTTGGCAGTGATCTTCAGAAATCATGCTTAGTGATATATAAAAGTTTTGAATATTAACTATTTATATTTCTAAAACATGGTGTCCTTTTAATATATCCAGATTTATCAATTTAGTAGGCCATTCTTATTCACATAAGAATTACAATTTACCTCTTTTTAAGTATTTATTGTTTTGTTATACAGGCTCTCAATCAGAATTACTTGAAAACTTTTTTGTCAGCATTATGATCATCCTGAACCATTTCCAGAGTGCTTTTGATTACACAGAATCAGTATTTAATTTTAATAATTTATCAGACAGTCTGTCTAAAATAATTAACATTGATTGTAGGTTCTCCTTTCTTATCACTTAAATTTTAATTGCTTTGATTCCTGATATTTTTGCAATCACGACCAGACAAAACACTTCTATAATTTTATTCACATTTCTATTCCCTATTGTTCTAATATCTGAGTAGCATACATATATCTTTATATTAGTCATTTATCCAATCTGGCTTTCATTTATATCATGTGTGCTCTGAGCCATGTAGTCAGTCATAATACAGACATTAGTACCCATGATTTTGTATCAACATTATATTCATTTACAATATCAATATCATAAATCATCCTCATTAATGTATTATGATAATTAGCTTTAATTTTATTTGTTTCATGTAAATTAGAACTATTTTCTACGTCTTATGATATGGAAATCACATAACATTTAGTTTTCTCTATTTCAAATTCTATTTTTAATAATCTCTTTTTTATATCTTTTAGTACATTAATTTGAATTTCACTTTTTTATTTGATTTTAATTGCTTCAGCTATGCAAATGATTATTTTAATTTTGCTTGTAGCAATATTTTGAAACGGTATTATTTTCTCTAATGTCATGTTTCTCATACTGTGTCCCATAGTGTATTCTATCGCTAATTCAAACCTTCCAAGTTCACATATATTATCATATATTAATGTATATTGAACATATATTGTTGTATATGTATGAATATTGGCATATATTTCTATACATTTAGAGATATTAATGTATTGCTACATAATGCATATACTAAGTTATAAATTATATATGTTAAATATAAAGCAAGTTGTGTAAACATTGTTGTATGTGCATGAGAGCACCTACATATATTTGCAAATGAAGCGTGAATGCAATAGATTTTATAAGCGTTGCAACACAAATAAATTATTTTATGCTTAACTTATTATGAAGTTAATGTACACGTTTACTTTGTTTTTAACATAAAACTCTCAAATAATTCCATTACTACAGGTGACATAATTACATATATAGCAGAATGTTTAAAAAAAACTTAAATTTGTTTTAAAATATTGTCTGTTTCTTGAAAATTATCCTAACACATGCACCTGGTTTCATTTTGTGGGAACAAAGAGCAATTTTTAAAATAAGTTTAAAATGAATTTTAAGACAAAAAAAAGGCAGTCAAACTGTACTATTTTATGAATTATTCAGATTTAATTTTTGTTTTTGCAAAGGTTAACAAAACTATGTTAAACTTAAAATTTAAAACTAAAAATTGTAAACAAGTTCATGGCTTTTGCAAGGGGTGGGTGGGGGTAAAAGAGTTAACACTGAGAGATCTATCTCCTATTGTGCTTTGATAATGGGAGAATATATAGTTGTGCCTACTCTCTATAACAGAATAATAATATTAGTATTAACATTATTAATGTAATTAAAATTTAATTTTTTATTTATATATATATATGCGTGTGTGTGTATGTGCTCATTAAAATTTTTCTCTTAAAATAATAGTATTTTTCTTTCCATATATTAATATATTTTTTTTGTCTTCATTTTGAAATAAATATTTTCTTTCTAAAAATCATTATTGTCAATCTGTTTAATTTTCAATTGATAATATGATTCCTATTATTATTTACAAATAAAAAATAAAGAAAAATATTCGTTTTAATAAAAATAATTATATTTTTGTTATTGTATATTTACTTAGAGTCAAGGATTATTGTTATTTATTTACTAGTAATAATTGTCTGATATTGAATAAGTAATTAATTTTGATGTTGTTGTTGAATGAATGATATGTAAGATTGTTTCTGCTAATTTCAATTTGTTTGTTTGTTTAATTTATTTTACCTTGTCATTTTTAGGTGCCATTTTTTATTAAAATATATACTTATGAAAAAAGTGCATTATTCAAATGTCAGATAATAAAATTCATAGCAGTCTAAAATCATAAATAATTATTTATTTTAATATATGAATTTTAAGTAATTTTTAACTTCACAATTGATTATTCTTTAAAATTATTATTCATTATTTAAATGTTAATTGGTGTACTTTATTAAGAAATATTTTATTCATTTTTTTTAAGAATCACATATTGCTGATGATTATAAGCTGGGATGAGTTAAAAGAAGTTTTCTGCATAAATAGAAATCCACATTTGTTACACCATAAAACATTAAAACATTGTAAGACCATCTTTTTATACTTAGAAAGATTTTTAAAATTTGCAATTATTTGCTACAATAATGCACTTAGAGTAAGACAAAAGGTGACACTGGAGATGTGAATAGTATCCAAATATCCACTTTCACTGTTCTCAGTACATAGCGTTTTATTATGAAAGCCATCAGATTGAAACAAGACTGAGTATATTGGATATAAAATCACTCTATAGGCTTTAAAATACATAAACTTCTATAATTTATTAATTATTATAGATTTTTCTAAGGGGAACTATAGTATGAATAAATATTCTAGGGTTTACTTTATAAAATTTACAAATTTTAAAGTACACATGGGTCTCGTTTTATGCATATATTCTCACAAAATTTGCACAAATGAAATCACACAAAAATAAACTTAACTTATCTAGAAAAATGGGGAACATACTGTAATTTTTTAAAATCGCATAAAAGCAAAGCAACAATGTAAAATTATTTTTAAATTTACATAAAAAAGGATTACATTAAATATCAGCTTTTTACAGCTATTTTACTTAAGATTTGCTATATATAAACATTTGGGTTTGTAAAGAATAAGTGGATTCATTTTATTCTTTCTTAAATGCTATATCTTGTATTGGCAGTCAAAAATATTCATTTATTATTTAACACTGGTAAAAGCACATGTACAATAGCTGTAAAAGGCTGATATTTAATGTATTACAATTATAAACATCACACTATATAAATAGATGCTTATTTATAAAAAAAAGGAAAGAAAATATAACATAAAAAATTTCGAATTTGAAAAAAATTGACACAAGACAAACTTTTTTGTTACTTTTTTTATTAACTATAGTATTTAATTTTATTCAAAACAATATATTTTATGCTTAATTTACAATATTTCACATTTGTTCATAAATGTACATTATTTTAATTATTATCACTATTTGAAGATATGCAAGTTTATTTGTGAACTAGTAAGACATCAGATTTAACCCAAGAGGAAATACAACTAGTGACAACTTAATTTTTAAATTGCTCTTATGTTTTCCAATCAATGTTGATCTGTTCCATTTCACTAAGTGATCTAACATTGAAAGTTTTGTTTCCAAAAAAAATAATTTTCTTGTGCACTTTATCCTCTCCATTATGATAAACAAAAAGTTTAAAATAAAAATATGAACTTAGACTTATGATAATAAAAATACACCTACTCACCACTATTATGAAAAAATTAATTAAATCAAACAATTAAAAATTAAATTCTTGATTTTGTCTTAATTTTTTTTAATTTTCAATTCCATTTAAAAATCGATTTTCATTGTTTCGCATGGCATTAATTTCAGATCCTTACATAATTTTTAAACTGTTAATTATGATTAAAAATCAGATTTTTATTTTTTAATGTCAAATTTAATTGTTTCACTACTGTTACTCACCTTTTAAAAATAAACTTGGGGATACTAAAGGATTAATTGATTATATACTGTTTGTTTGTTTTTTAAAAAAAAAGCAAAAACAACAACATGCATAGTAGTTGTATCTTTAACATTTGAACAAATTTACATTATAATCTTGTAAAATTTAATGTATGAATATAAAATGGGGACATATTAATTTTAAGTGAATTATGAACTAATTTATTGCATAAAATCTATTACAGTACTATTATAATGCACTCAAAATTTTGAAATTATTAGATGGAAATCAAACTCTGATAATGCACTATTACTTTTAATATGACATGTGAGTGTGCAAAATTTATAGTATTTAAAGTAATAACGCATTATCGGAGTTCGACTTCTGATCTAATAATTTTTATCACATAAAAGAAAACCACATACAAAAATATTAAGAAGAAACATGAATCACATAACTTCAAAATCTCATTAAAAATCCACATAAAATGAGACTCGGGTGTACTTAATAAAGTCTATATAAAATCCATAACTACATTTATTTATCAAATTAATTAGTGATCAATATTAAATTATATATTGAAGTAATAATAAATATTATTAAAGCCATACTTGAATGTCTCTTTTATTAATTTAATTATATAATTAACAACTATGGTGTCATCTGGGATGAAAATAAATCATAATTATTAGAGTCCACATAAAATTATATCTTACCATATTATGTGCTCATCTTAAACAAATGAATAATCATTATGATGATTAAATACTGCTATTGACCTAGTGCTAGGCTAAATGCCTAGTAGTACACTTATACATGTTATCATAATAGGTGTAATATTCATAAACTGCAGGCTTAATGGTATGTTGTGCCATCACATAATTGATTATTAAATGTTAATTATAGAGTTCTTTATCATGTTATGCACAAAAAATTTGGTGTATTTGTTTTCTTTAGAATCACTTGAAAAAATAATGATTTATGGAGAAATTTTAACATAGATTGAAGATTGTTTTCTTGACTTGTTTAATTTATTGTTGAAATATTATCTGTACAATCAGTATAAAAAAGAAGTAAAGATTTAAATAATAATTCCATAAAACTCAATATGTATTTTGTCCATTCATTTTTACATTTACTCTTTAAATGAAAAACTGAATAAACAAACAAATAAAAATTAACAAAAAAAACAACTATCCATATGTTTAGTAATATTTACAGAGGCTATAACCTCGACAATATGCTTATAAAATGTGATAGTAAGGACCTCTACAGGTTTATATATATATATATATATATATATATATATATATATATATATAAACTTATTGAAGAGTATATATATATATATATATATATATATATATACTCTTCAATAAGTTTAATACCTTCCTAACATTCTTATTAAATTTATCACAATATTGCAATATTATTAAAACTTTGATTGTATATCTTTTGTATGTTATTAATAAATGATTTGCTTATGAAAGTACTTTGACATTTATTAATATGAAATTTATGCATTTCTCTTAAAAATATTACAGTACTTTAGATTATATTTTTGATATAAAGTCACTCAAATCATTTATTACATCAATTACCTTTATCAAAAATATCATATCTTTTAACAATCTTCATTTTTAAATCCTGTTTTAAAAATTACATGTTCTTCTTTTATTAATTTAATGATTTTTTTTCAACATTCTGAATTCTGCAGTCAATATTATCAAATTCAAACTCACTATAGAAGAACGATATTGTAAAATCGTTCCTACAACAAGATAAATTATTTATTAATATCAACCTCCATTTTGTTATACCTATACAATTTCATAAAACAATTTGTATCCCATTGAAGATCATTGTAATCATTATAATTAATAATTACTTTGAATAATTAATACTGATCACCCTAATTAAATATCTTACTACATTTTCTGTTTTGACCAACATCTTGCATAAATACTTTAAAAAGGTAGCTATGCTAATATTATAACCTAAAGATCAACTACCATATTATTAAAAATATAATAAATAATTCCAACCATACATAGAATAGATTTATTACAATCATTGACGAGACAATTAAATGAGTATTAACTTCCAGTATTTTAAGTTTACATTAATCTATCACATTCAACTTTATAAATACCTTTTATCATATAAACATATATTAATAGTTGATTGTCATAAGATAAATCATTATTTTATGTCACAAGGTTTACTAGATATAAAACATTACTGACAATGAGTTAATTTCTTAATCTTAACCAGAAATAATATTACTCTAAACACATCTCTTATAAATCCTAGAAAAAAGTTTTAGAATTTAAATAGGTCCACAATTACAGGGATCACATTTATACTTCATCTTATAAATTAATATAGTCTTTGATATTTTAAATATGTAAAAAAATAATGCATTTTTTAAAGTGATGAATTAATAATATAATGTTAGGCATCTACTAGACATTCAGCATGTCCTCAATAATAATTTTAAAAATAATATCATATTTCTTAGAAAAAAATTGTTCAACATTTAGAAATTTCATTAAACAGTTAAGTAATTTCAAATATTTTAACATCAAACATCAATACTCCAACAAATATATTTACTGAATTTATTATCAGCCATATAATTATCAGATATGTCAAATACACTTCTATATAAGGTTTAACTATATCACTCATTGAAAATTGAATTTCATTACATGTACAACCTTAATTTCTAGTAATATTAAATTTCTAAAGATAATTTCAAATCATTTGCATATTTTGCTTAAAATGTTCTTCAACATATTTTTAAAATGCTATCATAATTTATTTTTCATTAGAATATTAATACACCCAAGAAAGTCACTTTATTTAACATATGTAATGTATGATATTTATGTTTTCCATTTAAATCCTTACACAATTCCTTCAAGAACCAGAATAGTATTCAAATAGTGACTAACAATGATATATTGATCCAGACAATTTTAACATGTACTAAAGCACTTATCTGCAGCTATACTTGGAAAATTTTCTATAAAATTACATTTTAATCAATAACATATTTTTTTTATAAAGACCTTATTAATTACATTGTCTGTAATCTATATTATAATTTACCATAGGATTTATATGTTCATAAGCACCACCAATAACAATTTTCAAAGGTGAATGATGAAAATGAGGTTGTAAAAGAGATTGATCACATTTTTGCATTTCAAGTCATCTTAAGAGCTAAACAATTAATCAAATACCCCATCCTTAAAATGAATAATGTTAGTAAGTTATTTTAACTTAACTGATTCAGTAAAAAATCAATAAAGTTTATTATTATTACTAAGAGTATATGTGATGAATAATCACATTCTTTAAAATTACCTATGATAGTAATGTATTTATATGTCCCCAATATGTCTTCAGCTGTATTTCAGTGGTAATGTAGATCATAAATATATTGGGCACAATAATATTTTCTTATTACTTTTAAAAACCCATTTCAAACCAACATTATTCAATATTATCATTAATAAATATTTGTCCATATGTTATGTTCTTTTAATACCAAACAAAGTACTTTTTTTTTGGTTTATTACAATATTATCTAACATATCTATAAACATAGTAACTATCAAATATACTAATATTATCTATTTCTTCTTTTAACCAGGTCTGTTTTACAAAATAATATATTCATTTAAAAGCAATTCATATTTCAAACCAATGGTCCTCATTCAAAGATCAAATCAATTTTGATAATAATAGTTCATGGTTTGTAATTTATTACACAGCTTATTTTGCCAACTTATATCTTGCACATCAATAATACTTTCTTCAACAATGTCAATTAATAGAATATATCCACTCTCATTGTCAATGGTCTTTTAACATTTAATATAGTTTTATCCTGTACACAATTAATTATATAAGACTAAGATTTCATAGACATTTTAAATTACCAAGTAATTTCAAAACATCCTCAGGCCATATATCACTAGGATTAACTTTAGCAGCTTCACAGCCTTGTATTGATAAATACAATAAAAATATTTTTTAGAGTTAATGTTGAGTTTATAACAAACATTATTTATATTTACAATGCTTTTCAAATATATAATCATGTCTTTAGCAGAAGTACGTTTTTTTTTCATTCTAGCCAGACAAAATATAATTTCAATTTTGTTTTAATCTCCTTAAATACATGATTTATGTGATTATCTATAGTAGGAGAACTATATGAAATTTTGTGTACTTATTCCATAAAACTCAATTTTATTAACTTCATTTTCTTTATCTGTGCAATCGTTCCAAGAACATACATATGCCTTTTTAAATATTTTATCTTGAGTAGAAATCTGCAATGATTCATCAAATCTATTGGATATAGATATTATTCAAAGTATGTCCATGTGTCCACCCATTTTATTTATTATTTGACTATCATTTTTAATTTTTTCTATTATTTAGTCAGCTGGAAATGAGATTTAGTATCACATGCATATATGATTGAGCCGACGAAACAATGGAACACCTAATTTACAACTGTGAAGGTTTGGCGAAAATAAGACAAATGACATGCAACATATATTGAATGAGAAATACCACCAAGGAACAAATTATTAATGCATATCAGAGAAGAGTGATACCAAACATCAGGGCAGCTACATTTGTCCTATATTCTTTTTGGTGCAAAAGATGTAGCTTTATAATGAGAAAAAAATACTCAACATAATCCAGCCACATTCATTAATAAAATAATATAAATAAAAAATAGAGATAAAAGTATTGTTATACCAGATTTATATGCTGCAACTTGGTCACTGTTCAATGAAAAATCAAGACTATGAGAAATTCAAAACAAAGACAACTGAAAATGCTGAGGTTAAAGCATTATTTATAGACTATAGAGCAAGGAACAAGTTAGCCACAAGGAAAACAAACTTATGTTTAAAAAAAAGTAAACCTAAACTGTAAATTTTACTGAATCAAATTGTAAATACAATGTCATTAGAAACTATGTAAACCAAAGAAAGTAAAAAAGTACCTTTTGAAACATAATAATAATAATAATAATAATAATAATAATAATAATAATAATAATAATAATAATAATAATAATAATAATAATAATAATATTATTATTATTATTATTATTATTATTATTATTATTATTATTATTATTATTATTATTATTATTATTATTATTATTATTATTATTATTATTATTATTATTATTATTATTATTATTATTATTATTATTATTATTATTATTATTACTGATGATGTTACTATATTATTACTAATAATTTTGACATGTAGACAAAAAATAAAATATTAATCACCATAATGTAAAAAAAATGAAATGAAGTTTCCTTACTAGATATAAACATTTTAATTAGATAATAACTTCAACGTTAAAATTAAACAAATCATATGTAATTTAAATATGTAATGCAATATTATCTATATTTATATAACCAAATTGTACTTTCTCTTTTATTATTTATTTTAGGACCAGGTGTCAATTCACCATTTTTGGCTGCTTTAACCATATATATTCCCTCTAATATAATTTATAGGATTTTGTATAAATATTTTACTTTGTCATAACAATGAATAATTATGATTTAATAATTACTAATAATATCACCATTTAAATTATTAAAGATCAAAGTATTTTATCTTATTACTTATTATAATGAAATAATCAAAAACAAAGTTTATTATTATTATTATTATTATTATTATTATTATTATTATTATTATTATTATTATTATTATTATTATTATTATTATTATTATTATTATTATTATTATTATTATTATTATTATTATTATTATTATTATTATTATTATTATTATTATTATTATTATTATTATTATTATTATTATTATTATTATTATTATTATATTTTATAATAAAACACTGTTACTTGTAACTTATGGTAATGTTATCATAATGTGAGGAGTTTCATTTATAGTTAATCAAGGAACTATTGAGAAAAAAATGTTAATTTCAACACTTTAATGCAGAAAAATGTCCACAAAGTTATAAATACTTAAAGACTGAATTTCATGAAAAAAAATATTTTATTAATAAAAACAATACAATTACTACTACTACTACTACTACTACTACTACTACTACTACTACTACTACTACTACTACTACTACTACTACTACTACTACTACTACTACTACTACTACTACTACTACTACTACTACTACTACTACTACTACTACTACTACTACTACTACTAATAATAATAATAATAATAATAATAATAATAATAATAATAATAATAATAATAATAATAATAATAATAATAATAATAATAATAATAATAATAATAATAATAATAATAATAATAATAATAATAATAATAATAATAATAATAATAATAATAATAATAATAATAATAATAATAATAATAATAATAATAATAATAATAATAATAATAATAATAATAATAATAATAATAATAAAGCACAAGTTGAATATATTATTCAGAATGGTATAATAAATTTTATTACCAAGGGATTAAAAATGTAAAATCTATTTTTAAAAAAATCTTAAAATATGTTTATTGTCATGTAATACTATATGTCATTAGATAAATTCCATCAAAACATCTGTCAATATGAATGGCTAAGTAAAATATGAATAATATTTTGAAAACAGAAATGTAAAAAAAATGATCTCTAATAGAAATGTATTTTTAAATGAAACAAACTTTCCACCTGTTTTATATATATATATATATATATATATATATATATATATATATATATATATATATATATAAATTTTTTAATGTCTATTAAAAAATTGCCATATTGTTATTGTTGTTGCTTGGTTAATTTTTCCATTTTGGAAAACGTAAATCGTTTCTTTTTTTATTTATTGTTATTATTATTCCTTAATCTAAGTAGTGTTATTTTTTCATTGCCAAATATTAACTGAACATTTAATTATATGTTTAGTAAATATTCTAATAGAATTAGCTTTAGGTTTTAGAAGTATTTTTTTCATTTAGTTACAGTAAAAAAAATGTAATAAATGATACATAATATTTTCAAAAGAACTGACAAAAATATATTACAAATATTTGATCAAATATTACATATTCTTATTTCTTAAAAAGATAATAAATCCTACATTAAACATTTAATTTAAATATTCCTGGTAATTCTATCTAATTACACATCTTTTTTTTTTTGTGCAAAGCAATTGACTTATCTATAAAGTATAGCAAGTGATATCGAAACAAATTAATAGTGGTAGATAGTAAGTGTACATATATAAGTTAATCTTCTAAAATTATATAATAGTATGTTTATACTATGTTTGCTTTTGAATTGTTTCATTTAACATGAACATTTATGAAATTAATTTAGTGTTATAACGCCATATATATATATATATATATATATATATGGCGTTATAATATATATATATATATATATATATATATATATAATTACGGTAGAAGAGTTGCAATATTAATCATTGGATAGATTACACCCTTTTATTAATTTATCTTTTGTTTTCAAATAATCTAATTAATTAGCATTTTAAAATTAAACAAACTTCAATCTTTACAATGTTGTTATCTATAAGCTTACCATCATCAAAAATTAATATACCAAAGAGTTATGTTAATACTTTCTAAAGAATAATATATTAATATATAGTGAACATAATTTATCTGGCCTTTCATTAGTTTGAAAAAATAAAAAATAGTGATATGGAAAGCAGTAAGAAAAACAAAAACAAAATAATAAAAATCAATAACAAAACAAATCTATTTATTTATAGTTACTATAAAATAATGGCAAATTGTTTATTTTATCAAAGTTGTATTAAGTAAAAAATATTGATTTTTACGAAAAATAAATAAATATTAATTATAATAATAATTACTATTTATTTGTTTGTTTTTTTTTTATGATAGAAATAATTAAATTTAAATTATTAAATTTATGATCTCAAAGGCAAATTATAGTTATTAAAAATAATTTTCAGATGTTTTACAACAATGTAATAAATTAAATAAAACATTGACTTTATAGTACAAGATAAATCTTACAGCGCTGTATTTGAAATTTGTTACTTATAATTATTTGACATTTTGATAAAAATTATCAGCTGTTGATTTCTATAGTAAGTATTTAATCTGTATGTAATTAGTACGTGCATGATATTACAAAAATATTATCTATCTATCTATCTATCTATCTATCTATCTATCTATCTATCTATCTATCTATCTATCTATCTATCTATCTATCTATCTATCTATCTATCTATCTATCTATCTATCTATCTATCTATCTATCTATCTATCTATCTATCTGTCAATCTGTCTGTCTATGTATATGTATATATGTCTATCTATTTATCGATACATATCAACTATACTTAAAGAAGAATCAAATAATATCATTAAATTATCTTTAAAATACAGAAAATTTATAGGCTGGTGTTTACGGTTATTATTATTATTATTATTATTATTATTATTATTACTATTATTATTATTATTATTATTATTATTATTATTATTATTATTATTATTATTATTATTATTATTATTATTGAAAATTTGCTTACTATTATTCTTTAATATATATATATATTATATATATATATATATATATATATATATATATATATATATATATATATATATATATATATATATATATATATCACTAACGTAAAAGTACTTAGATATATTTATCTATTTATCTGATAGTTAATTTACATATTTATATCTGTCTGTCTTTATATCAATCTAAGCATAATTCTAAGCAATTGGCTATTACTAAAAGATACTTTTTCTAATACGCATATATATATATATATATATATATATATATATATTATAACATAAAATTGTCAATCAGATACAGGGTTTATGTTTGAAAATTTATAATTTGAAATTATGTTAGGATGTTTATTTTTTTAGTGATACAATTTGTACTCCAAGTATAATAAAATACTAATACATATACAAAAAAATGAAAAATTGCATTTTTTATTCTGTTTTTTTTTTTTTTCCAAACCAAGTAATATTGTTTTGCCTATCAAGTAAATACATATTTTAATGTTAAATATAAACATGAAATAGGAAAGTGTGAATGTCTATCCTTAATCAATATTATTAATCAGAAAAGTATATTTGACTGTACTTTTTTCTTTTACTGAATTCCTAGATGACAATACTTCATGATAATATTACTTTCAAGATTGTATAGTATCATCTAAATGTAATTATTTTTAAAGGTTTTTTTTAGAAATTTTACATGTATCCCCCAATGCCACACAACCTAGATTAATTACCAATGTGAAGCTACTTAAAATTGCATACCTATTGCACCAAGTCTCCAAGAAGACATGTGAGTGGCTCATTGACTAGTTTCAATTCGAAAAAAAACATGATGAAATCCTCACTCATGTGTCGATCAAGTTAAAAAACGATTGTGAATCTTCTTGAGAAACTCATGTCATTTAACATTACCAAACTTCATGTGTCTTTCCCCCACATACGTTTTATACAGTGGTTCAAACAAATATTACAGAGCATGAAAAACGTCCTTGATATAATAGAGCTCATTACAGAATTCTTAACGTGTATCCATATTATTAATAAAACAGCCTCATTCAATACCATTCATTATAATATGGATTATGGCTGACTGATGGGACTTTCGATCAGCAACATAACTTTAAGTATATTCCTTAAAGAAAAAAAAATCATCCCTTAATATATAAACTCACTTTCTGCACTCCCAAAGTAAACATCTTTCAAATTCAGCAGAAGCTCAAAGATGCTACATTTCTTACATTAATACAAAAAAACAAAGACAGCGTGATCAGAATGAAATATCTTCATCTTTATATAAACTAAACAATGCATTCTTGACATATACAATGATTGTTAAGATTAGACATGTACATGATGTCATTAATTTAAATTTGCACACACAGTGCTCTCACAAATAAGCTAAACTCCAAGCCTTTCTTCAACATGACCTGTCCCAATGTAATCTTGTATCAAACTTAATGGATAACATAAGCACATACATAGGAGAGTTTCACAGTATGGATTATAAGGATTTTCTCCTCCTCCAAACATATTACATATTTTTACCTGAGAACATAAAACGTTCATCACCAAACACCAATACAATGAATAGCCTTATATTTTCATTTATTCCAGTCATAACCCATCACACCATTAAATATATTATAATTATATATAAAATAGCTTTTCACAGTACATCTCTTTCCATAACCTTTTTAACAACTCAACCATCAGTTTACCAATTGAACTCTATTCCAAAATCAACTAGAAAATCAAATACCACATCTGCGTTTGTTCATCTGTTTATTACAAATATATATTAAGGCGAATTATTAATTATTTGCATTGTCAACAATTTATCTGTATAATAATGAAAAGGCAAACAATCACAGTCAATATTTTTTGAACAATTTCTCCTCAACTGACAATGCTTATATCTCTTCATTAAATTTCCTTTTTCTTTATATCGGTTTACATATATATTTGTTAATGTTTTACTGTCCACTAAACTTTTGATGAAGCCTCATTCTTTCATCCCTTTTCAAACAAAAAATCCACCTTAGTTTATAATACCTATGCAAATTTTCAATTTGAGACAATATATATATATATATATATATATATATATATATATATATATATATATATATATATATATATATATATATATATATATATATATATATATAAAATTAAGAGCGTGCTAATAACTCTAAACAAGCTTTTTTTTTATTTATGATAAATGCTACTACAAGAGAAGGCATTCAAATCATTTTTATCTTGGATTGTCCCCATCCCCAGACCGGTTTCGACCTATGGGTCTCTTCAGTGAGGAGTTGGGACATTAGATCTAAAAAACCAACTCAAGCAAAGCATTTATATATATATATATTGTGCCCTTATCTATAGGTCATAATAAGGTATAATGGTCAATTACTAAAAAAATTTAAATTTTAAAATACGTTTGTGTAATATATTGATAATTGTATGATTGATTAGATTTTATAGTACAATTTAAGGCTGAAAATACCTGGTATATAAAAGTGTAATGAATTATTTTGAAGAAACAGTTAAATAAAGCTTAATTATATCCTTGCTTATGGTTGTAAAAGCTGGCCATATAAAATAATACAGTTATAAATAGTTAAAAGTATATTAACAATCCAATTGTAATACTTTAAAACTAATAAATTAAATAAACGCTATATGTAATATTATAATTATAATTAATATTCAAATTTAATCTAATATATTTTAAAATAAACTTTGGGATGGTGAGAATTATATTTAGTTCTACAAGTTTAAATTATTTTCCAATTTTTTTTATAAAATATATCAGTTTTGGTAATTTAGACCGAGACGTAAATTAAAAAATCATCTGATAAAGTTAGTAATCATGTGACTGTATATTATATACCTTCACACACACGCTTGTTAGAATATAATAATAAAGTTTGTGAATTATAAAGCTAAATATAATTGCTATCGATCGTTAAAGTAAAAGTTGAAATATTAAATGTTATTTTAATAATTGTTTTAAAGTTTAAATGATTTTGATAAAATTATAATTGAGTTAAAAAAATACTATTCTAAATAATATTTAAGACATGAGTTCATAAATTCTTTGTTTTAAAAAGGTTTAATCTAGTATAAAACTAAAATGTGTAAATTTGTTCACGCTAAAAAAGTCATTAACCAATCAATGGAGGTATTTTAGCAGACAAAACATAAAAATTAGATGAAGCGGGTGAAAGTAATGTGTAAGTGAAGGAGGGAGTAACATATTTTTTTTTAGCTGTGAAAGATTGTAAGCTAGAAAAATAATACAATTTTAAAATTTTGTATTTGTTTTAAACGTTTTTTTAAATATAATATTTTGAACTGCCTTTACATGGAGGGCTAATTTTTAAAAGTTTTCTTACCAGTGATTTTATTCAAGTTTGGCCAAAACCTTGCAGTAAAAATGTAAATACTACAGAAAACAGTATATAGAAATTATGATAAAGGAAAAATATTTGTAAATTGCCTTGATACAGCTTTATTTATGCTCAACCGGAAACTTAATATTGTATCTCAAAGGAATATAATTTGGACGCTCTACGGAAAACTTAAAAGAGAAGTTATTTGCCGTCAGGAAAAATTATGATGCACAAATTTATAAGGCTACTCTGAAGTTATTTTATTCTTCTCCATGGAAAAATTAAGATACGTATATCATAAAAAAAATTATATAAAAGTTATAACAGAGAAAGAATGTTTATCTTTTTAAAGGAAACATTGCAAAAATATAGTTACCAGAACTTTAAAAGAAAGGAAAAAAATTACCGAATAATGATATGAAAGAGCTATTGTGTTTTTATGAAAAAAAGGAACAGAAAAACTTTCTCTAAGAAGAATTAAAAAATATTATAAAGTGTTCATTGGAGAAATGCTTGATTTAGAAAATATAAATTTAAATTACTTAATGAAAATGGATCCATGGAAACAGAAAATTTTGTTGAATATTTAAATCAAAGTACTGAGAAGATGCATCGTAAAAGTCGCACAGGAGAAAATATTAGCAAGAAAATATTAGAAGAGAATATGTAGACGTTTTCTTTACGGGATTAACTAATGTCATAATTAATAATTGTATTAAATATTATAAAAAACCAAGGATTGTCATATATGAATATTATTAAACAGATCAATAATTGTTTTACCTTAAAATTGAACAAGAAGTGACTGAAGAAGAAATAATAAACATTTTTTTTTAGCTTTAATATGAACGGTTTTCAAGAAAGTTTGATAAAGAAGTACAGTAAATATAGTTTAAATATTTTTTACTAATTTATTTTAGAATATAAAATGTTATGTGAGATTAGGGAAAACATATATACATAAATTTAGTAATATTAAAATTTAAATATAATAACTTGATAAAATTATAGAAATAGTGTTTAAAAAATAAAGTGTATGGATGTGAATCTTATATCTACAAGGATCAAATGGATGGTAAAGCCTACGGAATGCGATCGAGGAGATAAAGGTCATTTGGTAATTTTAATAGTTGTTTATAATGCATAATGTATTTTTTTAGGTCATCTATTGATTAAGAATGAAGTGTGAAAGTTTAAATTATATGTACACATTTTATACAACACTTTTAACATATTATGAGATAGGAGTAATTCGGAATATGCATGCAATAATTTATTTAAAGTATATTAATAATATAATTTAACAGAACAATTGTAGGATTCTTTTGAACTTCCATGTGATAAAGTATTCAGATATTCAAATAGTTTGTATATGATTAAATATACGAAGGAAAGTAGTAAAAAGATTTTCTTATAGAACAGTGGAATAGTTTTAAAATAAATGAATTTTATTATTGTTAGTAATGCAGATATGTATTTGTCGATGTACAGTATAGAAAAATCTTGAGAAATAAGATCGGATAGTGACTTGGAAGTACTAGTGGAGAGGAAACCAAGATGATGTTTTTTTAAGAAATAGGAAAAATAAAGGTTTGGATCATATTTAGTTTTGTGTGATTTCAGTATAGTTAACTAGGCCCTATGACTGAACACATATAGTTTGGACAGTGTTTTTTTGCACATCTTTAAACTTTGGATGTTATAATAAAGCTGAAGAAATAGCTTTAACATCGTTCCTATGATAGAGGTTGGTAGACAGATACAGGTCACTCCTCTATAGTGTCTTTTAATTCACTGTGCCATGATTGTCAAGGTATGTGACGAGTAATATTCTAGGTGTATTTTGATCCTATGCATCTATCTTCGCTATCCTTATTTCATGAATCTGCATCGGTCAGAAAGATATTTTCAAAGAAATAATGAATAAAATAGAACTGAAGATATGTTATCGTTTGTGTAAGAATAGTTTATTTGCTTGAATGTATATAATTGTGTAACTTTAAAATTGAAAGTCCAAAATATCATAAAGAGAGAAATAATCATATAATACATTGTAAAATTAATTCGGAAATGAATATAAGATTTTTGAAAGAGAAATCTAAACAAAGTTGTTTTTTTTAAAAGTGATAATAAAATTTAAATGTTTTAAATAATATTTAGAAAATAAGTATTGCATATTTATTAAGAAAATAGTTCAATAATGTATAATAAACATATACTTGTGCATGGTATATTAATAGTAATATAATAATCACATTCAAAGTTAGGCTTGAATGATGATATTAGGATTAATAAACATCGGATAATGAAAAAAAAAAAACCTAATATCAAATGTAGAATAGTGATTTGACTTTGTAAGATTCCATACAACCAATATGAAACTAAATTTTATTATTTTGTAGAATTTTATTACAAATGTAAATTTTGTAAAAAATGTAATTTTAATAATATTAGGGATGAAAAGTGTTTGTGATAATCATATAAGAAATGCTTTTTGTAATAAGCTAACCATAATAATAAATCAAGTAATAATACTGTATTTTCTTAAGTGTTTAAAAAAAAAAAATAAGATTTAACTAGGAAAAGTAAATATTATTCTGATTTCATTTTATAAACTAATAAATTAAGTTGAGATATGAGAGTAAGGGATATCCAATGTATATAGTGTAAAAATATTGTTAATTTATTTATGTTGTTAATAAACTTTGTTTTAAATTTGTTCTAAAGTTTTTGTGTCCGAGTTGTTATTTCTCCACATGGATGCATGAAATCACGATACATTTATAATTGAAACAGACATATAAGTTTTGCACAAAAGGTAAACATAAAAGTGTTAAAATAATTTTGAGGATTTATTGGTATGTTAAAATTAAAAGATCATAATTTTATATTATTTATTGGTGATAAGTAGGTTGCCACAATATTACATTAAATTATATGCTAATTTTGCCACACATATTCTGTTGTCAGATTATTAAAATACTACCACGTACGTATTTATTTATTTCATTTCAGGAAGACATAAGATTATATTATGATTGTTATTATTATTTTTATTATTGTTAGTTGCTGTGTAGTAGATTATGACATAAAATACTTTTTTCATATTTTACTACCATAATTTTAAATCAGTTAGAATACAATTTATGAACCTGAGATTTTATTTTATTTTACTTCATTTTATTTAATTAAGCTAGATTCTTGTTATAAAGAAGATTAAGATATGATTATTATTTTAATCGTAGTGCATAGAGCTTAGAAAGTCGTAAGAATACTATGAGTTAGTTATTTGGTATAGTAAAAAAAAAGAGGGGATAGTGTTCTTATGCCATTGAGGTAGTATCGTGTGGATAATGTCTAAATGTAGTCTATCTCGTTCCCCGTATTGTCACTCCATGTCTCATGAAAATAGTAAATATTTGTTAATTCATTTTAAAATTGAATCGAATTTGTATTTTAAAATTAGAGCTAGTAATCATTTTAATTAATGCTGAATATTTCATTTATTTATTTGTTAACTGAGCTAGAACCCGTAGTATTCGTAATAAACAGTATATTTTGGGGGTGAGAATGCGTGGGGGGAGGTTAGATTGTGATCGCCAACATGTTGCACGATGTGTAGTTGGAACTACAATCGATAGGTTGGATTCAACTAACACAAGGTTAAATTTTGTTCTTCCAGTGAGACTGTGCGATGTGTAGCGGAGTTACATATAATTTAGTATTTGAATTTGTTCATGTAAATCGGGAGATTGTCAATAGACATATTTTACAGAAGTAGATAATTTCATATTTGATTATAGAAATAATTATTAGGATTTAGTTATTAAAGTAAACTAAGTATTTGTTATTAAAATAATTTCAATTTTATGTGGTAGATAATCTGATTGTTTAAAAAATCGTACTATACTATTGTGGGTTAATTGACAAACAAAATTTAAAATATGCATATGTGGCTAACGATTATTGGTATTTAATATGACCATGTTAATTATTGAAGTATTATTAAAAAATATATTTGAAAGTGTTTTAATTTGTGCAAAATATTTGTGAATCATGCATGTGGGAAGTGATGTTGTGACACATATAATTTTAATTGTTATTGTTATGATAATTAGTTAGATAGTATATGGTGTATAGAAGGTATTGTCTATAATTATTGTGGGTGATAGTTGGATGAGATAAAAGAACTGGTAAGAAACTATTTTATGAGAAGTTAATAGTAACATATTATTGGGATATTAAATTTTGAGGAAAAAGTATTATAAAAAAAAAAAAAAAAAGGATAATCAAGATAACAGTTCAGTAGAGGAAATATCTGAATTCATTGTGGATAGTAGTTGTGATGAAGAAAAAGAAGTGGAAGAGACAATTAATATAGAAACAATTACAGATATGGTACAAATTACAGATAACGAAATAAAAGGAGAAGAAAAGATTAGGGAATTAAAAATAGAGGAAGAAGAAGTAGTCACACATAAAAGAGATGTAGATAGCTTCTTATTGTCTCAAATAGCACTGATGATAAAAGAGACCAATATAAAATTTGAATCTTTCAATGAAGATAATAGAATATATAGAAAAGAGATTCAAGAAGATAATAGAAGATATAGAGAAGCGATTAAAGAAGATAATAGAAAACATAGAGAAGAGATTCAAAAAATTAGGAGTAGAAATAGAGAAGAGAGTAATATAAAATTTGAATATCTCAATGAAAATAATAGAAAAAATAGAGAAGAGATTAATGAGAATATAAATAGAAATAGAGAAAAGAGTAATATAAATCATATTAATGAAGCAATTAGAGTTATTAAGGAAGAGGTAATTCAGACTAAAATAAGTAGTCAATATGATGAAATCATTAATACAGATTTGGAAAAGAATCAAAAATCTATTAATTTAATTAGTGAAAGTGGGGTAGATGACAAAGAAATTGTAGAGACTGTAGATGAAGAAAATCCACAATTCATTAAGATAGTTAATAAAGATATTAACTTATGTACTAATTGGACACCAGACAACATAGATTTTATTAAATTAGGAGATAAAGATAGATATAATGATGTATCAGTTGGTAAGATGCAGATAATGAGTTAAGAAAAGATGAGTCTTATATTAAATTCGCTAATAAAGAAACTAAGTTATTTGTTGGAAAAACCAGTATAAATAATGAAATGATTTATGAAGAAAAGGAGATTCATAAAAAATCTATTGAAATAATTAATAGTAGTAATGAATTATATAAAAGAATACTGAAAAATCCCAAAGAGTATTTTAAATTGACTAATAAAATGATAGGGGTAAGTAAATCCTATGAAAGATTAGTTGGTGAAAAAACTATAGATCAAATTAATAGTTTTAAAAAATATTATATTGATGATAAAAGATTTGGTAAATTTACAAAGATAAAATCAAACTCTTCAGAGTAAAAGTATTTAAAGTTGTTGGAACATGAGTTACCAAAAATTATCAATAAAAGTAGTAATAAGTGTAAAAATAAAATACAAGAGGTGATATTTAAATGTAGTGTTAATGATAGAAATATTCATTTACAATTTGATATTTCTAAAGAAATATTGTTTCAAGGAATTAGAAACTTGATACCTAATGGTCAATTTATAAGAGAAAAATTTAATAGGAATAGAGATTTAAGCAAGATAAAAGTAAGACTTAAATGTCTAAAGCACGAAAAATTTATAACAGATCTTCTTAAGAATAATTTTAATAAAGGAAAGAAGATAGGAAATGCTAAGGTGAGACTTAAGAAAGATGAGAGGGAATTAAAGTTTAGATTTAGAAAAGAAAATACTTAATAATCAAGACAAATAATTCCTAAATAAGATGTGTATTTAATAATATATTATAACCTTTTTTTTTTCAGAACAAATATAAATTTTAAATGTTAGCAACCTACAAAGAAATCAATTTAGAAAATTTCTAGAATTGTATGAAGGTCCGTACAAGATTTTTAGAAAAGTGGAAGAGAATGCTTTTGTTTTAACTACACCAGATGGTGAAAAAGGGACATACAACGCTAGAAGTTTAATCCCATACCCATCAGAAGTGTAGAAATTTTTTTATAAGTATTAATAGTTCAAAGTCTGAGTTTAGTGTCAAGATATTATATAAATTTGTATAGCAAACAGTGTATTCTGTTGTATTGAGTAGTATAAGATGGAATTTGGTTGTAGCAGATAATAAAATGAGGAGTATTAATGAATAAAGTAGGTAATAAACTAGATGTTTAATTTAAAATTTTTTATTCGAAGGGGGAAGTTATGTGCCCTTATCTATAGGTCATAATAAGGTAGAATGGTCAATTACTAAAAAAATTTAAATTTTAAAATATGTTTGTGTAATATATTGATAATTGTATGATTGATTAGATTTTATAGTACAATTTAAGGCTGAAAATACCTGGTATATAAAAGTGTAATGAATTATTTTAAAGAAACAGTTAAATAAAGCTTAATTATATCCTTGCTTATGGTTGTAAAAGCTGGCCATATAAAATAATACAGCTATAAATAGTTAAAAGTATATTAACAATCCAATTGTAATATTTTAAAACTAATAAATTAAATAAACACTATATGTAATATTATAATTATAATTAATATTCAAATTTAATCTAATATATTTTAAAATAAACTTTTGGATGGTGAGAATTATATTTAGTTCTACAAGTTGAAATTATTTTCCAAATTTTTTTATAAAATATATCAGTTTTGGTAATATAGACCGAGACGTAAATTAAAAACTCATCTGATAAAGTTAGTAATCATGTGACTGTATATTATATACCTTCACACACACGCTTGTTAGAATATAATAATAAAGTTAGTGAATTATAAAGCTAAATATAATTGCTATCGATCGTTAAAGTAAAAGTTGAAATATTAAATGTTATTTTAATAATTGTTTTAAAGTTTAAATGATTTTGATAAAATTATAATTGAGTTAAAAAAATACTATTCTAAATAATATTTAAGACATGATGTCATAAATTCTTTGTTTTAAAAAGGTTTAATCTATTATAAAACTAAAATGTGTAAATTTGTTCATGCTAAAAAAGTCATTAACCAATCATCGGAGGTATTTTAGCAGACAAAATATAAAAATTAGACGAAGCGGGAGAAAGTAATGTGTAAGTGAAGGAGGGAGTAACATATTTTTTTAGCTGTGTAAGATCGTAAGCTAGAAAAATAATATAATTTTAAAATTTTGTATTTGTTTTAAAAGTTTTTTTTAAATATAATATTTTGAACTGCCTTTACATGGAGAGCTAATTTTTAAAAGTTTTCTTACCAGTGATTTTATTCAAGTTTGGCCAAAACCTTGCAGTAAAAATGGAAATACTACAGAAAACTGTATATAGAAATTATGATAAAGGAAAAATATTTGTAAAGTGCCTTGATACAGCTTTATTTATGCTCAACCAGAAACTTATTATTGTAACTCAAAGGAATATAATTTGGACACTATACGGAAACTTAAAAGAGAAGTTATTTGCCGTCAGGAAAAATTATGATGCACAAATTTATAAGGCTACTCTGAAGTTATTTTATTCTTCTCTATGGAAAAATTAAGATACGTATATCATAAAGAAAAATTATATAAAAGTTATAACAGAGAAAGAATGTTTATCTTTTTAAAGGAAACATTACAAAAATATAGTTACCAGAACTTTAAAAGAAAGGAAAAAATTACCGAATAATGATATGAAAGAGCTATTGTGTTTTTATGAAAAAAAGGAACAGAAAAACTTTTTCTAAGAAGAATTAAAAAATATTATAAAGTGTTCATTGGAGAAATGCTTGATTTAGAAAATATAAATTTAAATTACTTAATGAAAATGGATCCATGGAAACAGAAAATTTTGTTGAATATTTAAATCAAAGTACTGAGAAAATGCATCGTAAAAGTCGCGCGGGAGAAAATATTAGCAAGAAAATATTAGAAGAGAATATGTAGACGTTTTCTTTACGGGATTAACTAATGTCATAATTAATAATTGTATTAAATATTATAAAAAACCAAGGATTGTCATATATGAATATTATTAAACAGAGCAATAATTGTTTTACCTTAAAATTGAACAAGAAGTGACTGAAGAAGAAATAATAAACATTTTTTTTAGCTTTAATATGAACGGTTTTCAAGAAAGTTTGATAAAGAAGTACAGTAAATATAGTTTAAATATTTTTTACTAATTTATTTTAGAATATAAAATGTTATGTGAGATTAGGAAAAACATATAAACATAAATTTAGTAATATTAAAATTTAAATATAATAACTTGATAAAATTATAGAAATAGTGTTTAAAAATAAAGTGTATGGATGTGAATCTTATATCTACAAGGATCAAATGGATGGTGAAGCCTACGGAATGCGATCAAGGAGATAAAGGTCGTTTGGTAATTTTAATAGTTGTTTATAATGCATAATGTATTTTTTTAGGTCACCTATTGATTAAGAATGAAGTGTGAAAGTTTAAATTATGTGTACACATTTTATACAACATTTTTAAGATATTATGAGATAGGGGTAATTCAGAATATGCATGCAATAATTTATTTAAAGTATATTAATAATATAATTTAACAGAACAATTGTGTGATTCTTTTGAATTTTCATGTGATAGAGTATTCATATATTCAAATAGTTTGTATATGATTAAATATACGGAGGAAAGTAGTAAAAAGATTTTCTTATAGAACAGTGGAATAGTTTTAAAATAAATGAATTTTATTATTGTTAGTAATGCATATATGTATTTGTTGATGTACAGTATAGAAAAATCTTGAGAAATAAGATCGGATAGTGACTTGGAAGTACTAGTGGAGAGGAAACCAAGATGATGTTTTTTTTTTTAAGAAATAGGAAAAATAAAGGTTTGGATCATATTTAGTTTTGTGTGATTTCAGTATAGTTAACTAGGCCCTATGACTGAACACATATAGTTTGGACAGTGTTTTTTTGCATATCTTTAAACTTTGGATGTTATAATAAAGCTGAAGAAATAGCTTTAACATCGTTCCTATGATAGAGGTTGGTAGACAGATACAGGTCACTCCTCTATAGTGTCTTTTAATTCACTGTGCCATGATTGTCAAGATATGTGATGAGTAATGTTCTAGGTGTATTTTGATCCTATGCATCTATCTTCGCTATCCTTATTTCATGAATCTGCATCGGTCAGAAAAATATTTTCAAAGAAATAATGAATAAAATAGAACTGAAGATATGTTACCGTTTGTGTAAGAATAGTTTATTTGCTTGAATGTATAGAATTATGTAACTTTAAAATTGAAAGTCCAAAATATCATAAAGAAAGAAAGAATCATATAATACATTGTAAAATTAATTCGGAAATGAATATAAGATTTTTGAAAGAGAAATCTAAACAAAATTGTTTTTTTTTTAAAAAGTGATAATAAAATTTAAATGTTTTAAATAATATTTAGAAAATAAGTATTGCATATTTATTAAGAAAATAGTTCAATAATGTATAATAAACATATACTTGTGCATGGTATATTAATAGTTATATAATAATATCATTCAAAGTAAGGCTTGAATGATGATATTAGGATTAATAAACATCGGATAATGAAAAATAAAAAAACCTAATACCGAATGTAGAATAGTGATTTGACTTTGTAAGATTCCATACAACCAATATGAAACTAAATTTTATTATTTTGTAGAATTTTATTACAAATGTAAATTTTGTAGAAAAATGTAATTTTAATAATATTAGGGATGAAAAGTGTTTGTGATAATCATATAAAAAATGCATTTTCTAATAAGCTAACCATAATAATAAATCAAGTAATAATACTGTATTTTCTTAAGTGTTTTTTTAAAAAAAAAAAAAGATTTAACTAGGAAAAGTAAATATTATTCTGATTTCATTTTATAATCTAATAAATTAAGTTGAGATATGAGAGTAAGGGATATCCAATGTATATAGTGTAAAAATATTGTTAATTTATTTATGTTGTTAATAAACTTTGTTTTAAATTTGTTCTAAAGTTTTTGTGTCCGAGTTGTTATTTCTCCACATGGATGCATGAAATCACGATACATTTATAATTGAAACAGACATATAAGTTTTGCACAAAAGGTAAACATAAAAGTGTTATAATAATTTTGAGGAATTATTGGTATGTTAAAATTAAAAGATCATAATTTTATATTATT
Source organism: Epiperipatus broadwayi (assembly GCA_028023455.1). Classification (NCBI taxonomy): domain Eukaryota; kingdom Metazoa; phylum Onychophora; class Udeonychophora; order Euonychophora; family Peripatidae; genus Epiperipatus; species Epiperipatus broadwayi. Next base: position 2,684,761 of record JAQFVV010012457.1, read on the forward strand.
TATTGGTCATAAGTCGGTTGCCACAATATTACATTAAATTATATGCTAATGTTGCCACACGTATTCTGTTGTCAGATTATTAAAATACTACCTATTACATATTTATTTATTTCATTTCAGGAAAAAATAAGATTATATTATATTATTATTGTTATTATTATTTTTATTATTGTTAGTTGCTGTGCAGTAGATTATGACATAAAATTCCCTTTTCATATTTTACTACCATAATTTTAAATCAGTTAGAATACAATTTATGAACCTGAGATTTTATTTTATTTTACTTCATTTTATTTAATTAAGCTAGATTCTTGTTATAAAGAAGATTAAGATATGATTATTATTTTAATCGTAGTGTATAGAGCTTAGAAAGTCGTAAGAATACTATGAGTTAGTTATTTGGTATAGTAAAAAAAAGAGGGGATAGTGTTCTTATGCCATTGAGGTACTATCGTGTGGATAATGTTTCAATGTTGTCTATCTCGTTCCCCGTATTGTCACTCCATGTCTCTTGAAAATAGTAAATATTTGTTAATTCATTTTAAAATTGAATCGAATTTGTATTTTAAAATTAGAGCTAGTAATCATTTTAATTAATGCTGAATATTACATTTATTTATTTGTTAACTGATCTAGAACCCGTAGTATTCGTAATAAACAGTATATTTTGGAGGTGAGAATGTGCGGGGGGAGGTTAGAATATATATATATATATATATATATATATATATATATATATATATATATATATATATATATATATATATATATATATATATAGATATAGATATAGATAGCTTTACTATCATATTTTTTTAAATCATTACATATATACATATCCTTCAAACCAATACTTGTTTATTATAACCATATAATCTAAACAATGTTATCACCACAATAATATAAATCAAAGAGCAAATTATTTTCAAAATTATGTAATATTTTGTTTCAATAACAAAATCCATAATTTCTGCCTTTTTTAGTAAAGAAAAAGATGATACTTATTAGATCTTGCTATATATCTTAAATGGGTATTCTTAAAAAATAATTAAAGGAAAATATTATTAATCAACAAAGGTTCAAAAAACAATTATAGTAGCCTGTTTGTCATAAAATAAATGTTATAATGAAAATTATATTCTGAAATAAAAAGTTCAACATTTATTTCAATCTTTAAAACAACATACATACATACCCACACACACACACACACACACACACACATACATATATATATATATATATATATATATATATATATATATATATATATATATATATATATATATATATATATATATACTTGACATCACACAGTGTTCCTTCATTGTACATCTCAATGTAGATCTGGGATTAAATTTGGATTCTCTTTCTCAGGGTTCTTCAAAAGTTACAACATTGCAAAGGCCAGTAATCCTAAAACTTACATCCATTTATTTATATTGGATTTATTACAATATTTAAGGATTTAACCATTTCTGTGTGACTCACAAATTAATATTATATCCGTGAAGTAGTAAACCATGGATGCATTAAAGAAGCAAAATAATGTGTTTCTAATAATATTTAATTAATAAATAGTACCAGCTGACCAGTTTAAATTGTCACTAATATAAATTTATTACATAAAATTAATATAAATAAGATCAGCTTACATGCAGAGAAGATAATGACCTATTGGATTTTACATGGTGATATTAAAGTTAATGGTGTCTTATACAATGATGAGTGCCCTACTTAATTTAAATTGAAATTGTGAATGTGTATCAGTCTAGTGTATGTTTTATCTATGAATAATTACATTCTAATTTATTTTTTGAGAGGATCTTGTGGACAGGTTTGATTTTAAAAAGCACATGGGGTTGCTAATGAACATAGGTGGAGGTTGGCCTGCAAATATTTATTAGAAAATGTGATAATACCCAAGATCGTGGGATAAATGGTACATCAATATGAGGAGGATAAGCTTGGTAATCTGATGCTATGGTTCACACAACTGATTGCATGTCCCTGGCAGTAGAGGTGCACATCATTCTAACCAAGGATGCATTCCAGTGGAGTAAGCTTAGATGTGCAAAAATCCAGGACTTGGGGGTGCAAGAAAACTACCCCAAATCCAAAATTAAAACAGATCAGCATAAAAATAATATTAAAAACACAACCTAAGGTTTCACTGCTACAAGCAGACTTCTCAAGTGTAAAGAACTAAAAAACTACACAATATATATAATATTAAAAACTATCCATAAATCCATTCACTTCCCCCCACCCTTAATATTAAAAGAACTCTTAAATAAGTTAATTGCTTGAGAATAATAAATTTTCAATAATAAAGACTCTTTAATTCTTCTTTTGATTTCATTTCTCTCAAAGAAGGCAACCTTAGCTTTATCAAAATCAATAGTGTGGCCTGTATTTTTTTCATGGACATACAAAGCAGAACTATGATATCTATTTTTAACTCTACTTTATGAACTTTTATTCTTTCATTTAAACTCAAACTACTCTGACCTATGTAAACCTTCTTACATAATAAACAAGGAATAAAATATACTACACCAGGCATAGTCTTTCTATCAAAAACTTCTTTTGTATTATTTAATAAATTATTCAATGTAACACCCTTTTTCCAAGCAATTTTCTTATTTCCAAACAATATACTACTTTTACACACAATTTTATAAGAAGACAATTTAAATGGCAAAGAAATAAAATCATATTTTTATTTAACCTTTACATCCTTCCAAATATTACTATTAATCAAATACTTTTAACAAATTTATCAGAATATCCAACACTCAAGTAATCTTTATAAAATTGATATTTCTGAAACAAAGCAACCCCACTAGAATTATTTAATTTAATATTTCTATGCCAATAATTCCTTAAAGCAGGTACTTTATGAGATACAGACTGATAGCTATCAGGTTTAATTTTAGATCTTAATTCTTTACTTTTAACTAAATGACTGCACAATAAACAATTAGTTTTTACATTTCTAATCACCAAAAGATCTAAAAATTTTAACTTACCAAAATCTAACCCTCCTCCTTCTAACACAAATGTTATAGAAGAATCAAAACAATTAAACTCATTTACAAATTCCTCCAATTTATCATTCTCAACTACAAATAAACAATCATCAACATATCTGACAAATAATTTTACATATAAACAATTCTTTTTAATAATAATTTCATTGTCCATAAAACTAATATAAACTGAACATACTAAAGGAGAAATAATATAACCTATTATCCAACCTTCCTTAATCTTATAAAAAATACCTTTATAAGTAAAATACATAGAATCTTCCAATAACAAAAGCAAATCTTTAATTAGTTTAATTTTATTTTTTTGATAAAGAACTTTTTCTTAATCAATACAGACAAAAGAACATCAATAATGCTTAAACTATTATCAGACTGATACATATTTTCAATATCTAAACTTCCAAATACCCAATTACTTTCCATTTTAAAATTATTAATCTTATCAAAAGCCTCAAAAGAAGAAGAAACTGTGTACTGACCAAAATCAACAAATTGTTTTAAAAAATTATTCAAGAATCTAGAAATACCCTCTACAACACTACCTGTAAAATCAAAAATAAGTCTTGAAAGAAAACCATCTTTATGAGTTTTAATATTCACAAACGTCTTATCAGATGTAAAATCATTAGGATAGCATTTTAAATAATCTACTCTATTAAAAATTTTTACATTAACCATTTTCTTCATAATATCTATCATTTTTTTCTTTTAATCAAATTACCTGGCTCTTTATCTAACAACATATATTTACCATTATTTAATTATCAATCCATTTTCTATTTGAATTCATCTCCTTTCATAATAACAAACCTACCAGCTTTGTCTTCATGAGAAATGATTACATCATTAGCAATTAACCTATTCTTAAGATGTTTAATCTCAGCAGGATTAGTAACATTTTTTCTTTCCTTTTTAAACTTTTATTTAAAATCGATTGAATACCAACTTTCTGCTCATCACTCAAATTACTAGATTCAATAGATGAAATTGTATCAAAAACTATATTTTTTTTGAATGAAATGGAACAAAATTAGGGCCTTTACCAAGAATATATAATTCTCTATCATTTAACTTCAAATCAGAAAGATTAATAACTCTATCCTCAGAAACATTATTCTCATACCCTTTATCACTACAATAAATTTTATTAACTTTCCCAAACAACCACTTTAATTTTCTTTCATCTTTTTTACAATAGAAATTTGACCCATTCTGACTTCTTATAAAATTGTGTGTAGAAATAGGATATTGTTTGGAAATAAAAAATTGCTTAAAAAAGGGGTGTTACATTGAATAACTTATTAAATAATACAAAAGAAGTTTTTGATAGATAGACTATTCCTGGTGTAGTATACTTTATTTTTTGTTTATTTGTAAGAAGGTTTACATAGGACAGAGTAGTTTGAGTTTAATTTGAAAGAATAAAGGTTCATAAAAGTAGAGTTAAAAATAGATATCTTAGTTCTGCTTTGTATGTCCATGAAAAAGATACAGGTCACACTATTGATTTTGATGAAGCTAAGGTTGTCTTCTTTGAAAGAAATGAAATCAAAAGAAGAATTAAAGAGTCTTTATCATTGAAAATTTATTATTCTGAAGCAATTAACTTATTTAAGAGTTATTTAATATTAAGAGTGGATGGGAAGTGAATGGATTTGTGGGTAGTTTTTAATATTATATATATTGTGTAGTTTTTGTAGTTCTTTACACTTGAGAAGTCTGCTTTTATCAGTGAAACCTTAGGTTGTGTTTTTTATATTATTTTTATGCTGGTCTGGTTTAATTTTGGATTTGGGGTAGTTTTGATTTTATATTGACTAGTTTAGCTTTATGATTGTAATGTGTATATATATATATATATATATATATATATATACACATTACATATTACATATTATATATATATATATATATATATATATATAATGCTAAAACAGCAATCATATACTTTGATCCAGATTACTATCTTCCCACACATATATACAATCAGTGCTCAACTTTATATTATGATAGACAATGTTCATAATTTAATGAATGGCTGAAAAGTTATAAATTGGAATTTATAACTTTTCAACCATTCATGTCATTGAAAATTTGATAATGGAACATTCAAATCCAACATTAGTGCTAAGATTGTCATTATATCCATGTTGACCATTTAGTTATTCTAATCACTTATGTACAGAAAAATGATCCATTTACATACAAATGTGAGGGATGGGCAGATCTTTAATGCACTATGGTTAATATGCAAACTAATACAATGTACAGGCTTACACACATCTGCACATATATAATGTAACATATAAGGAATTCAACCTCAGACTTTCACATGACAATCAACTGTTCCACCTGATCACACACCTTTTGAAAAAATAAACAATTTTGTATATTGAAACAATATATTCAATGTTTCATAATTGTTTCACCTTTTTTTCTCTTGGCTTCATCTATGCCCGGTTTAAACCTTCTCTATGTACAGGTATATAAACATACAAGGTTATATATGTGTTATCGCACATATTTAGGTTGACATATGACTGTGATATCAAATTACATATATTACAGTGTTATATTTATTCACTATAAAATATTTTGTTAAATACTTGTTTTATTTAAAAAGAGTTTATATTTTGAATAGTTTGTGGTCCACACATGACCCTGTTATATGTAGAAGGGATACTGCTAAAACTAGAACAATTCTTAAGTTTTAAACTTAAATAAATCACAAAGAAAATCTGCCTTGCAATATCAATTTTAAAGAAAAAATATTTTATTAGAAAAAATAAAAAGAGAATTTAAAATGTATTGAGGTACAAAATTTCAAATATTCTTGTCCACAGTGAGATGGTCTAATGTTTAAACCGTATAAATAAGCCTGACTTTTTGCTACAAGTTTTATTATAGAATCTTTTGTGAAGCATTATTTACCAAACTCTATGCCAGCTGTCATACCAACAAGTCTGGCTGTGCAAAAACCTAGGTTTTGATGTCTATTAGCAGAATATGGCAATTTGAATTCATCACTACATGCCTAAAGGAACGATCATCATCACAGAAAAGTGAAACCATCCAACAGCCAGATGCAAGAAGAATAAGAGATCTTTTGTTGCCTATCCTGAAGAGAATGCCTTTATTTGACTATCTGATGTGTCCGCATTATAAGCTACCGTAGAGACAACTGATAATTTTCTTTTCAAAAACTGCACAGTTCTATAATTTAATTGGTAAATCTATAATATTAAGCTAGCTTATTTAATGAAATAAACGTTCAGTATTATTTTTAAAACTCTCTAAATTAAATCATTTCTAAAGCAAAACTATTACATATGTCTGAAATTACATTTATAGTGTAAAATAAGTTACTGTCAAACTTATTTCTTAAAATCTGTCAAATTAAACCTTTTATAAATTAATCTTGTAAACTTGCCTGAATCCACATTATTTTTTTATAATATATAAATAACTGTAATGAGATAAGATTTTTTTTTAAAAAAACTGCAATCATGCCTAGATATATTGTTTTAGTATTCGTTTTCAATTTAATATACATGTTATAATATGCCCATCATTCAAAACAGTGAATAATAATTAATTAACTGTCAACAGAGATAATTAAAATATCCATTTTGAATATTTAAAGAATGCTCTTTAACATATTAAATCACTGTTTCAATAAGTAATATTGATAGAAATTTGTGGTCGAGGGGTCAGCGCGACTGCCTTGCACTTGCAGGCAGTTGCCCGGCTTGCGGGTTTGCGTCCCGGCCGATGCTATGACACTTAAAAAAAAACGATCTATATGTGCTCACTATTGTCATGATTCTATATTTATTATAAATTGCATTATTTTTTTGTGGTTTGCTTCGTCCATTTCATAAATTATGACATTTGAAATATAATAATTAGAAGTGATATGCTAGCTAGAAATGATATTAAAGTATATTTGTTAATGTTTATAAATGCCGGTCAAATACACATTCCCTTCTTATATATATATATATATATATATATATATATATATATATATATATATATATATATATATATATATATATATATATATATATATATATATATATATATATTGTGCCCTTTTGTATGGGTCTCCATAAATTGTTGTATCAATCTATTAAAAATTTTAAATTTAAGATATATTTAGCTATATGATGTTAATTTTATTTATAACAATTTTTTAAAAAGTGTAATTAAAGTAATTCATGAGTATTTGATATGTAGAAATTGTGCTGATGTTTGAGAGAGACGTTTCAATGGGAATGATAATAGTATATGGTTGGGAAAACTGGCCATGATCAATACTGCATTAATAAATTTAATAAATAAATGTTTAAAGTTAAAGGTTTTAAAAAAAGACAAGTTAAAATTAAATGCATATATTTATTGTTGATAAAGATTAATATTTAATAAGGGAATATAAATATTTTAATTATTAGTAGTACATGATAGAAGATTAATATTTGATTTTAATAATATCGAATTATTATTTTAAAAATTATTATAAGATATTATTTATTTTAAAAATATTTATTTTTAAAAAATGAATTGTTAGTTTATTTTTAGATTATTACAAGCGTCTGTAGCTGTGTTGTAAAACAGATGTTAGTTAGACATACACACATGCTTGGGAGTTTTTTAGTAAAGTTGCAAAGCTATTTTAAAATTCTGTTATAAAATTTATAAATATTATATTGGCTATCGCGAAATAAAAATAAAGATAATTAATGTGAAATATTAAATCTGATTTTTAAAATACTGCTTTAAAAAAAAATATAACAAATAAAAATAGACTTAATTTATTTATAAAAATAATCTTATAAAAGTTAAAAATGAAATTAAGTAAGAAAGAATATTTTAAGAAAATGTTTAATGGATTTAAATAAATGATAAAGATTAATTTAAGAATTTAATAATGTGATAAATAATAAATATTAAAAAAGTCATTATTTATTTTTAATTCTGTCTTGTTGGTAAAATATGTAAATAAGCTAGCAAGTTGATTGTTTAATTCACCAATCAAGTGGGAGGTTCTTCCGGTATAAAACCAAGGTTCCATTGTTCGGAGGGGGATTGTGATTGAAATTCTTAAAGTAAAGGGTGCTATTAGAAATAGCTAAGTAATTATAGACGCTTTCAAAATCGTTTAAAATTATAAGAGAGTAATTTTTAAAAATAATTTATAAAAGTTTATCGATAAATATGCAGTGTTAATTTTAACTATAATTTCCTATTGATCGTTTCTATTGAAGCTCAATTTACTATCAAATAGTCATGAAAACTTCGTATAAGGATAAAATGGATTGGAGACATTATACTAAAAATTTAACAAACGCTGGATTAACTAGGAGAGTTATGAGATGCATAAAAGTAATACGTTGGACCTTATATAAATTTAAAAGCTGATTGTAATTAATTTTATAAAACAGATATTTAAAAGAATGAGAAATACTTCTTTATGAAGAAAGTATTGGTAAATTGTAAATTTAAGTATATATCTTGGTAAAGATATGATAAGTAACAATAATTGTATAAATATTTGCCTTGTTAAGTCTTTATGGTTTAAAAGACTAAATTTTGACAATTTTAAAAGGCAAATAAATTGGAAATTTAATGGGTAAAGAAATACCTATAAAAACATTATTATATTAGTAAAGTCTGAACGCTGGTCGTACAGAAGACTCTAAAAGTAATCTTACCTAAATATTTGTTAAGGAATGTGCAAATCAAATATATGTAGATATCCAAATCAATTAAAAATAATTAAATAAGAACTTGGTAAATTATAGACTAATTCTAAAAATAATAACTTTTAAATAATAATATTTTTTCCTTAAAAAGAAGTGAATCCGGATTCCATAAACTATTTTAATTATTATTTTATTCTTATGGTGGAACTGACTTTCTCTTTATTTTTTTTTAAAAAAAGAACGTTTTTCATTTATTTCATAAAAACTTTTAAAAACACGTGATGTACCGGAAAAGGAAGTAATGTTGGTGAAAAATTGTGCCTAGGAAAAAGAACTATTATGGATGAAAGAAGACACCGTTGGATTTTATGTAATATGTTTTATTTATTAACTAACATAAATATTTAATTAATTATTGATTTATTAAAGATAGGAAAGGTACATTTACATTTTTTAAAATAATGACTAAATATTAATATAACTTTTCATTGCATAAAGTTTATTTTATAATTATACAACACATAATATTTTAAAGAATAATTGTTAAGTGTAAATGTGAAATTATTTTGAAACTGTATTTCTGGAGAACATCGTGTGATGGACTGTACATAAAAGTATCATTTATGGTAAAAAATTATGTAATAATAATAATTTGATGTATTTTCTATGTTTTCTTTAGATCAACCAAGTGTTATTTGATTGTTGAATGGATGTATAAATATTTAAAGAATACACACACATAATATTAGTAATAACAGTTTTATTTTAAAATGCATACTTTAAATTGATGATGTAAATTTAGTACAACGTAATATGAGAACCTAGAAATAATTATATGATTCTTTCGTTAATAAATTTTAATGTTTCTGCTACAATATTAAAATTAGATTTATTATATTATTGTAAGTTATTTATTTTCTTTTCAAGTTAGTAAGAGATATAATAAAAATCTATATTTTATTTTTTATTTTTATTAGATAAGTAAGTTAATTTTATGTAGAAATTTATATTTTTGATTGAAGGTTTATCTTATATAGATGATGAGGTATAAGAGATTTTGGATAAATATTATTTTTTTTTTAAAAATTGGTTATCTATTTTTCTGAAGATAAATAAGGTTAAAATGACTTTTGTAGATAGAAGTTTTTAGGAAGGAATAAAAATAACAAATAAAGAAGAGTAATAGTTTTAAATTTATTTGATATAATACTTTATAAAAATTTGAAATTGTTGAATAATTTAAAATATTACTTTAAAAGAACATATACGTATTGCATATTTTGATAAGACATGTAGTATGACATTATATTGGGATGAAATAAATAATTATAATCAATAATTGTTATTATATTACAAAGTAATATCAGTTTATACATTAATTAATATTTGAGTAATACTGATAGTAAATATACTACATACTAGTACATTATAATATAAATAGCAGTAAGACTTAAGTGAAATAGCATTTTAATTATTAAAGTCTGTTTATTTACATATATGCTATGAATGATATTTCACATAAAACCTTTTCTTGTATTAACTGAGGACAAATGATGTTTATTAAAATTTAAAGTCATAATCTTAATTAAATGTTATTGATAGAACATTTTAAGAAATGTATAAGTTATCTATTTATGATTATGGAAATAGTAACAGTGTAAAAAAAAAACTTGTATTATTATTTTTCCTTATTTTTTATTTTTCTTTGATTTCCACTTTAAATGTAAATAGTGTAAATAAGTTATATGTTAAAGTTGATGTAAATAAATTTGTTTAAGTTGTTTTAAAAGTGTGTCGAATTCATTATTTTACACCACATCATTTGACAACAGATAATTTGAATGTACATAATATTTGCACAATATGAATTTATTATTATTATTTTTTAGAAAGAAACACAATATTTTCTTAATATAATTTATAGAAATTGATTGACATTAACATATAATATTACAATGGTCACAAAGTAGTTATAATGCACAATATAAGAGTACAATACTATTTATTGCCACAGATTGTTAAATTATAATATTTTGGTCTATTTTAAAATTAAGATACTATATGGAAATGAAAGACATGCATATGATTTACTTATTTTCTTAATGATTAAAAGTATAATCCAATAGATAAGATTAAGCTATATACTAAAGATTATTATTGTTAGTTATTGTTATTGGAATAAGTTAGGTGTATTTAGGTTTGATATTAAATCTCTTATCATTCCTATCTACATGAATTATTATTACTTTAAGATAATTAGAAGAACCTGAGATTTATTTTTTAATTATATTTCCTTAACAAAAGATTTAGATTTATTTATCTATTATTATTAAAGATAGTTCATTTATAAAAGTCATAAGAGTGCTGTAGAGTTAGTAATGAGATAATAAAGAGGTAATAGTATTCTTATGCCATTGAGACAGTGTCTTGGAAAGACATTGGCTCAATGTAAATTCAATTACCAATTGTAACTTCACTTCACAGTCTCATGATTTTGATAAATACTTATTTAATTAATACATAATATTGAACTATATTAATTTTGATAAATTATAATAAATCTGATAAGATATAGTGTTATAAAAATATATTAAAGATAGTTATATATATTTTTAGCCGAGCATAATGATTTAATTGAGCTAGTCATATTTTTAAATTATATTATATATCGAGAAGTGAGGGTACAATATATATATATATATATACACATACATTTATAAAGATAAATAGGTATATATATATATATATATATATATATATATACCTATTTATCTTTTGTGTATGTGTTGCAAGTGTGTCTTTATAAAATATGCATTCATGCATTAACAATTTGCTGCGCCTTATAAATGGGTTCTTGGTGACAGACCATCCGACTGTTTAGTTTGATATGGCTATCTTTATTAGAACTGAAACATGAGGGTTTAGATCATGTTTATAAATCCTAGCCAAGTTTCTGAACTTATCTGTTCTTATATAAATAGCATCAAAGTGTCCAGTCTGAGAGAGCCCAAGCATTTGATGCTGAAGCTTTTGAATAATTACTTGCTTAAACTGTAAACTTACTCTTTAGTATTTTATATAGTGCCATAGTTTATACATGTGAGTCTAAAAGTAACCACTTCCTTCCTCTATTATTATTTAATTATTCAGCAATAGATTGAACCTCAAATGTTGGTTACCAATATGAATCTGCAATATTTTGACTTTATTAAGTTGCTCACACTGTTAATATATATAACAGCCATCTCAGAACTATATTTATTCATCATCTCTGGTAGACCATTATCTTAAAATGTTATCAAACCATGATTAATAAAATTGGTATATTATACGATTATAGGCATGATTTAATATCCGAACATACAGTTATTTTAATATGTTATGATGAGACAGCTGTACTGATAATTGTATCACCTCTTAAATAAAACCTGCATGTATGGAACACATATACTTAAGTGATATATAATCTATACTTCATTGTTACTTTATTTAATTTATTTTGTTATTGTTTTAATAAACATATTTAAAATTCAAAATTTGTTTCATATCTTTCTGACTTGTAGTTTTATTTCAATCCAAACCACATTATCTTATTCACTCTTCTTAAAAATGTAAATGTTGGGCATACATTGTTTTAATTACAGTAAATAATGTATTAAGGGGTCTCTTCTAGCCATTGTGTTAAATTGATAGTTAGCCTATAGTTCCATGTTTCACCTAGACGTAAGTCAGCTCACAGGTTAAATTGCAACTGAGTGTGATTTCAGAAATGTCACTCATAGAGTGTTAAATCACAAAGTGCTAGAAAATGAATTGAGATTTTCTGAGATAAAAGGTCTCACCACCTCATTCTGGTTAGCATTGTTGTATTCAGTCTGAAGTTTGAAATTTGTTGCATAAGTGTAAAAATCTGATGGTTACATAAGTTGTTTTCTTTGATTATGGTGCACAAACATTTAAGCTTGAACTGTTTATCTCAATACCCTGTACAGATTGTTTTTCGCAAGAATAATGTCTTGATACAATATGTGTTGTGGGTATATTTTTTTCTCTGATTATGGATGCCCAATTGTGGAGTTTTATTAATCATTTCCACACCCCATAACTGACACTCCCTGAGATCATGGGAAGACTTTTAGTTTATCTGTATATAGGTAACACAAAAATATCTTCATTTATAGATGTATTTTTTTTCTTCTGTCAATTATGGCATTGCAAATGGAAGACATGAATACAACTATATACCCAAAGCACCTGAGTTATGCATGTATTTTTTTATTTTTATTTACTTAAATTTCTGTAATATTTATATTGTTTTTCATTTTAAAATTGTCTCTGACTGAATATGTGAATACTCAAATTGTATACATAAATATAGCTCAATTTATGGAAGATGTATCAAACAGTTACGATTTATATTGTATACAGATTGGAAATAGTAATTTGCTGATATATATTTAATATGTTTTATTCACTTGTGACTGGCGGCTGGTGGTGACTTGAATAGGTTAAAAGTCTTTCTTATATATATTTTGTCATCAGAAGTAGAGAAGCTCAAAAGAGACTGGCTGTTTTGCAGTTGATTTAAAATTTGGATTGGATTAGAAGTGGGCAATGAAACACAAAAGGCAATGTCAATATATGTACATACATTTGAAAGCTAAAATCAAAACTGGTACAGAAAACAAAATTTTTCATTCTGAATGTATCAGTTTTTTAAAGCAGCTTGAATGAAGAAACGAAAAAAGACACATCAGTAATGTTTATTTTTTATTTTTTCTTTGTAAAATGTGTCTTTTATATATGCATATTTTAAAATGTTTAGCAGAGACAATCTTAAGAGTGACATTCATTAGAGATGGGTGAATAAGCATGAGATAAGCTAATAAATTACATAGTGGGCTGAACATTGTAAAAGTAGAGAGTGGCTTTTTCAGGAAGAGAGACAGTAAATAACCATGTTTCTGTAATATCCATGGGTTGTTATATATATATATATATATATATATATATATATATATATATATATATATATATATATATATATATATATATATATATATATATATATATATATATATATATATATATATATATATATATATATATATATATATATATATATATATATATATAAAATGGCTAGTAGCACAGATCATGTTGAAAAGAAAGCCAGAACATATCATTATGTAGAAAGACAAAACATGAAAAATATCTTAACACCAAATCTCTTAACACCACAGAATTCAAATATGGTAATGAAAGAGCAAGAGCCAGTCAGGGATAAAAGGAGAAATTTAGTTAATAAGTTGGAGGCCTGAATATAAACAATGCAAAAACAGACAATTATTTGTCTAGTTGAGTATGGCTGAGATCCAGAAAAACCAGGAAGCATGGGATAGGAGAAATCTGGAAACTGAAATCTCAGTCCAGAAGCATTGACTCAGCATCCATAAGAGATGGGCAGCATCAGACCACCAGTCAGATTTTTATTGCTTTGATAAAGAATAGCAAAAATTTTTAGAATTGGAGGGCAGTTACTGAAGTAAATTTGTAGAGTTGGAGGAGGAGTTCAAGAAAAGATATTGCAGAGATGAAAATAGGGCTCCAAAGAATCAATGAAGAAACATGTAAAAAGCAAGAAAGGAGAAAATGGTTGACTGTAAAGGAAGCCAAACAGAGGTGTGAGAAAAAGCCATGGAAAATCAAGGAGAAAGTCAGACCAACCCTTACAGGTTACCAAGACATTAAGAGAGCTACAGAAGGAGATAGAAGTGCTAATCAGAATAGTGAAGAAGTAGATGTAATAGGGAAACCAGAAAAGATAGAATAAAGTCTAAGGAAGTAAGAAATGGCTGGAGAATGTGTAGAGACAGATAGAGACAATGACAATAAAGAGATGAATCCAAGAGGAGATGGATGCAGAGAAGAAGGAGACAAGTAAAATTAATAAAAGACATTTAGAAAGTAATGTTAGACAGGATAAATCAGAATCTGTGAAAGAAAACACAGAGGAGATTCATATGAAGATAGATAAGAGATTGTTTGAAACCAGAAGCTTATCCACTGAAGTTGGGTATAATGTAGGTGGTATGGTGGAAGAGCCAGTGTTTACCCTGGAGAAAAATATGGAGGCTTTGTCTTTGAACCAGACCCCTGGAGAATGGTATCCAATAAAACCCAGCACAAGTGAGACAAGCAATATCCCATAAATTACAAGGAGTGTGAGAAGAAAAGTAAACTAAGAAAGTTGAGTTTCAGGAGTAGGATAGAAGATAAGTCCCATGGAAAACCACCAGTTTGCAAATTGCTTTCAGAGGATGAAGACAATGAAGTCATATTGATGGTTAAAGTCCTGTGGGAGAGTGATCATATAGGAAGAGAGTTTTCAAGATGGTGCCAGTATGGAATGGGCAAGACAGCATGGAAAAAGGTGAGTAGAAAAGAGGAACTTATGTGATTAGTATAAGAATGACAGAGGTTAAGAAAAAGATATGATCAGATATGTTTTAAGTATTAGTTATTTTAAACTTTTAAATGGCAATAATTACTATCAAAATAGTTTTACCATTTTCAACACAATATTTATTTCATACATGTGCTACTCTAAAGCCAAGTGCTTATTTCACGACCAAAAAATTTGTCACTCTTCAATAAAACCCTATATATATATATATATATATATATATATATATATATATATATATATATATATATATATATATATATATATATATATATATATATATATAGCCTACTTAAGACATTGTATTTATATAATAATTATTTAGCAAATGTATTGCAAATTTCAACATGCTATCTGAGACGTTCTAGAAGTAAATGAAATAACATAAATAAAATAAGCAAACACATAAATAAAAAAATTATCTATCTATCTATCTATCTATCTATCTATCTATCTATCTATCTATCTATCTATCTATCTATCTATCTATCTATCTATCTATCTATCTATCTATATATCTATCTATCTATCTATCTATCTATCTATCTATCTATCTATCTATCTATCTATCTATCTATCTATCTATCTATCTATCTATCTATCTATCTATCTATCTATCTATCTATCTATCTATCTATCTATCTATCTATCTATCTATCTATCTATCTATCTATCTATCTATCTATCTATCTATCTATCTATCTATCTATCTATCTATCTATCTATCTATCTATCTATCTATCTATCTATCTATCTATCTATCTATCTATCTATCTATCTATCTATCTATCTATCTATCTATCTATCTATCCATCTATGGTATATGAATAGCAACAAAAAAAAAAGAAAAAAATGTCATCTTTTTTTGACTTAAAAAAAATTCACTTGCAAAGTATCTTTCTTTCTTAAACATAAAGTTTCTGACTGACACAAAGAAAGGAATGGTGATTCAAAATGAGTACATGTTACTAAACATAAAGACAAATTCCTATAGTTTAGACATTCACAATTTAGATTTAATTCAGAGTTCTCCAATGTTCATAGCAATAGCTATTTGAGTTCACTAATATAGCATGTGCAGTAATAAATTTTTATAATAACAGAAATATGGATGGATAGTTTCAGCTATGTTTCATTTATATTTATCTTTCAATTATGCCTGATTTTTTTAAAAATTTATTTAGCTGCAACATTAGCAGGTTTATAACAAGTAAACATCAGTTTCCCATTAACTTTATGAATTATCACAAATATAATTATTTAGGTACGTTGGTAATTCATCATTTACTTAAAATCTACAGTGCTTTAAGCAATAATATTTTTAAAATAAGTCCACATACCAAGGAAACAAGAAATATGTACTATTAATGTCCTTCTACTTGATTTAAATATCATATTAAATAAATACTAGAAATTAATTAATTATTTGTAAGCCACACATTCACTTTGTTAAAAGTAATTTATAAGCATGAATAAGAAGCATAATTATTATCACAGAGTAATTCAAATATATAGTGTGGAAATATTATACTTGCATCCTTCCATTTAAACTTGAATTTTATACAATTAAAGAACAATTTAAATGGAGAGTCTAATGTAAGTTTTGTTAAGCAGTCCTGTATTAATTTCCTTAAAAGGTTATAAAGTTCAAGCAGTTTCATTTTTTTTCTTTAATAATAATACAAAATAAATAAACAAAGTAGATTAAAATTATCAGCATATAAATACATTTAATAATGATGTGATTAATTAAATGTTTAACTGAGTGGAAAATAATTATTTTATAATTAAGCCTGACATATTTTTTAAAGCTGTCTGCTAGCTAGAATTACCACACTGAATTCAATAAAGAAAATAATGTTTAATAATTCACACTTTGGAGATTAACTGACTAGATTTCTGGAAGACATTTAAAAAATGCACAAAGAAAAAGTGGCAGAAAGTGAATGAATGACTGAATGAATAATAACTGAATTTCTGTTAATAACTATCACTTAAATATATTTATTTTCCATCAATAAAGAGGCCATATTAACCTCCAATGGTTAGCTCCACTTTTACACTTGTTTAATTAGAGAACATATATTCAAGAAATATTATCATGAAAAAAAAAAAAAAAACATTGTAATTTTCTAAATCAGATCCAACTAAAACAAATGAAAAATAAGTTTTTTACACTTTTGGTATAAATGAATATTAAAAAATTAGTAAAATAAAATAGTTGATGACACAAATTTATTTGTCATATGATTCACCAATCCAAATATCTATTAATCACTCAAAATTTATTTAACATCTGTTATGAGAGATATTTACTGTAATTTTAAATGTTTTATTCTGGAATGAAAAAATTTATATTGTAATTACATATAAAAATGAAATTGAAAGATGAAATAGACATACATGCATACACATATACGGTTATATGAATAGTAAATTATCCTGTCTGAAATATGATTGGCATGGCTATGGATTAAAAATACTTCACTGATTATATTACTTACACATAGATGGGTGTGTCAAATAATAAACAGATGAGAAAATCATCTAAACCAATGCCAAACAATATTCTACGAATTAATAAAACAAATTTACATCAACTTAACTTGTGTATAAATAACTCCTATAATAATCCACCACCCCCTTTTCTTGCATTAAATATTTCAACAAATATAATAATAATAATAATAATAATAATAATAATAATAATAATAATAATAATAATAATAATAATAATAATAATAATAATAATAATAATAATAATAATAATAATAATGATGATGATGATGATGATGATGATGATGATGATGATGATGATGATGATGATGATAATAATAATAATAATAATAATAATAATAATAATAATAATAATAATAATAATAATAATAATAATAATAATAATAATAATAATAATAATAATAATAATAATAATAATAATAATAATAATAATAATAATAATAATAATAATAATAATAATAATAAGAAGAAGAAGAAGAAGAAGAAGAAGAAGAAGAAGAAGAACAAGAAGAAGAAGAAAAAGAAGAATTGATTATAAAAATTATCAACTAACATTCACAAGCAACTCTCACATAAGATCTTAGAACATTAACAAAAAAAGTTTTAATATATATATATATAATTGAAATAATATTTTTAACGGTTTACAAACAATTATAAACAATCTTTAAATCCGCAAAAGTACTTTCAGTTACTTTCTAACCTGCCTCAACTGCCATTAAATTCAAGAACTAAAAGCGGAAGCAAACATCATCAATTCAAATTCCACGAATCTCGTATTTTAATGTTAGAAGCTTGTCGATTTATTAAATGCATTTTATTCCTGTTTATATAAATTGCCTTTTTAATTTTTCTTTTACTATGGTTACTCTCTTCATGAAGAATTTTTTAAAAATTCTTCACGAAGAGAGAAACCATAGTAAAAGAAAAAATAAAGAGGCCATTTTTATAAACAGGACTAAAATGCATTTAATAAATCGACAAGCTTCTAACATTAAAATACGAGATTCGTGGAATTTGAATTGATGATGTTTGCTTCCGCTTTTAGTTTTTGAATTTAATGGCAGTTGAGGCATGTTAGAAAGTAACCGAAAGTACTTCTGCGGATTTAAAGATTATTTATAATTGTTTGTAAAACTGTTAAAAATATTATTTCAATTATAATTACAATATTGTTTTTAATTAATGGATATTTTATTTATATATATATATATATATATATATATATATATATATATATATATATATATATATATATATATATATATATAGTAACAGGATGGAGTAGTAGGAAGTATGGAAAGACAAAGAGTGAACATGGGGCCAAGGGAAAATCAGCATCCACCATAATTCAATATAAAATCAATAATTTAATTTACAAAAGTATATATAAGTAATTTGGTAAATATATATTAAAGAGAGAGCATGAGATCAAGAGAGATCAGAAGAGCAACTTAAAACATAATTATAAATTCATCAACCAGCATTATCAAAAATTAAAAAAAAACAGTCTCAGTTATACTCAAGATAATAACCATTCAGCCTGAAATGATCAATCAATCAAATATAATAAAATCAACAGTCCATCTTGTGGTTGAATTTGAACAATAAAAAACATAAATCAACAGTCAACCTTGTGATTGGATCAGAAATGGGTCTTCTGTAGACCAGGCTAACTATTGAACCTGTGCCAGCTTAGGCAATTCTTTAAACATAACATGGAAACATCAACTTAATTTTCATTTATTAGAATACACAATAATCAGAAAATATTTAAATCAACATTATGCTGTTGCACATTCGCTTTGAAGATTTTAACTATAAATGAATTAATACTAACCCTCAACCACATTGCTCTATAAAAATGATTTATTTACATACATTTAATAATCAGAAAACTGAAAGAATAATGCTGGAACATTTAAAACATGCTGATCATCATCAATGGTCTGGTCACTTATGTACCATTAATGTACTGACCAACTATAAATTTAACTTCTAATAAAGACTAAACTAAAATAAAATATAGTGCATGAGCTTTAAAGAGTATTCTTTTTTGTGCCAACCAAGATTATGATTGATCATCTCTGGATACCCCAAAGCACTAAATACTCACTCCCATTCATATATTCATCCTGTGCTCAAATCTACCCCAGATAACATAAGCTATATTACTGTATGTGACAAAGAGATGATATAAACATTTTTTTAACAATTTAATACTTGTTTATTAATAACAAAATAAATAATGATATTAAGATCTTATATGATAAGTGTTCTGATTTTGAAAAGTATATATAATTATATATTTAACTAAAATTTTACATTAATTTACAATATTTGCTAATAAATATCTATAAATGCATACATATATCTGTACACACATGTGCGTTTTATAATATACTATAAAAAATTCAATTAACATAAAATAATTATAAAAAATGATTACATTTTATATGTGTTATACTTAATAAGCATTGATCTATATACATGCATACATATGTGTGCAGGTAATTTCTGAACATATTTGACTTGTCCTACAAGAATACATTATTAAGCTATTAAATTATATTTTAAATAATACAAATCATTATGCTAAGTTTACTAAAACAAGTATATAGTATTGCACAGATTATTAACAAATTTAACTTTGTCAGCAATAAATAACAATAATTTTTATAATTAATAATTCCATTTTGAATATACACAAAATTTACATATTTACATGTGTATGAATATTAGAAAAAAAAAAAAAAACAATTTATCAAATTCTATTGCAGCTTTCTTTTATTTTTTTTTTAAAAAGTATAGTCAAATTTTTGAGAGGTTAGAAAGCATTTATTATATTGCCCCTTAACTAATTATAACTGTCTTTAAATTTAAAAATATAGACTTAAATTGTCATCCAAATGGATTATTTAAATCAACTTACTTTTGTATACATCTTTATCTGTGCTTCTCTGCATATAGACACAGCAGGATACATATAACTATCACTTTATTCAGCCAGTATTTCTTTTGAATAAGTTGATTTTGGTCAATCCAGGCAATTGTCATCATCAGTTAAAAACACATAATTCAGATATGGTTGGATTTCTCCCTTTTTTCAGTTGTGCCTTTTAAACTTGGAATTGGTAAGCTTGAGGTCAGCAACCTGTTTTTGCAGAACACTTTTAAGGCTATCAATTACGAAGAATCTTGACCCTATTTCTCCATGTGAATTCATAGTCTATCAGTGAAATGTAGAACAGCCCCTTTTTGTATTCTTACATCCTCATGACAGTTCACTTTATAATTATACTAGCCATCTTTACAGCTACCTTAAATGTTGTCATTCTCCACTGCAGTTACTAACTCTTCACAAAATACTTTAGCTAACTTTGTAGTTAGCTATTTTTCTAGCTACTTCTCAAAAATATTAAAGCTAAACTTTGCAGTTGGCCTAGTTGGCCACTGCTCAAAATATTAAAACCAACTCTTACAAAACTGCAAGCAAAATTAACTGATATTTTATCAGTCTTTTTATAAAATCATCTTAGGTGATAACAATACATTGATTGATAACAGAGTTTTATTTTTATCTCTCTAATCTCTTTTGAACATAAGCCTGATATTTTTGTGTACAAAATATCTTTTTTAAATTAATGCTTGTTTGTATTTCTGCTATGTAGTTAAAAATCTTTGTAGATGAAAAATTCTAAAGGATTATCACACCTTTGGTCAAATTTCAAAGTTTAAAGTAACAACATGACTATCACACTTTGATAGAAATTTCAAGCTTGATTTCAAATGAATTAGACAGATTAAAAACAGCCACTATGTTTTTATCACATGACCTAACCAAGGTTATAAAAACTAATAAAAAGATCAGTCAGTCTGGATAATGATTTTTTAAGACAGCAGTCGGGATAATAATTTTTATAAGAATGATGAGCTGAAAATGGTTACAATCTTTTGTTGCAACTTGATTAAGTGCAGCAGTTGGTTGTAGCTTACCATAGAATTTGCAGAATAACTACCATAAAATGAAGTAGCTGAAGGCAAGATAGTACACTGTTTTACTTAGCAGGAGTTTGAATTTACATGGAGAAAAATGACCCACTTCTTTGTGCTGAAATTCATAGTCTTAAATGGGGAGAAAACAGTTGCTGGCCTAAAATCTATCAACCAAGACTGATGCTTGCCTGGAACAATTCTATACAGAAAGGGAGACCAACATTTTACATGGCTAATACTTTTTCCTGATAAAGACGTTCACTAAAACCAAACCCACCAAGAAAAATCTTCCAGCTTGCTGAAGAATTAATTACAAGTCATCTGTGTCAGATATAGGCAGAGAAGCACACCTACACATATATATATAACTGGCGAGTTATTTTGAAATAATTTTTAAAAATAGACATATAGAAGAAAGTATTATTTTAATTCGGTTAAAAATCTATATTTAAAAGAATATAAAGTAATTTTGCTCCAATTATAATTAAAAATCAAGAATAATTTATTGAGCATTTGGTTTTAATGGAAAAAGATGTATTTGAACAATAATACTCTTGGACATTATTTTGAAAAATTTATATAAAAAAAGTAAAGAATCGATGATTCAATAATTTAATTAAAAATGTTGTTATTTAATCAAAAAATACCTGTCAAAAATTGACTATACTTTTGAGAACTTATAAATTGAAATTAATTTTAAATTATTTCCACATTTTATTTATACACACATGTATATGTATGAAATTTGTTCATATTTTCCAAATAATTTAATAATGAAAATATAAAATTATTGTTGTTAATTTAAAATATGATGTAAATGTCAGTGTGTGTACACATGCACACACAGTTTTTTTTTATAATTATTTTATGTTAATTGAAATGTATTCCTTGTAAATTATAAAATGCATGTCTGTGTATGGATATATATATAGGCGTTTATAAAAACTAATTGAGAAATACTGTAAAACAATGCAATAACTTATTAGTAAACATTAGTTGTGTATATATTTTTGTATACTTTTCAAAATCAGAGCCTTATCCTATAGGACCTTAAATATCATTTATTCTTTTTGTTATTAATAAACTTATTTAATTGTTAAAAATTGTTTCCATCATCTTTTGGTCACATGCAGTAATAGAGCTTATATTCTCTGACCTAGATTTGTGCACATAATGAATATATTAATGATGTCGATCATTTAGTTCTTGGGGCATCGAGAGATGATCAATCATCATCCTGGTTGGAACATAAGATTATATTTTTTAAAGCTTATGCACTATTATCTTTTATTTAACTTTTGTCTTATTAAAATTTAAATTTATAATTGGCTACCACAAATGGCCTGAGCATTGATTTGATTAGCACGTTTTTGTCTCTCATCATTATTGTTTTGATTTTTGATTATTGTGTATTCTAATGGATGGGCACTAATCTGGTACATCCAAGTTATGTTTAAATAATTGACCAAGGTGGCAAAGGCTCAATAGTTAGCCTGATCTACAGAAGAACTATTACCAATCCATGTCACATGATTGGCTGTTGATATATTGTACTGATTTCTTTATTCACATCAATGATGATGATGGATGGTTACATCTCTCAATCATTTACATATACTTATTTTTTAAATTATAGTGCTGATAGTTAATGATATTTTTAGTAGCTGAATGATCTTTTAATGCTCACAGAGATTTTGATCTCATGCTACCCTTCTTTATTTTATACTTTGTAATTCTCATTAATGTTTAATCTCTATTAACAATTCCAAAATTTAATATCCATACTTTTAAAAAAAAAGTTGTTTGTCTTAATAATGTTCTGATATTAATTATTTAGCTGTTGGGTTGACATTTATTTTTATATGGAAAGTCCTATAATTATACAGATTTGTAACAAATATATATTCTATGATAATCATATATTGTCAGTAAAATATAAGTTAAAAATATATAAAAAAATATAAAAAGAAATATATGGTGGAATTATAACACAAATACACTGGATATCAAATATTACATTTTAAATGAATAGCAAAAAAATATCTTAGTTAAATTTAATAATTATGCATATACACACACTTGACAATATATACATAATACTGACGTTAGACACATAAATTTTAATAGCGCTCTCTCTAAAAACGTCTGTGTGACGTTTTATTTAGAATTATGTTTGTTTCACACTAGAGCGTTATTAAAATAGAAAATTCCGTTAAGTATCTTATATTTTATATTAGTAATTCAGTTAGGAATATGCAACTGATTCTTTGTCATATATAATTTAATTTATACTTCTTTACTTTAGATCACAATATGAATTTTTCTTTAATAAACATCTCTATTCCCAAAGCAATCATCAAATTTACTGAAAATTTAAATTACTTTGATTATTTTGATTTAGCGATAACTTTCTTTATGCATATTGCATGCTTATTTGGGAATGCACTTTTCCTTTTTTCAGTAATATTTAATTCAAAATTACACTCTATACCTAATATGTATATGGTAAGCTTGTCACTAGCAGACTTAATAATGGGTGGAATATCCTCTTCTCATTATTTTTACAATACTGTACTCTTATTGGATATGGATATTGGGTGTGATTTTTCATTTTGTTGTTTAGCTTTAGGTAGCATGGTTAATATTTTATCTTTTACACAAATAGCTTATAATCGATACACACTTATATGTAGAACATCTTCACTGTATAATCTGGTATACAATTTTAAAAATGTATTTTGTATGCTTGTGGGGAGTTGGGCATTATGTATATTCGTCACGTTGTTTTTTAAATTTTCTGGATATTTTTGCTTTAAATTCAACGATATGTTAAGAGAATGCTATTTTGTAATTGATGCTAATGGGGTCAAAGCTATGTTATCGTTATTGTTTATTGTCTACTTTGCTATTTTTCCAAATATTCTCTTTTGTTATTATAATATATTTAAAACTATAAAACATTCACAAAAACGTTTGCAAAACATGAACAACTCTCAAACCGTAATTAGAAGGTATTTAGAGAATATACACGTGACTAAAGTAATGTTTACACTTTTCACTATATTTTTAATTTCTTTTGTGCCAAGTGGAATTGCTCTTTTCATATCTAATATTGTTCACGTTCCTCTCATGTTTGTACGAATTTCTGCTCTTTTTATATTTTCACATTCAATTTCAAATCCAATAATATGTGCTTTTAGCAATAAATCTTTGCGTCAATCATATATTGAAATAATTACTTTTAAATTTATCAAATCACTTAAGAAATAGTGTCAAAATATTAAATCGTAGTTAATAATAATTTATTAATAAAAATAAGATAAAAGAAAATAAAACTCTAGCAAAAATATAAAATAACTGTTATTTATGGTTGCTGATGTTATTATTTCTATTATTAAGAATAAATTAGCAAAACATTTTTAATGAGAATAACTGAAAGAGTTTTATTATTTCGATTTATTTTGGTATGGGACACACGAATACAAACAAAATTTGAAAAGCCCATTTTTGTTGTTATTGTAGTTGTTGTTGCTGTTGTTGTTGTTGTTGTCATTATTATTATTATTATTATTATTATTATTATTATTATTATTATTATTATTATTATTATTATTATTATTATTATTATTATTATTATTATTATTATTATTATTATGTGAAGGTATATTTATTTTACAATTTTACATTGCAATGATTTTTTCCCTTAAATATATATTTATATCTCATGATCAAATTGAATATTGTTATAAACATTTTCAAAAAAATAACAATTCTTTGCTGTATAGTTTATTCTTCTTTTTCACTATATTGTTGGTCTAACTGTATACATAAATCTGTTTATTGTATATCTCAATATCAAAGTACAATCTCTACCTAGTTCCTATAAAAAATGTGGAATATTATTTTTATGACAATTTGAAAATATTTTCCCTGATCAAAAACTTTTTGCATATGTACATTAAAAAGGTATCAAATCGTTCAACATAAGAGTAACCTGCAGAAACAATAAATCTTATTTATCTGCATTCAATATGCTTCATTAAGTAAACAACCATTCTTATTTTACTGCCCCAACATAACATCATTTTCCAAAATATTGCTCCACTTTACTGCATTTTAATTAAATATATCTTTATTGTAAAATATGTCCATGTTACAAGTTTGTCCTATTATGAGATTCATCCATTTGTACAAACATACTTTTCTTCAAAGTGATGCTTCTTTTTAAATGTCTAATATTGTTAATCTATTTTTGCAATAATATAATTTTAAAATATTATGCCTTTGGACACCAAGTAACATCTTTTGTGATAATGTTTGACCCACCTTTGTAAATAGTATAATTTAATTTTTCTATTACAATGACCAACATGCAATGCAAAATTTGTTCATGCCCACTTTCAATTTGTTCTTTAGAAAACTCAACTGGAATTTCATTTATGATCTATCAGGAAATTAAGAAATAAAGTATGTTTGTTGATTTTATATTGAAAGAAGAAAATCCAAAAGTCTCAACATAATGATTTATTGATGTGTATTAGTCAGCTAATCGTCAATATTCTCATAATATTAGCAACTATCACAAAATTATATATGGTTGATCATTTGAAATTCGTCATACTTAGCTATATTGCAGTCTCAAGAAAGAAAACAGAATTTTTAGACAATGACAAATTTCTTTCTGAATGTAAATATTCTGCTATAACATAATAAATATTACAATCCACTTTAACCAATTATTTTTTTAAACAGGAAAGATGGACTCATCTTTCATATTTCGCCTGTATGTCTGTATGATTTCATATGTAATGGCAATTATACAATATTTTTGAAGCTAACATGTCATCATATAGTTTAAAACTTCACGTATTTCATCAGAATTAGCAGATTTTTTTGATATTTATAATATTATAACAACCTATTTTGAAATGTTTACATTCATTATTTTTTCTATATAAATATAAACATCCAAACAGTTAATTGCATGTAACATGTGATTAAAAATTCAAGCCAATTTAAAGATATAGTTGCTACAATAGATCATCAATTAATTTCCATTATGATTGCTCTGAAATATTCAACTATTTCTTTATTAAAAGTGAGGTATGGCTGAAGTAATATAGTTGTTGTGCATTTAAAATGTCTTACAGAGATTTCAGCCTCACTACACATTGTTTACCTATATTATATTGGTGTTTGGGGAATAAAAATTGCTATTATATTGTCTTTACAAGTTAATTTAAAACTAATCATGTTTGTTTATTTGTAATTTTACATCATTGGTGATTTCTTTTCACATGTCATATACAAATTGACTTAAATTTTAATATATATCACAATAGGACTATATATTCAACAAATTTTCCTTTTGAAAGATTAAAAATACAGGGTTACCTTTGTTTAAATTGGGTGTTGCTAATTAACCTATGTTGTAAGTATTTATGGATATATAAACTTTTAAATAAAACATGGATCTGTGTATATAGTAAACAAAGAAATTTAATCATATTCCTCAGGCTACACCTTAAAAAAATTTTGAATGTTGATTAGAATCAAGAATATTGAATGAATACACCTTTTCCTGAATCTCTGAAGTTTATAAATATTTTTGTCAATATTGGTGGTAATTCATAGCAACACTATTTTTTTTTCTACCATTCCATGACATTTTATTGATTATATAAAGTGTAATGTAATGACATGAAGTTATCCTAGTATGAATAATCAAAATAATATGTACATGTCACTTACAATATATGTTAAAACTAATATTGCTGTAAACTGTATATTTTATTGTGTTATGCATTATACAAAACATTAAAATGTTGGAATTTTCCCCATTCTGATATCAAATTTGTGCACTTTATTCAAATGTATGTTAACATGCCATCATAAAAATCTGAAGAAATGGGCATGGTATGTCCAATTATCTCAATAGTGTAATAAACAATGTTTGTGAAATGTTGCAGAATATAATTGTAAGATAGAAATTTGGAATTGAATGTGTTATGGGGAGCTATAAAATCACATTTGTGACAGTTCTACAGTTTGTTTATCATTGTCTGCAACAATTATGTTTCATAACATAGTGAACAAGGCAGTGGATATGTCTGCTAACACTGCCACTAGATTTAAAACAACGATATGTGTAAAAACTTCTTTATGTGCAGACTTACAAGAAAAAAAAACCCCATAAAATAGTAGAAATTAAAATGTAGTCAAAATAGATAAGAACCTTTTACTAAAAAAAAACCTAAGCCAGTCTAATGCTTGTCCAGATGTGGATGTTTAGGGACATTTTAGGACGTCTAATGACTGTTTATTTTCTGAATTCTGGACAAAATGGAGAGAACTCTCATGGAAGCATCCAACAAATTGTGGAAAAAAAATTGAACATTTCTTCAAACTGTTGGAAATTCCATATAACTGTTGAACTCAGAAATGCCAATTATGAACATTTGGGTGTTTACAACTCTGTTGATCAAAAAACTGATCCACATATACAGATTATAGCAAGACTTTGTAATATATAGTATAGCATATAATGCATAAATAATTGAGTGAATAAATCAATATGTATCTCTTTCTAAATAAGACTAACATCTCATGAATTTCTATGCCTTAATTATGAGAGTAGATTTTAAAATATTAAATAAATTTGATAACATTCTTATGGTTGGTAAGCAAGTTTTTTTCAGTTATCACTTTACTTAACATTGATTTAAAATTATCGCAATATTCTAATATAGACTTAATAATAAATACTATCCTTATAATTTTAATTCTGTAAAATTAAAATGTTGTTCTTTTTGATATGATAAAATTTCTGTAGGTATTTTTTTTATATTTAATTTATCTCCGAAAAAAGAAATATTCAGATAAGGACAGTGTATTTTCTAAAAATAATCAAATATGTTTAAAAATACATATATACAAGCAACAAAGATTACAAATTATAAAATTATTATATAAAAGCCTTTTCTGGCAAATTATTTTTTTGCCCTTTTCAATATGTCTCCACAATTTAAAGCACATACAGCGACATCTATATCAATACATGAGAGAAGATAGATAAACAAATGAATATTTGACATGATCTATTATTTGATTTCCCCCCCTCAATTCTACTACAAAATTACTCTAATATATATATATATATAATTATATATATATATATATATATATATATATATATATATTGAATGGATATATATCCACATATATTAATTAATTAACTATCCATTCTTTATCCATTAACCACTTATTATTTAACTTAATGGATGTTTTGTATATAAATTCAGACAGTTGTTTTTATTATACATGATGGAGTTTGTTTCATATATTTTACGTCTATTAACATTTTTAATATAATCAAGAACATTTATATTATCAATACAATTTATTTTATGTCCATACTGCAAATAATGAACATATAACACAGATCTATCATTTTTCCTAGCAATAGCATCATTGTGTTCTTTAGCTCTTTCTTCCAATTGCTTTGACGTCTGGCCATAGTAATTCATATTATAAAAAGTACATCTAATTTTATAAACCATTCCTCTCTTATATTTTATATCATCTTTTACTCTACAAATAGTTATCGATTTATCCAAATTTTTGCTATTAGCCCACCCCAAGTTAATGTTTTTATCTAAATAATTTTTACTTTTTTTTTATTTTAATATATTATATACACTAAGCAAATATGAAATTTTCATCCACTTCTTTTGTTTATTAGTTCTACATCTATTATTATTCGTGCTATTTACTCCATGTTGTGAAAATATATTGTCAATACTATGTGCTGCATATCCATATTCCATATATGTTTGTTTAAATGTATTCTTCTGTAACATATATGGGATATGGATATGCAGCGCATAGTATTGACAATATATTTTCACAACATGGAGTAAATAGCACGGTCAATAATAGATATAGGACTAATAAAGAAAAGAAGTGGATAAAAGTTTCATATTTGCCTAGTGTATATAATATATTAAATAAAAAAAAAGTAAAAATTATCTAGATAAAAACATTAACATGGGGTGGGCTAATAGCAAAAATTTGGATAAATTGATAACTAATTGAAGAATGAAAGATGATATAAAATATAAGAGAGGAATGGTTTATAAAATTAGATGTAATTTTTTATAATTTGATTTACTATGGCCAGACGTCAAAGCAATTGGGAGAAAGAGCTAAAGAACACAATGATGCTATTGCTAGGAAAGATGATGAATCTGCGTTATATGTTCATTATTTGCAGTATGGACATAAAATAAATTGTGTTGATAATATAAGTGTTCTTGATTATATTAAAAATGTTAATAGACATAAAATATATGAAACAAACTACATCATGTATAATAAAAACAACTGTATGAATATATACAAAACCTCCATTAAGTTAAATAATAAGTGGTTAATGGATAAAGAATGGTTAGTTAATTAATTAATATATGTGGATATATATCCATTCAATATATATATATATATATATATATATATATATATATATATATATATATATATATATATATATATATATATATATATATATATATATATATATATATATATATATATATATATATATATATATATATATTATATATTGTAGTAGAATTGAGGGGAAAAAAATCACATAATAGATCATGTCAAATATCCATTTGTTTATCTATCTTCTCTCATGTATTGATATAGATGTTGCTGTATGTGCTTTAAATCGTGGAGACATATTGAAAAGGGCAAAAAAACATAATTTGCCCAAAAAGTCTTTTATATAATAATTTTATAATTTGTAATCTTTGTTGCTGGTATATATGTATTTTTAAACATATTTGACTATTGTAGACTTGAAGTGCAACATAAAAAAAGAATTGGTTTTAATTCTGATTCTTTTTCTGTATAGTATTTTCTAAAAATACTGTACATACACTCTTTAGCAGTGTCTTTTGAAATAAGATGATAATTATAAAATCATGTGACTGTATAAAACTAGTAGATTATGAGATTACCTAATTAATGACAAAGACAATATAAATAACAAATGCATTTATTTCATTAACAATAAACAATAAATCAAATTATTTAAATTAATGCAATAAATGTAACAATTTCTCTGCAACTGAGTATCAATATTCTTATTTTGTTTTACATAATAAAACTATCTCTTGGTTTATTACAAACTAAATATGTAGTATTTCTTTAAGTAACATTAAACAGAATACTTTGTTGAAGAAAGTTGTTAAACCCTAGCTTAAGACAAACTATAAATTACCCCCATGAAAACAATGATTTATTGTATTGTTACTTAGATAATGAGATCTTGTTTCTCTGGGTATCTGAATTATAAACTTAGCTACTTCATAATATTTTTATTTTATGTGTTATTTTAAATAGATGAATATCAATAAGTATTGATGTCATTCTATAAATTGTAATATCTATCCCACAAGTATAATTAAATGTACAATATAATTTTTGAGATTTGAAATACAGGCATTCTGAGAGTACCTCTGTGTGCAAACAAAAAATAGTAATATCTACAAAATGTTTTAACTATACATTTCAGATATTCTTATTTAGAGAAATGCCAGATTTATTTAACAAACAAACATAACATGTAAAATATCAAATATAGAAATGTAGTCATAAATTGTTATTAATTATCTTTAAACACTAACTATCCATTTATAAATTACAAATAATGTATAATATACATTTATACTAAAGTAATCATAAGCTAAATTTAATACAGGTGTTTTTTTTTTATTATATATTATTTTGTAAGAGAATTTAATTACCAAGATAAAAATAAGTATTATATTTCTGAAACTTAATAGAGAAAAATATAATATATTTATCACAATTTAAAACAAATTCAAATCTTTTATATTGTTCATAATATATATATTTTTGTATTCTTTAAAAATATTTGAAAATGATAAATATTTTGACATTTGAATTATTAATCCTAATTTATAATAGAGTTAATTTAATCTCTGTAATGCATAATTGGTAATGAAATTTGGAATCTTTTTAAATAGTATTTTACATGGATAAAATAATTTATTTTACAGTTTAAACTTACACAATTTTATGTACTAGGTATGACACATTGTTTATTAATATTTGAATCATGTAATCATGAATTTCATTTTTCTTAAATTATTTATGAAGACACTACCCATTAGATAAAACTTCATTAAAAAAACAAACAGTTACCATCCATCATGAATATGTTTTACACAGAATAATAATAATTGACTAATTGAAATTCATATTTAACTTATGAATATTCAATATTATAAGAGGTAATCCTCATCAGCTTAATTGATTTCAGTTAAAGCTGACTAGGATTACCACATAATTGAAAGCACTACAATTGAATTTAAACTATAATATTATATTTACCATTTATATATATATATATATATATATATATATATATATATATATATATATATATATATATATATATATATATATATATATATATATATATATATACCCATTTTAATAGAGCTTTGTGGTCTAATTAAAACAGTTAGATGCACAAATTGATAAAAATAAATTTTGATGTTATAATACTATTTGTGACCATTTCTGATTAAAATTAAAGTAATTGTACTTAAAGTTAGATTATATAATTGTACTAATGTATAAAATAATATTTCAATTGCATATTAATAGTTCACTATAAGTATAAATTTTAGTAATAATGTTGTTTAAATTATAAATAATGTACTAATAATTGTTAAAATAATTTTACTTTTTATTTGAAGTAATCTTAACTTTAATAATGATCAATTAAATATATGAAATTATTTTAAATTAATGATTAGGGAATATTAAGTAAGGCAAAGCATTGTCAGTGAAAGGATTGCTACTTATAAATGTGTAGGTCTGCATGTTTTCTTGTGTTTATTTTATAATATTTAATATCCTAATAATAATTTATTATTTTATTTAAAAAGTATTAAATAATTGATTTGTATTTAATATTTAATAAATGATATATAAATGTGAGAAATAATTTATTATGTAATGTTAGATTATTAACATTTAGTTGGTTAACGGATTATATAAAAATGGGATTTTATTAAAAGTAAATAGTATATAAGTTAAATAGCTTTTTTTTAAATATTTTATTTTTCTTTCTTTTTTCTGTCATTCTTTAATTAAACCTAAAAATAAAACTTAAAATTAGCCACACAAAATGATCTACTATTGGATGATTTATTTCAGTAAGCAAAAGCTGATCAATTGAATTGTCTATAAAACTAGGAAAAAATAACCAAGTTGATCTACTTTATCTTCTACTAAACATTTTAATACTGAAATGTTGTTATTAATTATTTATTTTTACTACTATCATAATGTTTTAATGACTTAAAAATGAGAAATATTAAAACTTAATTATTAAATTATTCATTTAATATGATATTAAATTTATAACAGAATGGTTCAATATAAATAATATTTAAATCAATGTTTGTTATAAACATATATATATATATATAGTCTGTTTGTTTATAACAAACATATAAAAAAAAAAAAAAAAAAATATATATAGTCTGTTTGAAAAAGAAAAATGTTTAAACTGAGTTTACTACTTAAACAAATAATATATACTAGTTATCTATAGTTAAATATACAGATTAGTTAGAACTATCTAATGTGATAATATGGCTTCAGACAGAAGATTGTTATTCACTGAAATAAGATATTTTGATACCTCTTGGAGGCATTAACATAACCGAGCAGGGCAAATTTCTACTGTCCACTCCATATGTTCTTGTTGTTGCAGAAGTTATTACTATGATATTATTTATATGGTAGATGGATATGGATGGGCTGCTTACCAACATGCAGTAACCAGCATGGTGAGTTCATTGGCTTTTTACTTCCCAGTTTAAGATCATGAAACCCAATGGTCTTTCTTTTCAGTTGTCTGATAAGGCAGAATGAATTTATGTGTAAATGATAAATATTTTTGCAAAAAATATATACAATATTGATAGACAAAAATAAATCATGACCCTTATTCCAGGAGGCTGTAAAGTCACCAACTAAGACAGCAGTTAGTGGTGGATGGTGCTAAGATTCCTCTAATAGTGAACTCAGATTGTCATTTGATGCCGACTTATTATTTAAGTACTTATAACTGCAGATCACTTTTAAATAAAGGAAGATTGCAAGAATCAGACAAACTGTCTTATATTATTAAATGTTAAATTATTGAATTTTGTGAAGTTAGAATAAAAGGTAAAGAGACAATTATTTTAAGTAATGGATATATGCTCTACTATAAAGGCACAAATATTTGAAATACAAGTGGAGTAAGATTCATTAAAAATACAAAGTGGAAGAACAACATTGTGAAAATTGTTGCTGTATCAGACAGAGTGGCAAGATTAGTTGTATAACTTAGTAGCAGATACAAAATGCAGATGATTCACTTTTATGCCCCAACAATTTCTCATAGTAATCAAGTAGTATAAATTGTTTATATGAATGTACAAAAGCCTTGAGATTAGAGTAAATAACATTTTAAAATTGTTATAGGAAGACATTAATGCTAGAATTGGGAAACAAATAAAAGATGAATAGGCTGTACATAATTTTGGTTATGATAATAAAAATGAAAGAGGACATAAACTTGTGGACTTTGCAAAAAAAAAAAAAAACAGTATATATTATGAATTATTCTTTTGAGAAAAATGTTAAGACAAAATGGACATGGTAGCATCCAAATGAAGGTAAAGCAGAATTGGATTATTTTTTGAGTAATAGAAAATACATCTTTCAAGATAGAAATATTCTTAATAAATTTAATGCAAGAAATGATCATTGATTAGCAAGAATAAAGATATGAATTAATGAAAAACTAGAGAGATAAAAATCATTAAGAAAAACAATGTTTACAATTGATATTCCTAATCTTCAGAAACACTCTAATAAATTTAAATTAGAACATACAAATTGGTTTCAAGTATTAGTAGATTTTGAACATGATTAAGAATTGAATGAAATTAATAACAAAATAAATGATGCCCTTTCAAAAACTCCAAAAAAAAAAAAAAAAAAAAACTGTTCCTAGAAAAAACAACAATTGACCAATAATGTGTTTGCTGAGACAAGAGAATTTATAAAGAAAAGAAGGAATATGAAGATATACAAAAATAATGCACTAAATAGATTGAATACCTTGAATTTGGCAAAATTATTCAGAACAGAGTTGAAAATGATATAAGAAAGTATAATTGTGAACTAGCAAGAAAAGTTTTAGAAGACAATAAAACTCTCAAAAGTGTAAAACAACAATAAAGTAGTGGTATGAATTTTATATCTGCAATAAAGAAAAAAAAATATGAAACTATTACTAAAAAGAAAGATAAAAGAAAGAAATGGGTAGAATACTTTTATCAAGAATTATATAGTAATAAAGATCAAGATCTTCCTATATTTATTATGTCTTTCAAATTGCCCAGAATTTAAATGAAGAAGTGAGATATGCAATTAAATTTATGAAGAAATAGAAGTTTCCAGTTAATGATGGAATTATACTTGATATATTAAAAGTAGCAGTTGAAGAAATGGAAGTTTTTTTAGCAATGTTATATACAAAATGCTTAAATGATAAATATGTTTCAGGTGATTTGAAACATGCAGTATTAATATTAATATTTCAAAAAAGGAATCAATAAAATATTATAAATTACAGACATCTTAGAATTTTATCAGTTTTATACAAAACTTTTACCAAGATAATTGCAACTCGTCTACAGAGAACATTGGATTTTACCAACCAAGTGAACAATCTGGATTTAAAAGTGGTTTTAGTACAGTAAATCATATCCAGGTATTGAGAGAAGTTATAAAAAGGACAAATGAATATGAGTTGCCGGAATACATTGTATTTGTAGATCATGAATAAACATTTATTCTATAAATATTTGTTCAGTGATGAAAGCATTGGATGATGAAGGTATAGATCCAGGATATTGTCATATTTTAAAGAATAATTATAAATATGTGACAGCAACAATGTGGTTGCATATTGATGTGGGGAAAGTCAACTTTGAGAAGGCTGTGTGTGAATCTATGTCACCAAAATGTTGTACAACAGTGATGTAAGTAGTATTTTTGTGAATTAATTGTGAAGCTAAAGAATTGAATTTAAATGCAAAGTTATTAAGTTATTTATATTTTGCAGATGATGTAGTTGTTTTTCAAATAATGCTTTAGAGCTTCAGGAAATGTTGCATGAGTTATGAGATAAAAGTTGGAAAGTAAGACTAAACAAAAATGTTAAAAAGGACTAAAGTAATGTTTAATGAATTTTCTCAAAATATAAAAATAAAGATCGACTATGATGAGTTAGAAGAGGTAAGTTACAAATACCTTGAACAAATTATTAATACAGATGTAAGAATAATGGATGAAATTAAGCATATAATTAAACTTGATTGGAGTGATTTTGATATAATTAACTTGATACTAAAATGAAATATTTTTATGTGTTTGAAAATAAAGGGTTTTAATAAATGTGTTTTATCTGTTCTTTCTTATGTATCTCTGATTTGGACACTTAATAGAAGAGCAATACAGAGAGTTCTGACCATTCAAACAATTATATATAGATGTATGTTAGGAGTAACACAAAGACATTGAAAACAAAATATGGGTAAGAGTACAAACATATATTATTGACCTCATTAAAAATGTAAAAGATTGAACCGGGTGTTGGGCTGGACATATTGATAGAAGAGATTATAATAGTTGGACAATTCAAATCTTAAACTGGATTCCAAGAGATTGTAAACGATCCAAAAAAAGACCACATGTGAGATTGATGAGTAAAATGTGTGCAAGGGTGGTGTGGAGAAGAGAGCTAAAAATCGGAAAATGTGATTTGGACTTGGAGAGTCCTTGTGATAATCTCTCACTGTGCTTCTAAAAATAGGTGGGGCAAAAATCTGGACACTGGTATTGTCATATCTGCTTATAGAATCAAATATTTTATAAATAAACCCAGCTGCTGCAGTAAATGTATGTTTTATACATAATATCTTTGTCCCAAACCGTATCTAAAAGAAAAAAAAAGTAAAATTATTTCTTTTATTAAATTAGAATCACTTAGAAATGGAAAGGTGAAACCTTTAAGAATAAACTTTTGCTGAAATAATTATCAAGATTCATATCTTATTATTTCAAAATTTTATTTTAAGAACTATGATTGATTTGATAAATGGAAAAAACGTTTCATTAATGATATGTCTGTTTAAACTTTTTGTCGAAGATGTGTTTAGAAGTCAAAGATTGGTAGTCAAGATTCCCAGCTTTGTGGGTTCGCTTTACAGCTGATGCTATGACACATGAGAAAAAAAAAATATTTTCTCTATTTTATTTTGAATTTTTATATTTAAAGTAATTTATGTTTAATATTTTATATTTATCATTTTAAATTTCTTAAATATTATATGTGTTGGTATGCTATATTTTAGTTTATAATAAAGTTATATATATTTTAATATATATATATATATATATAACTTTATTATAAACTAAAATATAAATTTGAATCAATATATATATATATATATATATATATATTGAGATTCAAATGGTACATTGCTGACCAAATGTTATTTGATAATAGCATTTCTTGGATAATTTTATTGTTTGTTTTAATATATGCTTATTTAGTTATATAAAATTTAAATGGTAAAATGACCTAGAGTATTTTGTTCTGAGAAAAAAAAAATTCTTTTGAAACGGACTATTGAAAAAAAAAAAAAAAACAGGACAAATATATTAAATATTTAGATTTAATTATTACAAGAGATAACACAATATTAAATTATAAATTAATAATTAAGCCACTGCAAAAAAGGAGATATATAAATTGTAAATAAAAAAAAAAAAACCAATGATGCATAAGATGCCAAGTTCTAGATATTTTTTTTGCTTTGGAATAAAAAAAAATATGTCATTACCAAAGTGAAAAACTGAAAAATATTGAGATATTGCCAAGGAATTGCTTGATGTTGGCTATAAAATGGAACAAATAAGCAATACTTTAAGCCAATTTAAAAAAAAAAGTATAATAATGTAAAGGAAATGAAGATTTATAATAAACAATGGATATCTCTTCCATTTATATCAAATCCACAAGTGGAATTTTTTAGGGATATATATAAGAATGTGTATAATGTTTCATTGTACATTCCAAACAATATTAATAAATTAGTCAATAACTCTAAAGACATCAAATCTGTGAAGCAGAAAAGTAATGCCATATATCAATTTTTGTG
The DNA here is from genome assembly GCA_028023455.1 of Epiperipatus broadwayi. NCBI lineage: Eukaryota > Metazoa > Onychophora > Udeonychophora > Euonychophora > Peripatidae > Epiperipatus > Epiperipatus broadwayi. The sequence goes on from JAQFVV010012457.1 coordinate 2,722,826, forward strand.
ATTGTATGCTATCATGTATAGGTGAATCTTTGCACTATTAAGAAGAGATTGAGGGAGCACAAATTGTTATATAAACTTGCAAAAAGTAAAAATAATTGTAATATGAAAGTAAAGTAAAAATAATGGTGATTTAATTTCTCCTTCATTTTTTTTAATCATGAAAAACATGTAAATAAAAATTTAAATTTGATTTTGAAAATATGAAAATTCTTCATGTAGAGAGAAACCATAAGAAAAGAAAAATTAAGAAGGGAAATTTTATAAATAGAAAAAAAATGATTTTAATAAATAGGCAATCTACTAACATTAAAATATCAGATTCCTGGAATTTGAATTTATGACATTTGCTTCCACTTTGTTTTCTTTTTGTATTATAATAACAGTTGAGGAAAGTTCAAGAAATTAACCAAAAGTACTTCTGCAAATTTAAGGATTGTTTACAATAATTTGTTACCATTATATATATATATATATATATATATATATATATATATATATATATATATATATATATATATATATATATATATATATATATATATATATATATATATATATATATATATATATTTATATATATATATATATATATTCTCATTTTTTTTTTTTTTATAATTTTTTTTGCAAATAATTTATAGTGGAATTGAATTTACAACATTTTTAATAAATTACTATTAATTTATGTATTTTTGGTGCATGTGATTATTTTTCTTTTTCTGAGGATATGATATAGCTTCTTTACTATTATTCTTTCTATGTCTTTTGGACACCTTATTTAGTATTATTCTTATTATTAACCTTTTAACCGCTAATTTTATTATTGGTTGTATCAGATAAAAATCAAATCTTTTAATTGGCCAACTCACAAACTGAAGACAAAGCCTATTGTTAAAACATATTCGCCTATAATATTAAATTCAACTCAGATACGTTTATAAAAAGTATATTATTAATTTTTCAGGTTATGAAGAGAACGAAAGTTCTTTCAAAAATAAATTGCTATTTATTTATTCTAAAATATTCAATATCGGCAACATAAAAGCTATAATATAAACAAAAAGATCGACTTTTACGTTATAGAAAAGTAAATATTTCTTTTTACTACATCTTCAATATTTTTACTAAAATCTTCAATATTTTTCGAAAATAATTTTGTTTTTTTATTATTCTCTCTGAAAATAATTTTTAATTTCCATAAATATAATTTTATAATAATTTAAATCGTATTCGAAATGAAAATCTCAGCGTTTTTCTTTATTTTCTTTGATCAGGCAGTTTCTTTGTTCTTTCCAGCCAATCAGAATGTCTTTTTCGGCTGAGAGCATGCTAAGAACCAATCACAAATAATGTTCCTTCTTTGTTTAGGTTTAAATGCGTTTTTTTTTATTTTTTACTTGTAAAATAAATCGGAAGATGGCACCATCTTACAGAACTTTTAAAAACGAATTCAATACGTGTTTAACGAATATTTTCGTATAAAAACTGGCTGAGTTAGAGTGATGTCAGATGTCGACGAGCAGCCTCATAAGAGGCGGGGAAAGAGTTAAATGTCTTCTTTAGTATTTCTTAATATTATATATCTTTTTTATATTCTTGATATGTCGTATTATTCTTGCGATTAGATGTCTTTTTAATATATATATATATATACTATTAAAGGTCTTCTTTTATATTTTTCTTGCTGTTAGATGTCTTCTTTCATCTTTTACTTACTATTAGTTGTCTTCTTTCATATAATTCTTGCTATTAAAGGTTTTTTTTTTCATATTTTTACTTTCTATTAGATGTAATTTTTCATATTTTTATTGGTGTAAGATGACTTCTTTCATATTTTTTTTTGCTATTGGATGTTTTCTTTCATATTATTATTGTTATTAGTGTTTTCTTTAGAAGTGCTTTTTAGTATAATTGTTGCTATTACATGTATTATTTTGTATTTTCTTGCTATTTGATGTTTTTTTTCTTATATTTTTTTGCTCTTAGATGATTTCTTTTGTATTATTCTTGCTATTAGAGGAATTCTTTCATATTTTTTGCTATTATATGTCTTCTTTCATATTATTCTTGTTATTAAATGTCTTCTTTTATATTATTTTTGTTATCATATGTCATCTTTAGTTGTTCTCATTAGTATTAATCTTGCTATTAGATGTGTTTTGTATTTTTCTTTTTATTAGATATCTTATTTCATATTTTTATTCCTATTAGATGTCTTTTTTGTTATTATTCTTGCTACTAGATGTTCTCTTTCATATCTGTCTTGTTATTATATGTCTTGTTAGAAGTCCTCTTTAGTACTAATCTTGCGATTAGATGACTTTCATTTTTATTGCTAGTAGATGTCTTCTTTCATATTTTTCTTGTTATTAGATTTTGTCTATCATATTATTCTTGTTATTAGATGACTTCTATTATATTTTTATTGCTATTAAATGTCTTCTTTCATATTATTCTTGCTATTAGATGTCTTTGGATGTCCTTTTGGTATTATTCTTGCTATTCGTTGTCTTCTTTCATATTTTGTTTGCTAGTACATGTCATCTTTCATATTATTCTTGCTATTAGATGTCTTATTTTGTATTATTCATGCTATTAGATGTATTCTTTAATATTTTTTTGCTATTAGATGTCTTCTTTTATATTTTTCTTGCTATTATATGTTTTCTTTAGATGTCCTAATTAGTGTCATTATTGCTATTAGATGTCTTCTTTAGTTGTCCTCTTTTGTATCATTCTTGCTATTAGATGTCTTCTTTTATATTTTTCTTGCCATTAGATGTTTTCTTTAGATGTCCTCTTTAGTATTATTCTTCCTATTATATGTCTTCTTTCATATTTTTCTTGCTACTAGATGTCATTTTGTTCATATTTTTGCTATTAGATGTGTTTTTTTAGTGTTATTCTTATTATGTCTGCCAAAATGATTAATATTATTTTTTTATTATTGTTGTTATTACATGTCTTATACCATTTATTTATTATAATATTTTTGTATCAGAAAGTAGAAACATGGTGAATGATGTCTACCATATGGCTGGCTCCATTATTATTTTTCTTGCTATGATATATTATCCCAAAGAAGTACTACTCTAATCTTTTTCCCTTTAACATAACACCTCTGCATGATTTTTGGACAAATTTTAGTGAGTAACATTGTCCGGAAATCACTAGGAGATGTTATCTTAAACATTGGAAGATTAAAGTAGTAGGTGTTTGTGGTAGTATGTCATAGCAAGAAAAATACTAAACTACCATATATATATATATATATATATAATATATATATATATATATATATATATATATATATATATATATATATATATATATATATATATATATATATATATATATATATATATATATACAATTTGAATAGATATAGGCATAAATGTGGAGATATATTACTCGGAATTAAATGAGTACAGCGATTTGAAATGAAATAAGCGAGTCACAAAATGTAGGTAGGTGAGTTATATATATATATATATATATATATAGTACCAGGTTAGAATATGTGTCCATGAAACACCAGCCTCTTAGGCAGAGAAGAACATACTCGGAGAGTATGTATGCCCAAATGATAGCTATAAAGTATATAACTAGCGTTACATTTCCAGGACATAACTTCTTCTCAACTGTTGAGTTCAACACCAAGTTCAAAGTACTTTTTTGTTTCATCTAGACACAGGTGCCAGATATCTATCCAAGGATGAATAAATAATGCACTTTGGACAATGGCCACTAACTCAATGCCTACACATCCACAACTAGCTCAGCTGTTTGTAATCATTAATAGATTATACATAATTAGTGGTTAAAAGAATTTATAAAAAAATTGTAATAGGATTTTATAAAAATAATTGACCGACAAATAAAGTTTAATTTTAAAGACAATTTATTAACTAACATTAATTTACTAATTTTAAGCATCTTTATAATTTTTTTTAACTAATATAACATACGCACATATTAAATTAACACATTATGATAGATATATATGTTATGTAAACATAAATAATATTTGACATCGATAAATTATCTCACATTCACAAACACACACCTATAATAGTTCATTTTATGCATGCTTAATAGATTTCAAATTACTTGTCTCTGAAAGATTTATGAATTAATGCAATGCAATGGCTATTATGGAATAAATAAAAATAAGCAAATGTTTTACCTAGGATTTTGAATGTAGACATAGAATTTTGTTTTTCTTAGTTGCTGCTTTCAGTGAGGATATTTTCATTACAAATACTTCCAACCGGCTGGGACATTTTTTTGATGAGTTTCCTTATTATTCATGATTATTACTATTGGAGACAATTAGATACTGACAGAGATTATCAACTTGTTAAGCTGACATTATTTCACCGGGTAGATCTGACTGTTTTCATCGGACATTTAGGCTGTGAAGAAACGTGTGTTCCCAAAAAGCTGCTCAACACAGCATTTTTTTGTTTCTGGATACAATTAACTATCTGATTGAAATTAACTGAGTATTGATTTGTAAACTGAACTCAAAATCCAATAAAATTTTACTATTTATACCTGCAACATGTGGTCCTTGTAATATCCTCCGGCAGAATCTGTTGTCAAAATTCCAGTGATAATTCTTTGACAATGTGTTTTGGAAGATTGCTTAAGTAGTAATAGCCATGCAAAACATATTGTTTTATATTTTAATTAATATTTAATCCTTTGGAGACAAGCTTTTTAATTCTGTAGTTTTATATTTTAATTAATAGCCATTGCCATGTTTTTTTAATGATAATCTTCTTTAACTTTCATTTAGTTATAATAACATTTATTACGCATACATTTATTCTATTATTGACAATCGCACATATATTACTAGTTTTATGATTATTTTTTCTTTAATTTGAATAAAATGAGATTTGTATTTTTTAAACTTTAAATTATTTATATTTTACGAATTCTAATAAGAAAACTATTTACTTCCTTTTTATAAAACCGTTAGTTTATCTTTTCTAATGAAACACCCCTCACCTCTTCTGATTACTTAATTGTAGCTTTTTATTTCAAAACTAAAGATGAAAAACTATTCATTTCATATCTTTTTCGAAAACAAACTGCAATAAACTCTTAAACTTTTAATTTTACTTTTGACAGCAAACTGATTTTGTTTACTTAAAGAAACCTTTTAGATTTTTATAACTTATTTATTATTTAATAAACCTAATTATAAATAATAAAAGGGTTAAAAATTAAAATTGATTTAGAGCTCTGCAGATCCGGATATATATTTACCAATTTTCTTTCTTTCAGCTTGAGTTTTAGTCACCTCAAGGTTCGGGGTTGGTTACATTCTCTTATCGGTATGTTCTAAGTGTCTTCTTCTTCTGTTAGCAGGCTGTTTCTGGAAAGTTTTTATCCATGAGAGAGGTACATTGTCAAGCACATAGGGAAGCAGTATATTTCCCATCCTCTCATAGAGAACAGAAAATGTTGCTCTTCCTAGACAGACATTTCTCACATTTAGAGTGACATAAATTTTTGGTGGAAAATCTTTAAAAATTGTGAATCTATTGTGGTTCATAATATTGCATATTTATAAAATATTCATATCAAGCCACCTCTTTGTTGACAATTTTATTTATTGCCTGAGAACACATTAGCACTTAATCTATTTTAGAGTTTTTTTTTTTTTTTTTTACAATGATTATCATTTGTTTGAATTTTGAGTAAGAAATCCAATTCTCAAAATAACTTTGAATAGTGCCTCTCTCCTGAATTTTCTTACACAAATGTTTTTTTTTTGTTGTTTTTGTTGTTGTAAACATATAATTGTAACATTTATTATTTAAAAATTATTTTCTCACAGGTGTGGTTGCTTAATGGTAATTTGTTTATGATCATTTTAGTTAAAGGGCTGGATTTAAACTCTGTTTCACAAAAAGGAAAATTTGTACACACATGTATAATTGGTTAAAATATATAGAAGAAAAAAAGAATGGGGTATTTATGCTCTTATATTTTTTTGAAACATGACTATGTACATATATTTGCTATGTGGATGGATGAATGGAATTATATATATACAGTAGTTGGTGGACGAAGGCGGAGGGTGCTAAGAATCCCCTGATTGTGGATCCAGGCTGCCATTTGATGATGACTTTTTATTTAAGTACTTAAAACTGCAGATCACTTTCAAGTGAAGGAAGATTGCAAGAATTAGAAGAATAACTGTCTTATATTAAATGGGACATTATTGGACTTTGAGAAGTTAGAAGAAAAGGAGAAGAAATAATTGATTTAAAAAGTGGACATATACTCTATTATAAAGGTACACATATTGGAAATACAAGTGGAGTAGGATTCATTATAAATAAAAAGTGGAAGAACAATATTGTGGAGATTGATGGTGTATTGGACAGAGTGGCAAGATTAGTTATACAACTTAATAGCAGATACCAAATGCAGATAATTCAGGTTTATGCCCCAACAAGTTCTCATAGTGATGAAGTAGTAGAAGATTTTTATATGGATGTACAAAAGGCTTTTGATCAGAGTAAACAACATTTTAAAATTGTTATGGAAGACTTTAATGCTAGAACTGGTAGACAAATGAAAGATGAAATTGCTGTAGGTAATTTTGGTTATGGTAATAGAAATGAGAGAGGACATAGACTTGTGGAGTTTGCAGAAAAAGAAAAACATTATATTATGAATTCATTTTTTGAGAAAAAATGTTAAAAGGAAATGGACATGGAAGCATCCAAATGAAGATACAGCAGAATTGGATTATATTTTGACTAACAGAAAATACATATTTCAAGACTGTAATGTTCTTAATAAATTTAACACAGGAAGTGATCATCGATTAGTAAGGTGTAAGTTATGTGTTAATGTAAAACTAGAAAGACAAAAATTATTAAGAAAAACAATATTTACAGTTGATATTCCTAATCTTTAGAAACATTCTAATGAATTTAAATTAGAACTTACAAATAGGTTTCAAGTGTTAGGAGATTTTGAACATGATACAGATTTGAATGAAATTAATATGAAAATAACTGATACACTTTTAAAAACTGCAACAAACATAGCTGGTAGAAAAAAGCAGCAATTGACTAATAAAATTTCTACTGAGACTAGAGAATTTATGAAGAAAAGAAGGAATATGAAAATATACAAAAATGATGTTTTAAAAAGAATTGAAAATCTCGAATTTTGTAAAATGGTATGGAAAAGAGTTGAAAATGATATAAGAAAGTATAACTGTGAAATAGCAAGGAAAGCTGTAGAAGAAAATAAAAGTCTCAAATATGTTAAACAACATTTTGGTATTGGTAGGAAATTTATATCTGCAATAAGAAAAAAAGATGGAATTATTACTAAAAAGAGAGATGACTTCATGAAATTGGTAGAAGGTTTTTATCAAGAATTATATAGTAATAAAGAACAAGTACCTCCTATATCTATTACATCTTCCGAATTGCCCAGAATTTTAAATGAAGAAGTGAGACATGCAATTAAGTGTATGAAGAAAGGAAAGGCTCCAGGAAATGATGGAATTATAATTGATATATTAAAAGAAGCAAGTGAAGAAATAGAAACAATTTTAGCAAAGTTATATACCAAATGTCTAAATGATAAAGATGTACCGGAAGATTGGAAGAATGCAGTAATAATATTAATATTTAAAAAAGGTGATAAAGAAGGTATTAGAAATTACAGACCTATCAGCCTTTTATCAGTTTTATATAAAATTTTTACCAAGATAATTACAACTAGTCTACAGAGAACTTTGGATTTCCACCAACCAAGAGAACAAGCTGGATTTAAAAGTGGTTTTAGTACAATAGATCATATCTAGGTATTGAGAGAAGTCATAGAAAGGACAAACGAATATGAGTTGTCATTATGTTTTGGATTTGTAGATTATGAAAAGGCATTCGATTCTATACACATTTCTTCAGTGATTAAAGCATTGGATCTTCAAGGTATAGATCCAGGATATTGTCATATTTTAAATAATATTTATAAAAATGCAACAGCAACAATTAGATTACATAATGATACTGGAAAAATCAACATTGAGAAAGGTGTAAGACAAGGTGACTCCATATCACCAAAACTCTTTACAGCAGTGATGCAAGAAATATTTTGTGGATTAAAATGGGAAACTGAAGGAGTGAAAGTAAATGGAGAGTATTTAAGTCATTTAGATTTCACAGATGATGTAGTTGTTTTTGCAAATAATGCTTCAGAGCTGCAGGAAATGTTGCAGGAGTTAGCAGATGAAAGTAGAAAAGTAGGACTAAAAATAAATGTTAAAAAGACTAAAGTAATGTTTAATCAATTTGCTCAAAATATGAAAATAAAGATTGATTATGAAGAATTAGAAGAAGTTAACAGTTACAAATACCTTGGTCAGATTATTAATACAGATGGAAACATAATGGAGGAAATTAATCATTGAATTAGACTTGGTTAGAGTGCTTTTGGTAGAAATAACTTGATACTAAAAGGAAATATGCCTATGTGTTTGAAAAGGATGGTTTTTAACAAATGTGTTTTACCAGTTCTTACTTATGGATCTGAGACTTGGACACTTAATGGAAGAGCAATACAGAGACTTCAGACCACTCAAAGGAGTATGGAGAGATGTATGTTGGGAGTAACAAGAAGAGATCGAAAACAATGTATGGGTAAGACAACAAACAGGTGTTACTGACCTTATTGAAAAAATTAAAAGATTGAAATGGAGTTGGGCTGGACATATTGCTAGAAGAGATGATAATAGATGGACAATTAAAATTTTAAACTGGATTCCAAGAGATTGTAAAAGACCCAGAAAGAGACCACATGTGAGATGGATGGATGAAATAAGAAAGTGTGCAGGGGTGTTGTGGAGAACCGAAGCTAAAGATCGGAGAAGATGGATTAAACTTGGAGAGACCTTCATCCTGCAGTGGATTGATAATGGTTGATTATATATATATATATATATATATATATATATATATATAAATTTGATTTCAAATATGAAATCTAATGCAGCTCATTTTATAGAAAAAAAATATTTTAAATGAAGAAAAAAAATATTAAAACTATAGATTATTAACTGAAGAATTTAAAAATAAAAACAAAGAAATAAAAAGTTGAAAACAAATTACAGGTGGTCAATGGAATTTCATAACTGTGAAAAAAATATAGTGCTAACAGCTTTTTGCCTTGGTTAAAGACACAATGGACCTCAACACCATGTAGTAATGGAGAAGAAAAGAATAACAACATTCTGTAAAAAAAGATGAGTGGAGAAAAAAAAAATTATGAGTTTAAACACAGAAAAAAAGTGTCAGCTGATGAAACAGCTTTGAAGGAAATATTGCTCAATGCATTATTAGAAAATTAAAATTTTCAAAAAAGCAGGCAAAGTATTTTTCAGCATGTTTTGCATTGTTAGCTGAGAGGTATCTCATCTGCCATGCAACCAAGTAGTTGGTTGCATACAGTTGTGGGTTTGCGTCCCAGCTGATGCTATGACATATGAAAAAAAAAGTATTTTCCAGCAAACATGAAGCAGTAAAGGCTTATGTATACTAGGGTTTAAAACACATCTCCGAAGAGACATGTGCTGCTGTGAATTGGAACAGGTACCAAAACTGGAAAGAAATATATCCTGACATATTTTAATCATGACCTATTTTGAAGAGAATCAATACAATCCAATAAATTCATTTGATTGAACACATAAGGAGATACCTATTTTGAAGAACCTGCTGAGTGAATTAGTACCATTGTTTTACATTTTTATTGTTATTCCCAGGAAAAAATACTGTCAATATACACTTCATTGTTTATCTTTCTTTCACTCCCAATATTACTGTATTCTCTATATTACCATAAATAGACATATTTAAAATGTGACCAACTGATGAACTCTATTTATGACTTAAAAATAAGAATCTACATTTAAATGGATTTGACATGATGATTTTTTTAATTATAATTTTATTTATTTATTTGTTTATTAATTTGAATGGTATATGTATGCATATGCCTGGTTTTTATACATAAAATAAAAAATTCTCACCAAAAATATTAAATATTTATGATTTTTTAATTATGTCTAATATTAAAGTAAATAGCAAGCTTATACATATATGTGTTGCTTACTTATTTTGGATTGTCTGCAGAGCATAGAGAAGGTGGAGCTAAGTTTAAATTAAATGTCTAAGACAACTAATATATGGAGTAACTGAATTAAGTTCAGGCACATGTGATTCTTTTCAGTTGGAGAGCTGAATTTAAAGACATGTAGATGGCTAAAAGTTTCAGATCTTCTTACAGATAAATGCTTAGCTTGACTTGGTTATTGGAATATAATGTCCCAACTCCTCACTGAAGAGATCCATAGGTCGAAACTCGTCTGGGGATGCAGACAATCCAAGATAAAAATGATTTGAATGCCTTCTCTTGTAGTAGTATTTATCATAAAATAAAATAAAAGCTTGTTTAGTGCTCATTAGCATGCTTTTAATTTTACATATTTGTAAGTGCTAACTATATATAAGTCATGTGCAATATGAGTTTTGATTAATACTATTTTTTTATTTCTGTTGGGGCTTTGGATAAATTAAATGGCTAATCCTATTAATATATGAAATATCTGAATTAAGTTCAGGCCCATATAATTTTTTCAGTTGGAGATCTGACTTTAAAGACATGTAGATGTCTAAAAATTTCAGATCTATTGACAATTATATATATATATATATATATATATATATATATATATATATATATATATATATATATATATATATATATATATATATATATATATATATATATATATACGATCAAGCATTATCAATCCACTGCAGGATGGTCTCTCCAAGTTCAATCTCTCTTTTCCTATATTTAGCTTCTCTTCTCCACATCACCCCTGCACATTTTATTATTTCATTATTCCATCTCATATGTTGTCTCTTTCTCGGTCATTTACAATCTCTTGGAATCCAGTTTAAAATTTCAATTGCTCATGTATTATCATCTTTTCTAACAATATGTCCAGGCTAACTCCATTTCAGTCTTTTAATTTTATTCAATAAGATCAGTAACACCTGTTTGTTCTCTTACCCATACATTGCATTTTCGGTGCCTTCTTGTCATTCCCAACATGCATCTATCCATACTTCTTTGAGTGGTCTGAAGTCTCTGTATTGCTCTTCTATTAAGTGTCCAAGTCTCAGATCCATAAGTACGAACTGACAAAACACTTTTATTAAAAAACTTCCATTTCAACCACATAGACATATTCCCTTTTAATATTAAGTTATTTTTATCAAAAGCACTCCAACCAAGTTTAAGTCTATGATTAATTCAATCCATTACATTTCTATTTGTATTAATAATTTGACCAAGATATTTGTAACTGTTAACTTCTTTTAACTCATCATAATAAATCTTTATTTTCATATTTTGAGAAAATCTTTTAAACATTCCTTTAGTCCTATTTTCCTACTTTCATTTGATAAGTATTGCAACATTTCCTATACCTCTAAAGCATTATTTGCAAAAAACAACTACATCATCTGTAAAATCTAAATGACTTAAATAATCTCCATTTACTTTCACTCCTTTAGCTTCTCATTTTAATCCACCAAATACTTCTTGCAGCATTGATGTAAAATTTTTTGGAGATATGGAGTCACCCTGTCTTACACCCTTTTCAATGTTGATTTTTCTACTATAATTACATAATCCTAATTGTGCTGTTGCATTTTATAAATATTGTTTAAAATACGACAATATTCTGGATGTACACCTTGATGATCCAATGGTTTAATCACTGAAGAAATGTTTATAGAATCAAATGCCTTATCATAGTCTACAAATCCTCAACATAATGGCAACACAAATTCATTTATCCTTTCTATAAATTCTCTCAATACCTGGATATTATCTACTGTACTAAAACCACTTTTAAATCCAGCTTGTTCTCTTGGTTGGTGGAAATCCAATGTTTTCTGTAGGCTAGTTGTAATTATCTTAGTAAAAAAAATGTATAAAACTGATAAAAGACTGACAGGTCTGTAATTTCTAATATCTCCTTTATCACCCTTTTTAAATATTAATACTGCATTCTTCTATTCATTTAGACATTTGGTATATAACCTTGCTAAAAAAATTCTATTTTTTCACCTGCTTCTTTTAATATATCAATTATAATTCCATCATTACCTACAAATTCCCTCTCTTCATAAAATTAATTGCATGTCTCACTTTCACATTCAAAATTCTGGCAATTTGGAAGATATAATAGGTATAGGTATTACTTGTTCTTTATTACTATATAATTCTTGATAGAAGTCTTCTTCACATTTTATAATGTCAACCCTTTTTTTAGTAATAATTCCATCTTTTTTCTAATTCAAGATATAAATTTCCTACCAGTACTAAAATGTTGTTTTACACTCTTTAGATTTTTATTCTCTTCTACAGCTTTCCTTGCTAGCACACAATTATACTTTCTTATATCATTTTCAACTCTTTTCCACACCATTTTACAAAATTCGAGATATTTAATCTTTTTTAATGCATCTTTGTTTTATATTCTCTTATTCCTTCTTTTCTTCATAAATTCTCTAGTCTCAGTAAAAATTTTATTGGTGAATGGCTGCTTTTTTCTACCAGCTATCTTTGTTGCAGTTTTTAAAATTGTATCACTTATTTTCCTATTAATGTCATTCAAATCTGAATCATGTTCAAAATCTACTAATACATTAAACTGGTCTGTAAGTTCTAATTTAAATTCATTAGAATATTTCTTCAGATTAGGAATATCAACTGTAAATATTGTTTTTCTTAAAAATTTTTGTCTCTCTAATTTTGCATTAACATATATCTTACATATTACTAATCGTTTTACACTTCCTGTGTTAAATTTATTACGAACATTACAATCTTGAAATATGTATTTTCTGTTAGTCAAAATATAATCCAATTCTGCTGTACCTTCATTTGGATGCTTACATGTCCATTTACTTTTAACATTTTTCTCAAATAAAGAATTCATAATATAAAGTTTTTTTCTTTTTCTGCAAACTTCACAAGTCTATGTCCTTTCTCATTTCTAATACCATAACCACAATTACCTACAGCATTTTTATCTTTCATTTGTTTACCAATTTTAGCATTAAAGTCTCCCATAACAATTTTAAAATGTTGTTTACTGTGATCAAAAGTTTTTGTACATCCATTTAAAAATATTCTATAACTTCATCACTATGTGAACTTGTTGGGAAATAAACCTGAATTATCTGCATTTGGTATCTGCTATTAAGTTGTAAAATTAATATTGCCACTCTGTCTGATACACCATCAATCTCCACAATGTTAATTTTCCATTTTTTATTTATAATGAATGCTACTTCACTTGTATTTCCAATACCTGTTCCTTTATAGTAGAGTATATGTACACTTTTTAACTCAATTGTTTCTTCACCTTTTTTTCTAACTTTACAATATATCATCATCAACCATTATCAATCCACTGCAGGATGAAGGTCTCTCCAAGTTTAATCCATCTTCTCCAATCTTTAGCTTCTCTTTTCCACAACAGCCCTGCACATTTTCTTATTCTCATCCATCTATCTCACATGTGGTCTCTTTCTGGATCTTTTACAATCTCTGGGAATCCAGTTTAAAATTTCAATTGTCCATCTATTATCATTTCTTCTAAGCAATATGTCCAGCCCAACTCCATTTCGATTTTTTAATTTTTTCAATAAGATCAGTAACACCTTTTTGTTGTCTTACCCATACATTGCGTTTTTGATCTCTTCTTGTTACTCCCAACATACATCTCTCCATACTCCTTTGAGTGGTCTGAAGTCTCTGTATTGCTCTTCTATTAAGTTTCCAAGTCTCAGATTCATAAGTAAGAACTGGTAAAACACATTTGTTAAAAACAATTATTTTCAAACACATAGGCATATTTCCTTTTAGTATCATGTTATTTCTACCAAAAGCACTCCAACCAAGTTTAATTCTATGAGTAATTTCCTCCATTATGTTTCCATCTGTATTAATAATCTGACCTAGGTATTTGTGACTGTTAACTTCTTCTAATTCTTCATAATCAATCTTTATTTTCATATTTTGAACAAATCGATTAAACATTACTTTAGTCTTTTTAACATTTATCTTTAGTCCTACTTTTGTACTTTCATCTGCTAACTCCTGAAACATTTCCTGCAGCTCTGAAGCATTATTTGCAAAAACAACTACATCATCTGCAAAATCTAAATGACTTAAATACTCTCCATTTACTTTCATTCCTTTAGTTTCCCATTTTAATCCCTAAAATATTTCTTGCAGCACTGCTGTAAAAAGTTTTGGAGATATGGAATCACCTTGCCTTACACCTTTCTCAATGTTGATTTTTCCAGTATCATTATGTAATCTAATTGTTGCTGTTGCATTTTTATAAATATTCTTTAAAATATGACAATATCATGGATCTATACCTTGATGATCCAATGCTTTAATCACTGAAGAAATGTGTATAGAATCGTTTTGTCCTTTCTATGACTTCTCTCAATACCTGGATATGATCTATTGTACTAAAACCACTTTTAAATCCAGCTTGTTCTCTTGGTTGTTGGAAATCCAAAGTTCTCTGTAGACCAGTTGTAATTATCTTGGTAAAATTTTTATATAAAACTGATAAAAGGCTGATAGGTTTGTAATTTCTAATATCTTCTTTATCACTTTTTTTAAATATTAATATTATTACTGCATTCTTCCAATCTTCCGGTACATCTTTATCATTTAGACATTTGGTATATAACTTTGCTAAAATTGTTTCTATTAATTCACCTCCTTCTTTTAATATATATTGGAAAAATATTTATCATTTTGTCAAACATTCATTCTACCTTATCAGGCACTGAGAAGAAAGACGATGGTGTTTCTTGATCTTAAACTCAGAGGTAAAAAGCCAATAAACTGACCACGCTGGCTAATGCGAGTTGGTGAGCAGCCCATCCATGTTCGTATACTATATGAATAATCACATAGTAATAACAGCTTCAACGACAAGAATGTATGGAGTGGACATTAGGAATTTGCCCTGTCGGTTCCTTTAAGGCCTCCAAGAGGAATCAAAAGGTATCCTTTCAGTTAATAGCAAACTCCTTTCTGCAGCCTATATATATATATATATATATATATATATATATATATATATATATATATATATATATATATATATATATATATATATATATATATATATATATATATATATATATATATATATATAAGCACATCCAAATCTTGTAAATAATTTTGTATTTTTTTTCTTAACTATTTGTTATTTGTTTTATAAATATTTTCTACATATGCATATAAAAATATTCAAGATGGAAGACAACTATCCAAGAATAATTAAAAATTTGGGAACATTACTTTGTTTCATGATTAAAAAGGAATTTTTAAATTAAACTAAAATTTAAAACAAAGCTAATTTATTTTATCTAGAGATTAACATTTTTATCAAATCTATTTCCAATCTGGAAATTGATTTGAAATTATTTTTGGACAGTTGTCAAACGATTCCATCTCCAGTAACAATAGCTAAAATATTTTTGTTAATTAAAGATCAAAAATTTAATTTAAAATAACATTATTTGATCACGTCAATGTTTTGTATAAATAGGGCCAAAAATATTTGTGTCAGAGAGTGTTAGGTCAATAGTCTTTAACCAATTTCATGTCTGTAAATTTTAAGTGGTTTCAGCTTTTTCCCTCTCTGTCTGCAGCTTCAATCTATGCCATGCCTGATGTAGCTTCTATCTTTCAAGTGTGCCCATGCCTTTAAAGAACCACGAGGCCAAGAGACAAAATTCATCTGTATTCCATAGACTGCTGAGGTAACCAGCCCAAAGTCATTATTATTGTATTACCTAAACTATAACTTGTAAACTCTCTTCAAATTAATGTTTTCTGTATATTTAATCTTTTTTAACTCGCTCATTGATGAGTATGTTAAAACTAATAATTATTTCTTTGGTATCGATTCTCTATAACCCTAACTAATATTATTGTAAATTATTTAATCCAACTCACTCTTCATACTTTCTTTTATAATTTAGTGTGGTTATAATTTATTTTAAGTGATATTTTTATATTTTTCATTAAACTTTTATTTTTAAATAAAAATCAAACCCGGTTTTATTAACTTAGAAGGGGGGGGGTTAATGAGTTATTATGTATTTATTTCTAAATAGTTTGTAAGACTGGGTTTTTCTTGTAAAATTAATATATGCTTTTTTTTAAGAAAATATATTTTATCGTAAAAGTATGCTAGATATATAAATACTTTGCAATCTGGGGTGGATATTGGTATATGTAGGTTTTATTAATTTCTTTATTCATCATCGCCAAGAGGCTGTTGAACAAATTCTATGTCTTGTTCGCACTTTGAAGTGCATGAATTTTAGTTTTTATATATTATATTTAAACATAATAGTAATGATACAAGAAGAGGTAGAAATGCACACTTCATTAATTACAGCGTTAACTTTTAATAAATGATTTTATCTCACACAGGTCATTATTTTAACATTCCATTATGTATTTGTTAAACTATTTAAGGCTTTATATTTATTCTTTAAATCTGATGATTTTATATTATTATAATAGCATTGTTAGCATAGGCCACTCTTCATATTATTAAGCGTTATCTAGAGATGAGCATCCGAATGCCTAAGTCGTCTCATCTTTATTTGAGGTTGTATACAGGGCAATGAATGTCCTTAGACCATATCTATATATACTCATGTAATGAGAGCAATGCATGAGAAAATTCTTGCAAAGTTCCACCCAGTGCATTTCCGTTCGAGGACCTTTTATCAACCAATTCCACAAAATGTGGGATGGCAAAGAGCTAGACTGTTTTTCTTTCATAATATGATAAAGCACCTCAAGGAAAAATTGGAACCACAAATATTCGGCTATTATGCTAGAACCACAGTTTTCCTATAGTTAATTTTTCATTTAGCCTGTTTGACAAAATAAAACGTAATGATATGTAATAATGTTTGTTTTCACTTTGTAATATTTTTAGTTGGAGTTTAAATCAAACCTCTCATGAAGCTGCCCTCTTCTTTGTTGAATAAGCAAATCCTATATTGATAGAATTTTGCAATATCTAATAATTTAAATGTGAAAAATGTTTAATAAATAAATGTTTTAAATATATTCTGATCAAAATGTATTATTATTTAAGTGTTGTCAATAAATGCTATAAATAAAAATAAAACTATGTGTCAAATGAAATCAAACAACTAGTGAAACTTTATTATTATCATATCTTTATATGTTTTTTAATGCATAAACATCTACCAATCATCCAGATAAATTTATTTTTGTACATTGAATAAAATCCTATTTGAAATAAAGGTCAGTATTGTCACCGCCACACTAAATTGATATTTGTCTAAATAAAATAATTGTTTCCATTTTTTTTTTTAATGTTTGTAATGAAAATAAAGTTTTTAATGTGTGAAGTTGAATATACATATAAAATCATCTTAAATTTTTGTCAAAATAAATATTTATATTTTAAACTTTAATCCAGTTATTTGAATGTCCTTAATAATATTTATATTTATGTATATTTTTAACGAATATCTTGGGTTTACTCAACTTCTCATCACCATCTCCAGCTGAGTCTTCTGTAAAACTTTGTAGCACCAGGCCGGGTTATAAATAATTTATGTAGTATCACCGTACAGTTTTGTCTGTAGTGTTATAGATTTATTTTGTTTTTTCATTGGTTGTAATTTCTGTAATAGTTTTAATATGATCTTGGCCCTTTTAAATCATTTTAAAATATTAATTATTTGAATGTTACACAATAAAGATTAAAAAGTAAATATTTATTTATTCATTTCTATCAGCAAATTATTATGTTTTTAATAATATTAGGAATAATTTATTCAATTGTTAGCTGTTATAAATAAGATATCATTGGACATTTTAACACTGTAACTTTCAATTTTCATAATCAAGCAAAATCATGCTGAAACAAAACACACAGATGATTTCTTTTTTTTTAATAAAATAAAGAAAAAAAAAGTTCACACATTTTTTTCTTTTTAAAATAATTAATCTTTATACGACTTAAAAAGACTTTTTAAGTTGTTTAGTTTATATTTTCACACTTTTCTTCAAAATTATTTCTAATTATTTTTATGAACCTTATAATTTATAAACAAACATATTTTCTTCCTTATTACAAAGAGCATAAAAACAAAACATTTCGTTCTTTTTTCCTTTGAATCTAAAAAAAATATGTGTCATTTTTAAATATGAAAATTGGCTAATATAAATAAATTACTAGTAATTGCTTACACTTTCTGATTTTGTTGTTAATTTGAAGTAGTATTTGTTGAGACAAATAATTATCCATATAACTGTCACTCTTCTTTTTTTCCAGTTTGCATCTCAGGAATTATAAAATTGTTGGGAAATAGTGATGAAACAATACAAGGTGTAAGGTTTTTTAGTCCTAATTTTTAAAACACATTATCCTGTAATCTTATTCAATTCAATCCAAAAAGTTTTTACTTTTCATCTTTTTTTACTTTATTTTGTAGGTGTAGATTTTGAGTCCTGTTTATTCTGATTTTCTTTTTATAAAAGTCTCCCCTTCCCCTACAAACTTTGTTTTATTATTTATACCATGTATTACATTGCATTATGGTATTAAATAGACCAATAACTGAACAGTGTGAATAAATTAATTTTTTTTTTACTCTAGAGATAACTATTTAGACTTTTTGTTTCATATCAATTTAAATTGCAATGCAATATATTTGAATAATGTTTATAAAATTTAGAAGAATTACAAATTGTTTTCTTTCTTGTAATTATTGTTTAATAATAATAAAGTGCTAAATATTTTCATACTTCCAAATTGTTTTAATACTATTAAAATATTATTTTAAATATGAGTGCCACTAGACTTTATGATAAAAATGTTTATAAAATTCATATCCACTCTATAAGATTTTTAAGTGTCTCAAACAGTCCATGTCTTTATCACTCTCATGATATTTATTGGTGAGCTTTATCTAATGGGAAAATTATAATCCAACAAACACTTCAATCTATTACTGATTTTATACACTGATTTTCAAAATATTAATAATTAATATTATTTAAAATATATAAGTTTACATGCTGGATCACTTGAATAAAGCTTAGTGTATTTGAGCCACAACAAGTTATAAATTTCCTAAGCTGCTTTTAGCTTGCATTTTATGATCACTAGACGAAGCTTTACCAATAGCTTCTAACAAGATCTTGTTTACATAAACACTGAAAGAGATAGAATACAATATTCCTTTTGCTGTCTCCACCTGCAGAGCGGCTGCTTTCAATCTAGTTGACTCATGTCAGTTAAGGATAGGGAGACTAGAAACTAGATCTACATACTAACTCTAAAATCAGAATTTATCAAACACATTTTTATCAGTTTGAAAGCAAGAAATTTATCAGACATGCAATGTCTTAAATCTTGCTTAATGAACTAGATAGCTATATGGGTCTGAAATCAGTTCAGTTTCACCATATAGAAAAGCCTCTGCAATATATATATATATATATATATATATATATATATATATATATATATATATATATATATATATATATATATATATATATATATATATATATATATATATATATATATATATATATATATATATATATATATCAGCATTTATGTAAACAAAAGCTTGTTAGGAACTATTGCTAAATCTCTAGCTAGTGATCATAAAATGCAAGTTAAAAGCAGGTTATGAAATCTATAACTTGTTTTCTTTATTATAAATGTACCTTTGAAATTTTTGCAATGATATATATTGCAGAGGCTTTTATGATATGGTGAACCCGAACAGATTTCAGACCCATATAGCTATCTACTTTGTTAAGCTGGATTTGAAGATACTACATATCTGATAAATTTCATGCTTTCAAACTGATAGAAATGTGTTTGATAAATGCTGATTTTAGAGTTTGTATTTAGATCTAGTTTCTCGTCTTCCTACCATTCACTGGCATGAGACAACTAGTTTGAAAGCAGCTGCTCTGGAGGTGGAGATAGTGAAAGAAATATTGAATTCTATCTCTTTTGGCGTATATGTAAACAAAATCTTGTTAGGAGCAATTGGTCAAGCTCCATCTAGTAATCACACACACACACACACACACATATATATATATATATATATATATATAGTATATATATATATATATATATATATATATATATAAGGTAAGGTGATATATATATACTCATACATACATATAATCAACATGTATTCATAATATTTGTATTCTTATTATATTTATGAGAAATAAATATATAATTTAGTAAGTTAGTATTTTTTAATTTTTTAAAATGAAAAAAATATGTTGTTGACAAAAGACAGTTTACAAAGCAATGAATGACATCTGGTGTTCACATAGTTTATCAAATTAAAGGAAATGAAATTAACTTAGTATTTTAATATCAAATTCTAATGCAACAATATCGAATGCTTCAGCAAGCTCACGCAGCTCGATATAAAAATAATTTTATTCTTTTTATTACAAGATTAAGGATTCTATTTTTGTCAGCTATATCCTCATAAAAACTTATATCGTGTTCAAATTAAAAAAAAAACAGTGTAAGACAAAATATGCATTTTGAACAATTTAATATTTATTAGAAGAACTTTATAATATTTGTTTAAAGAAAGTAATTTGAATATATTACCGTGTTCTATAATAAAATTGTTTGAATTACATGTTCTAAAATGTAAACTTCGTTTTAAAAAATAACGTTTATAAAAACTTCAACTAAATTTAATGTATTTTACATTATAAAGAAAATGCAAAGCAGGTAGAACACCAATTTATCATGGGATATATAAAATGCACTTGCCTAGTCATATATATATATATATATATATATATATATATATATATATATATATATATATATATATATATATATATATATATATATATATATATATATATATATATATATATATATATATATATATATATATGATATATATATATATATATATATATTAGTATAAAATATAATAATTGATGTAACTGGTATAAAAATTTCTCTGTCTTCTTTTGGTGATTTGATTGGCTTGATTTGCACTTTGAACAGATTACTCTCTTATATTCAAAATAATTTATTAGAGAGAATGGGTAATATTTTGCCTTACTTGTTGTCTATATTATTTTAATAAATTTAAATTGCTTCTTTCCATATACTAATTCATATCAAAATGTTTAACTTTTTAAAAATTTTGACAACACATTAAATTTGGTAAAATATTATTAAAAATAATAATAATTTTTATTTGTTTAAAATGGTCTTAAAAATTATTTCCATTGAATTAAAAAAACCATTTGTTCAACTAAATTTAATTATTAAAAATAAATACAGTAATTACGTATGTGTTTCAATGTAAAAAAGAAAGGAGCGCAAATTAAAAAAAAAAAGATCATCTGATAGTGTTGCTTTGGAGGGAGAAAAAGAAAAGAAAATGGTAAAAGGCAAATGGTGTAAATATGATAAGCTTATTTTAAAATAGTTAACAAGTAAACGGATTACCACAAAGTTTTCTATAAACGTAAAAATAACATAGTGGTATTTAATAATAAAATGAATTGCTAAATTTAAAAGTCTGTTCAAGTTGGCTAACCAGGTGGATCAAATTGCTAATAATAATTTTCCAATATTACATTTGAAATATGTCGGAGCTTTCCAGTTTAAAAACAGAATTAATTGCAAGATTTTGGTATGTTTTAAAATATGTATTATTCTACAATTAGGAAAATTTAAATAAGTGTTTTAATTACAGAAGTTTTATAAATATGAAAATTTGCTTTTTAAAAAAGAAGAAGTTTAAATTAAAGTAAAATGTTAAAGTTATTAACATAGTTTAATATTTCCGTTTATAATTTTAATAAAAAAATATAGTATTGATGGATATTTAACTTTGCAATGCCAGTAATATATTTGCTAGTTAATTTGTTTACCAT
Organism: Epiperipatus broadwayi; assembly: GCA_028023455.1. Lineage (NCBI taxonomy): Eukaryota > Metazoa > Onychophora > Udeonychophora > Euonychophora > Peripatidae > Epiperipatus > Epiperipatus broadwayi. The sequence goes on from JAQFVV010012457.1 coordinate 2,744,933, forward strand.
TTGGATAATAAAAACAGTCTTCAAATAATTAATTAAAGCTATTTTCTAATTTTATCATCAGTTTGGAATGATTAAATTAATTGCTATAATTAGTATTCCTAGATTTAAGCGTGGATAAATAAATATTAGCATGGATGTGATAAACTTGGAACAGTTTTTAATAGAGAAATGTAGAAATTAATAACTTATGAAAAAACATTTTCATTTAAACTCTGCGTGTCATATTTTGGAATTGTTTCATATTTATGGAGCCACGTAAAATCGTTAATCTAATAGTGCTTATAATAACTAATACAAATGGATAAAATTACATGTATGGAATTCAACTATAATTGTAGCTATTACTTTGTATATTTATTGTTCGACACATCGTACATGGATTTCACGGATCATATTTGTAGTTATAAAATGCTATACAATTTAATTTGTGATACACACACCTGCTAGAATTCATGTATTGAACTATAAAATGCTATACATTTAATTTATATCACACAGACACCTGTTAGATTTTATGTATTTGATGAATAATGCATTACTTTAATTTTATCGTTATATGAACTTGCATGTGAAGTTCATAAGTTATATTTCATTAAGTTTAAATTAATAGGGGTTGAATAAAATACTTATTCAAGAGAATAGCGCTTGCAAAAAAGCTTGAAAAGTACTAAATGAATTTATGAGATGTATCAATTTTTCATGAAGTATTTTGTGAGTCTTTCCAGATTTCTATTCCTATACTAATGTTACTTATATTATATTACATATGTTTTGTTTTAAGCAAGATAAGTTAGTACATTAGTTGTCCTGATTAGTGTAACATTTTATTATGCAAGAACCCACATTTGCTAAAATGTTAGTGTTTTCTGAATGGTCAGAATAACTGAGGAGGATGATTTTGCACTTTAATGTGAAGTAAATAGTAATGTTGTTTTATAATGTTAAAAGGCATTAATCTGTGCCAGTGGTTAATCCGCAGATTACTTAATTGCCATTTTTTGTATTTTACACTCATTCCTGCACTGGTGGTTAATCTGCAGAATTGTGTAATTATACTTATTACTTTATGATGGTGTATAAATCCACAAAGTGTTTAGTGTTATTTAATTCCTATGTGTAGATGAATGCATCCACAGGAATATGGTTTTACATCATAGATATAAGTTGGGCAAAGTATTTCAGTTATTCTGCTAAATCATCTTCTTCCATTTGTAAGTATAATTTATAAGTTAGATCATTAAATTGTAGCAGGACATTCTATTCAAGTTACCTCATAATAATTAACTGTTGGTTGATTATTATTTACCTGAATGTAAGTTTAAATTTTCACTTTATTTAATGATTGCATTATAGCTAAATCCTACAGATATAATATTATTTATTATATTATTATAAGTTCACGGTATAGATTTATTGAATCTGGAAATGACATTAGATGTTTCATGAGTTGATGTTGAATTTAGTATAATTTCCTCAATACATTCATTATATCAAATTGAAATATAAGGTATGATTAGGTTTTTAAAAACCGTACCTATGATATGTTATTGAAGAAAGTCGATGGAATTATAATTTATTTATTTTATTTGTTTATTTATGTCTTTAATTATAACATTAGAATTAATTACTTATTATTCATAAATTTGTAAATAAACGTTGATTTATAATTAAACTTACTGTGCCGTTGCTATTTGTCATTCGTAAAATCAGAAATCATAAATCTTGGATAGAGCATACATTGAAGTACATACTATCGTCAACATGATATAAGAGTTTAGTGATATTTTGAGAAAACATTTGGATGCTTTTCGTCTTTGGTAGTTTATGATGTGTAAGGTACAATAAAATCCCATTTACCTTTTCCATCATTTTAGCTTTGCGTAGTTGATTCTAGTATGCAATATAAATTGATTATTAAACCTGTAAACAGATTTACCAGATAATGACATGATTGAATATATTTACTTAACGTTTTTAAATTGTCATTTGTCAGTATAATAAGTGTCTCAGTTATATAGTAAACTATAAAAAAAAGAACCCAAGTATTTATGTTTATTTATTGCAAAGCTTTACCTGGACTAGCATTTGTATTAAAAATCATATAGATGGTTTAAAATTTCATAATCTTATGTAGTTCCACAAATTATGCCATCTTGTACATGGTCGGCATCGGGTCTCATACAATGAAAGTCGCAAATTAAGGTTTGAAAGATAATAACATTAGATACTTATAATTTGTTTAATGTATTTTATCATACTACTATGATAGGTCTTCGCGGTACACCCTGACTGCGATCAAATTAAATCATAAAAAGTTTATGTTATATCATTAGTTTGGTCTGTGGTAAGTTGCTCCAGATTTTGGTTGTGGTCTTTGGTGCATAATATAGATGGCATGATATGCTTTTGGTTACAGCTCTTAATAGCTGACAATGTGCAGCGGGAATTGATCGGTGATCGAGGTTACAATTCTTAGCGCACTTATGTTTTGGTGATATTATGTAGTTGGGACAACAATCGAACGGTTACAATATATATATATATATATATATATATATATATATATATATATCGTTATATATATATATATATATATATATATATATATATCGAATTTTGTAAAATGGTACGGAAAAGAGTTGAAAATGATATAAGACAGTATAACTGTGAAATAGCAAGGAAAGCTGTAGAAGAAAATAAAAGTCTCAAAAATGTTAAACAACATTTTGGTATTCGTAGGAAATTTATATCTGCAATAAGAAAAAAAATATGGTATTATTACTAAAAAGAGAGATGACATCATGAAATTGGTAGAAGATTTTTATCAAGAATTATATAGTAATAAAGAACAAGTACCTCCTATATCTATTACATCTTCCGAATTGCCCAGAATTTTAAATGAAGAAGTGAGACATGCAATTAAGTGTATGAAGAAAGGAAAGGCTCCAGGAAATGATGGTATTATAATTGATATATTAATAGAAACAGGTGAAGAAATAGAAACAATTTTAGCAAAGTTATATACCAAATGTCTAAATGATAAAGATGTGCCGGAAGATTGGAAGAATTCAGTAATAATATTAATATTTAAAAAAGGTGATAAAGAAGATATTAGAAATCACAGACCTATCAGCCTTTTATCAGTTTTATATAAAATTTTTACCAAGATATTACAACTCGTCTACAGAGAACTTTGGATTTCCACCAACCAAGAGAACAAGCTGGATTTAAAATTGGTTTTAGTACAATAGATCATATCCAGGTATTGAGAGAAGTCATAGAAAGGATAAATGAATATGAGTTGTCATTATGTTTTGGATTTGTAGATTATGAAAAAGCATTCGATTCTATACACATTTCTACAGTGATTAAAGTATTGGATCATCAAGGTATAGATCCAGGATATTGTCATATTTTAAAGAATATTTATAAAAATGCAACAGTAAAAATTAGATTACATAATGATACTGGAAAAATCAACATTGTGAAAGGTGTAAGACATGGTGACTCTATATCTACAAAACTCTTTACAGCAGTGCTGCAAGAAGTATTTTGTGGATTAAAATGGGAAACTAAAAGAATGAAAGTAAATGGAGAGTATTTAAGTCATTTAGATTTCCCAGATGATGTAGTTGTTTTTGCAAATAATGCTTCAGAGCTGCAAGAAATGTTGCAGGAGTTAGCAGATGAAAGTAGAAAAGTAGGATTAAAGATAAATGCTAAAAAGACTAAAGTAATGTTTAATCGATTTGCTCAAAATATGAAAATAAAGATTGATTATGAAGAATTAGAAGAAGTTAACAGTTACAAATACATTGGTCAGATTATTAATACAGATGGAAACATAATGGAGGAAATTAATCATAGAATTAAACTTGGTTGGAGTGCTTTTGGTAGAAACAACTTGATACTAAAAGGAAATATGCCTATGTATTTGAAAAGGATGGTTTTTAACAAATGTGTTTTACCAGTTCTTACTTATGGATCTGAGACTTGGACACTTAATAGAAGAGCAATACAGAGACTTCAGACCACTCAAAGGCATATGGAGAGATGTATGTTGGGAGTAACAAGAAGCGATCGAAAACGCAATGTATGGGTAAGACAACAAGCAGGTGTTACTGACCTTATTGAAAAAAATTAAAGTTTGTAATGGAGTTGGGCTGAACATATTGCTAGAAGAGATGATAATAGATGGACAATTGAAATTTTAAACTGGATTCCAAGAGATTGTAAAAGACCCAGAAAGAGACCACATGTGAGATGGATGGATGAAATAAGATAATGTGCAGGGGTGTGGTGGAGAAGAGAAGCTAAAGATCGGAGAAGATGGATTAAACTTGGAGAGACCTTCATCCTGCAGTGGATTGATAATGGTTGATTATATATATATATATAACATATTTTGCTGAATGCCTTAAAATTACATAAAAGTTAGATTTTCAAAATGGAATTATAATTGTTAATAAAGAAACTGTTTATTAAGAAGTTGAAATTTACATCCAAAAAGGAAACTAAACGTCAACTTAGGGTATCCTATTATTTTCTTTAATGTCTAACAACAAAGGAGGCAAAAATTGCATCTTCGAAGTATTTTTATTCGTGAATGCCAAGAAAATCTGACACTATTGTATCAACTTTTTTAAATACCATTTAAGTTTTTTGAAAATTATAATTGGAAATGGTTAATTTCATTTCTTTTATGATCGAATTAATTACATTATGAATAATAAGAAATAATTAATAATTTAAAATATTTTTTTTTATTTTTTTATGATTAATAAAGATTTAATATAGGTTAAAAATATTAATATGGAAAAGGGATAAAGTGAATATGAGGTAAGAGATTAAATTATTTTTTTAAATTCACATACTATTATTTTCTATGACATGACACTACATTGTTTATACTAATCCAAATAGTCTAATAACTATAATGTATGATAAGTGAATAAATAATTAACATTTTTGTGAAATATATATTTTATTATTAATAAATATAAGTTACATACAATCATTTAACAAATGAAAATATTGTATATAAATGATTGGATTATTATTTGTATAATCTAATTAATATAAAATAGTGTTAATATAAAAGTCTTAATATCTGTATACTTATATTTTATATACATTGAAAAATCATGTAGTGTTATAGGTTAAGAAAATATATCTACCATAAGTAAATAGAATATTTAAATTTTTAATATAAGGATGTAAATATATAAAATTTTTTTTTATATATTGTAAAATTTGATAAATATTTATTATGTCTTCATTGGTGGTCAATAGGTCAGCGCGAGTGCCTTGCACTTGCAAGCAGTTGCCTGGGTTGTGGGTTCACGTCCCAGCCAATGCTATGACACTATAAAAAAATAATAATAATAATTATGTGTTGTATATTAAATTAAATGAAGTTTTCAATTTTGTTTTATTTAATTTAAAGTGTTAGTAATATTTGTTATTAATATTTCTTTAGAATATTGATAGGAACTTCTGAAGACAGTAAATTGTTAAACTTCACTGAGTTTGAAATCTGAGCATAATGGTAAAGTTAATTAAGGTGGAAATTGATTTGATGTGGTTTAGATATAATTTTTTTTTAATAATAAATTAGTTATTGGGAAGAAATATAGTTTTATATCAAAATTAAAAGACATCATTCGTGATATCCTATGTGAAGATCTTAAAACTGACTATAGTGAGATGTGATTGCCTTAACTTATCTTGTTGTGAGAGTGGTTACCGTTACAATATATATATATATATATATATATATATATATATATATATATATATATATATATATATATATATATATATATATATATATATATATATATATATATATATATATATATATATTATCATTTGCTAGGTACTCTCTGGAAGGGGTTACATCCAGGGCAGATAGAACTAGAAAAAACTCTATGTGAAATAATATCAGATCAAAACTTACTGTCTGATATCTTCAAAGTTACACAAAAAACACAAACAATGACCTTACTTATAATTGTGAATATGGGTACATTCATGAACTATAATTTTTTCTGGAAGGTAGTTTGAATGACTACTTACATTATTTGATAACTCCTAGCAGTTATATTTATCTCTTCTAACCCAGTGGTATTAACCTTTTCACACCTGTGGACTGGCAAAAATAGGGATGATTTAATGGATAAGCAGAACTTTATAGATAAATTTTCTTAAAAATGTAACCTGCTTCACTTTAGGTGATCATAATTGTTATAACTGACCAAAACAGCACACTATTTATTGTGTATTGTGAAGGTATTGCTTTCCTTCACATGCTGAACACTCTTTCTCGAGTTGTGCAGTCATACTGTCACAGAAAACAGTACATAAACAACCACTCTCATTAATGTACTTGCATTTCGATCTTTATTATTTCATTGTTAACACTTGCAAGAATAAAATCTTATTCACCCAAATGTTGGGAAATATCACACCTAGTGTAATACATGACATTAATTATGATAAATGTAATATCAGTTTTAATGCTAAATATACAAGATGAAGTTTTATATATATATATATATATATATATATATATATATATATAATATATATATATATATAGGTTCATACATATGTTATGTTAAAACTTTTAATATCAATATACTGACGTTTCGACTTGGTCACACAAGCTTGTGTGACCAAGTCGAAACGTCAGTATATTGATATTAAAAGTTTTTAACACGGATGAACCCGCAAAATATGTATTTTATATATTTAACCCGTGAAAATCTTCGTTTTAATATATATATATATCCAAAATAAGAGTCATAGATCAAACAACCCTATCTCTTAAGCTTGTAGGTTATAAACAATGAGGTTTGCCAATTCCTCTACAAGGTTTGTTGTGCTTAATGCCTAGCCAGAGCCAGCACTTAAAATATCTCTGTCAGGAACCTCTCCCCAAACCCCTGACCATGGTTTTGTGCTTTGGAACTTCTCAGAGAGGTGTCAGGGTAGGTTCAAACACTAGATCTAATAATACCAACCCAAAGCCAAGCACTTATCTAAAAGTTATCTATCATGTAGAAAATCTGAAATTTTCAGACATCTACATGTTTTCAAACACAAATATGCTTGGATTTGGGTTGGCATTTTTTAGATCTAGTGTCTTAACCTACCCTGACACCTCTCTGAGGAGTGCCAAAGCACAACCATGGTCAGGGGTTTGGGGAAAGAGTAGTATGACCCAAATAAAATTGCATAATTAAAATCACCATACAACTAAAAAAAAGTAGCCAAATTTTAAATCTGAAAAAATAAAATGAAATGTGTAAAAGTCTAAAGTTTTGATGTTATTGTAATTTTTTTTGTATTAAAAGTGTTGAATAGAACAAAAAAATTAATTACTAGGAAAAGTTTTTTTTTTAAAAAAAATGGCAAAATAGACATCGCATAAAAAAATAAAGCCCCCCCCCACATTAAGTTGCCATAGAGTCACTGTCTTTTAAAACAAAGACATCGAAAATTTAAATAGTCAAAAGTTTTGATCTTATTTTATTTATTTTTTTTTTTTTTTGGGGGGGTGAGAAATACTTTGTCATCACTGAGACAAAAAATAATGACCAAAGTTATTTTTTGTTTGATTTTATTATTACAAAAAGGTAACAGAAATTGGTTTTAAAAATAAAAGTTTTAGTATTTTATTGGTATGCTAATAAAGCCTAAAAAAATATTGCCTTATAGGCCAAAAAAAGTGGTCATACTTTGTAAAAGTTAGAGATATAAATTTGTTTTTTTATTTAAAAAAAATGATAAAAATTGATTTCAAAAATAAAAGTTAAAGCCAAAAACGATCTAATTTTAATTTTTTTGAGGAAATGGGTTGAGAAATCCTTTTCTTTGCTGAGATAAAAAAAGACATAAAAGTTATTTTGGTTTGTTTTTTTATTTTTTTTAAAAAAAAGGTAATAAAAATTGGTTTTAAAAATAAAAGTTTTAGTATATCAGTGGTGTACAAATAAAGACAAAAAGATATCACATTATAGCCTAAAAAAGTAGACATATTTTTAACTAAAAAAAAAAAAACTGAAACTTAAAAATTAAAAAAAAATTGAGCTTACTTTATTTTGGGTGGTGGGCTATATTGAGAAATAGTTTGTAAAACTTAGAGACAGAACTTATTTTTTTTGGTTTTTATTTTTTTAAAAAAAAAAAGGTAATTAAAATTGATTTCAAAAATAAAAGTTAATGTGTCCCTAAAAAAGAATTGCCATACAGCCAAAAAAAAAACAAAAAAAAAACACTACAATAATGTATTAAAAGTGTAGAAATCATTAAAAAGATAAAAAAAAGTCATGTTACATTTCATTGTTTTAACAACACCGACAAGTCGCTGTGATTGGCTATCAAAAAACAACCGGAGTTTGTATAATAAAAACTTTTTTCTACCTTTCCCACCTTAAACATCTGTGATAAATAAAAAATAAAATTATGTATGACTATTTAGATTTTGTTTTTGTTCTGTTTCTTTTTAATCTGTTAAAATGTGATGAAAAAATAAATAAAAATTGTTTAGATTAATTAAAAGTTTAAAATCTTTTTATTTTGTTATTACACACTTTTTTGCCAGCCTAGCGTGGATGGTCAGAAAACATCTGTTGCCTGGTGCTGGTCCATGGACCACTGGTTGAAGACTTCTGTACTGTTGTAACCTGTGGCTACAATCCCTCACAAATGTCAAAATTCCTATAACACATTTGGCTAGTTCTATATCTACAAATTATATAATAATATAAGATAACATTTAATATCTTAATGGACACTCATTATGATTACTACCACATTGGATGCTTAGTTTATTATTGATTAATAAAAGTTTTGTAAGGGGAAGATCCATTAATGATCTAATATCATCATTTATGTGGGATCTGGAGGTTTCCACTTGAATAGTCATGGCTGTGAGAACTACCCATCCCATATGGTCTTTATACTGCTCATATTCCTGTTTTATTGAGCTTTACTATTCCAAGAAAAAATAATGTCTATGGTGTTTTCATGTGTGTCCATTTCTTGATCATTGACTATAAATCCCGAGCTGGTTCTTTCTCCTAATATTGTATGACCTTTCCTTTTTGTCATTTTTTTTTTCAAAATCCTTTTCATTTTGGCACTGCATTCTGAAACCATTAGGTTTCACCATATCCATTTCCTTTGAAATACCTGGTCTACCCATTGCTACAATTTTCGTTTTCCCAATCTTTTTTCTATTTCAACACATTCCATTCCTCTGTACCCCTCATCCATTAAAATTCCATTTTCATTTCCAATTTATTCTGTCTGAACTTGTACCCAGACATCTAATCCACTTCTTGTATAAATCATCCACATCTCAATTACCTGCTCCTCTTCATTCTTTCTTTCAAACATGTTCTATAGTCACTTAATTTGAAACCCTATTATAATTTTTAAATATGATGTATCTCTCAATCTAAAGTATCTGAATTTTTATATTATATATATTTATTACCTTGTTTATCTTTTTCTTCCATTTCAATAACTCAACATTCTTTTATCTCCTGCTTATAAACTAATATTCTTATTCTGATTTTTCATCACCATGCTTTGCTGCTCAATACTTCTTTTGATGTCCAAAGTTATTCCATCTCCATTATCCTTTATACCCATCACTCTCATTTTGTCACACATCTTTTATGTATACTATTGTATGCTACTGATTACTGGTATACTTGGTTGATGACTCCACATTTGTTTTTGGAGTGTCCTACAATACTTCTTCTACCCCATCCCCATAACCTTAGGTGACAAACCTATCCTCGGTAAAAATTTGGGGGTTTGTGGTGTTTTGTATCATTGTCTACAATTATGATTTTGTGCAATGCTCTGCTTCACTTCTGGGCACTTTCCTTCCATTCCTCCATTACATGGTTCATGTCTTTCAATTGTTTTTGGGTAATGAGTGAGTTATACCCACTTTCATGGTGCTTCTCTCTGTACTCTCCAGTGATGTCTGCTTGTCTTTAAGGTTTTGTTTTCTGACTTCTTGTAAAAAGGAAGTCTCTGATTTTTTCTTTCTCAATCACTCTTCCACTTATAAGTTAAAGCACATTTTATATATAATGCATCCTTGGCATTTATCCTCTAGGTCAAAACATTTCTTTTGATAACTCTCCTCGAACCTATTGCTTCTTTTCGCTGGCCTAATACCAATCATGGTCTAAGTTAATTAAGTTAACCCCTAATGTTTTCTCCTGTTTCTCTCTTAATGTGAAGATCCCATTTTTATTAATACTTTTACACAAATATTATCATAGTGGTGATTGTCAGATATCTAAAAATATGGTAATTAGAATGAGTCATAGATGTAATTTACCTGGACATCAAAAGCTAAACCCTTTTAACATATGAGATTATGCTTTGATTAAAATCCCACATGTTGATGAACTGTAGCAGGACAAAAAATATAGATATATGCTTTGTGTATATCATATTAAAATGAATAGGTGTAAATTCATTTATAGTTGACACACCAATTAAGCCAATGAGAACTTAAAATTCCCATAGTTTAAGATACATGTATCTTGAAAAAATGAAAAAAAAAAATGTTTCTGTATAAAATAAAGTTGTTATTTATAAGTCTAAACTAAATTCATAATGAAATGTAATATTAAATTTCTGATAATTTGAACTTTCTTAAATACTGACTTAATAAAAAGACCATACTACTGTACCTTGTTATATCTGTTTTGTCAATGGGATAAAATAAATCATTTTTAATTAACCTGACTAATATAATCAAAACAGGAAAATAATGAATATTTTTTGCTGTGCTTGCATAAAACAATACATTCTTTACACCAGCTATATAAATATCATTTTTATACATTAAAAGCCATTTTCAGCAATTGATTTGTTGACCCATTTAAATTTTAATAATCTATTACATTAACAAACAATTCCAAGTATAAAACCATCTAGTATTCAATAATAAAATTAAAACATACAATAACAATATAAAACATTCAAATAAATCAAAACTTGCATACATAATTCCAGTAATTACAAAAATAATTGACTATATCAAAACAATATAATAAATAAATTGGTATTGTGCATTTTAATTTCATTATTGAACTTTAGATGATTTTATGTCTGAAATAGTTTGTTAATGTAATATATTATTAACAATTGAAATGGGCACCAAATCTGGTGCTACAATAACCTTCTAATGTATAAAAAGTTTTGATATTTATATAGCTGTTGTAAAGAATGTATTGTTTTCTGATTATTATTATTATTAATTAACATATTTCATTAGATTGAAAATAATAATTAACTAAGTATTAGTTTAAAAAATATACTTATTCTTTCAGCTTAACTATTAAGTTAAAGATATTTGGAGAATTGTTTCTTTACCATAGCTGTGATGGATGAAAGTTTAATTGACATTCAGACTTTATTAGAATGTTTGGGCTGTGATTTCGTATTGACTTAAAGTATGGTTCTTATGGTGGCACTACATATAAGATTTTTCTTCATATAGATATATCTTTAGTGGTCCCATGTTCAGATGTTTTTTTTTTCTGTTGTGACATCTAATTTATTGGAATTCTTTGATATGTATTCTGTTTGCTCTTTGGCAGTTTAATAGAGTAAAACAGATGAAGGCTTCTTAATTCTTACACAGTAGACTTTTGTAACTATCAGACAAAAGTTGATTAAAACATAGTAATAATAATAATAATAATAATAATAATAATAATAATAATAATAATAATAATAATAATAATAATAATAATAATAATAATAATAATAATAATAATAATAATAATAATAATAATAATAATAATAATAATAATAATAATAATAATAATAATAATAATAATAATAATAATAATAATAATAATAAAATTAATAACTATGTTTAATGACCATATAAGAAAGTAATGGTCTTCACTATATTTGTTTGTAAGCGATTGTTAAATGAATTCTTGCATCTGTATATCAATATACATAAACTGAGCTGGTAATACCTATAATAAAGTTGGATACATAAATTTTTTCACATTGGGATCTTATAATTCTATTGACAAAGATAAAATATAAGAATGTCATTTTTGTTATAGTCATCCAAGAAATGTGTAGTAAACAATGTACCAAATGGGTTTGAATCCAGTACACTATGGATAGATGATATTTATCTAGGTTCAAAATAATCTAGTGATACCCACGGGAAACACATGTATTTAGCTAACCTGAATAAAAGTGAATTTTTTTTTCTTTTTTCGTACTTGATAGTATTAACTTTATATTATTTTTTTATAAGTTGTTATAAATAGCACCGTTGGGTGCATGCGACCATGAATGGTCTTATATATGTGGAAAGAGGAACAGGACAGATTCTATGTTGAAAGAACCTATTATTGGAGATAAGTGCAATGCACTCCATGGACTTCACAATAATTTTATTCAGTTGCTATAGCTAATATTGGTTTATCTGATGACAATGGCTAGTATATTCTGTTGGTTAAAATGACTTCCCAATTTCTAAATATTTTAAATCTTAAAAGATGATAGTTGTGCATTTTCATTTTTATTTTTGTGTGTTTAGAAAAAAAATAATTTATTTATCTCATTATTGGCATGACTGAATTAATGTTTATGATAGTTGCACACAGGTTATGGTATTATATTTATATTAATTGCAAAGTGGCTATCCAAAGAGAGTAAGAGACAAGCCGTATAGCTGAGATGAGAAGTCAGAATGGCCTCATGTTCTATTTTGTTATAGATATCATCATTTATTTATTAATTACCAATTATAGCAGCTGTCATAGCATATGCATATTCAGACATATATATGTCATAATGTTATATAATTACAAATGAACCACCAAGTGGGCTTGAATATATATATATATATATATATATATATATATATATTAAAATGACATCACATATTATTTTTATAATTATGGCATTCATACTAGGACCATTTAGGTTTGAAACTTTAAATTTATGTCAATGTCTTTAGTCGCATTTATCCATACTGCATTAATATATATATATATATATATATATATATATATATATATATATATATATATATATATATATATATATATATATATATATATATATATATATATATATATATATATATATATATATATATATATATATATGCTTCTTAATCTGGGGGTTGTGACAAGTTGAAACCAATAGATTTCTTTGCAAGCCTTGTCATGAGAATAGTTGAGCTTCCCAGGCCTACTTATTTTGTATAAAAAGGCCTCTGTCGGTTATTCCAATAACTCTGGATCATGCTATGCCTATCCACTTTCTTTGTATAAAAGACGTGCATGTCGGTAATGTCTACAGCATGCCTTATATACTTTTCTCTAAGCACTGCCCAAAAAGGGGTTTTCGATTTCATTTTTATCCAGAAGCACTACCTTTTCCTTTTAGTTCTTTGCCATTATGTCACTACCACCCAAATGTCATATTATTATTATTATTATTATTATTATTATTATTATTATTATTATTATTATTATTATTATTATTATTATTATTATTATTATTATTATTATTATTATTATTATTATTATTATTATTATTATTATTATTATTATTATTATTATTATTATTATTTATTTATTTATTTATTTATTTTTTTTGCTTATGACCTAATTTTTAGTGCTGTAATAATATTACAATTGTGCTCTGCTCAATATATATATATATATGCCAAATATTACCAGCTAGATTAATTACTAAAATTATTTTAGTTTTAGTATACAATCTCATTGTAGTAATTTGTTATTTTGTATTTAAGAGTATTTCACTTGAGGAAAATAAAGCGTTTTACTTACAAGAGCTAATTAAAATATTTTTTATTAAGTATTTTATCATATAATAAAATATGTTTTCAAATGTATTTTATTTATTTTCATGACCATAATGATGTGAAAATGGTTTATATTATATCTATAATGAATCTTAGCATGCTGCCTGAAATAATGTTTGTCACCGTGTTTCAGAACCGTAACCCAAAGCGTAAATAACAATGCTATGTAAATTCTTTCTAATAATTGATTGATATCTTAATATTTTTCTCCCCAAAAATGTGTGTTTATTTATAATATATTATTTAGCTAATAAAAGAGCATATGAGAAATAATAGTGGGAATTTCACCATGCAATTATATTTCATTTGGTAGAACAATTGCTCATTCAAGCACATACTAATGTATGCAAAAAACACAAATGTATATAAATAATTTGTCATGCTATTAAACTAATATTTATTGCTTAACTTGTTTGAGTAGTTCAAACTTCTTTTTCTCCACTTCCACACATACAACTATGTATATGCATATTTCAATTTAGTTAATATAGTCTGTTGGTTTTTACCACTCTGATAGTGGTGTATATTGAAAATACATTCTCATGTGCCATCATTGTTATGCTATCCTTATGGTGTTTGATCTGGGACTTAGAGAGTGGGTTCGAATCCAGGTTGGTTCCTAACCTAAATCTCAGTCTTGACTGGGTTTAATGTAATTTTTTGAGTTTCAGCTCATGTTAGATGGATAACCATATTTTGACTGGTACAATATGTACAATTCTTTCTGCTAATTGTAATTTGTTTGTTTATTTTATTTTTTCTCAACATTTTTGGCTCATATTTTTTATTAAAATAAATATTTATGAAAAAAGTGCAATATTCAAATGTCAGAATAAAATTCATAGCAGTCTAAAATCAAAGATAATTTTTTGTTTTAATATAAGAATTAATAAGTAATTTTTATCCTCACAATTAATTATTCTTTAAAATTATTATTTAACAATTAACTGTTAATTGATGTCCTTTATTAAGAAATATTTGATTCATTTTTTTTAAGAATCACCTATTGCTGATGATTATAAGTTGGGATGAGTTATAAGCAGGGTTCTGCATAAATAGAAACCCACATTTGTTACACTATAAATCATGAAAACATTGTCAGACCGTCTTTTTATACTTAGAAAGATTTTTAAAAGTTGCAATTTTTGCTGCAATATTGCTCTTAGAGAGCAAGATAAAGTCTTATTATTAATCAGAAAGGCAAAAGGTGACATGAGAGATATGAATAGTATCCTAAGATCCACTTTCAATGTTCTCAGCACATAACTTTTTATGAAAGCCATCAGACAAATGCAACACTGTGTATATTGGATGCAAAATCATTCTATAGGCTTTAAAATACATAACCTTCTATAATATATAATATATTATAGCTTTTTCTAAAGAGAACTTTAGTATGAAGAACTATCCTAGGTTTTCACTTTATAAAAAATACAAATTTTAAAGTACACCTGTGTCTCTTTTATGCGTAGATAGATTCCTCTCAAAATGCACTCAAAAGAAATCACACAAAAATAAACTTAACTTACCTTGGAATATGGGGGATACATACTGTAATTTTCAAAAATAACATAAAAGCAAAGGAACAATCTAAAATTACTTTAAAATTCACATAAAAAAAAGAAAATAAGATATGGCTAATAACAAATTTTGAATTTAAAAAAAAAAATACAAGACAAAATTTTTATACTTTTTTTATTAATTATAATATTTAATTTTATTCAAACAAATATATTTTATATATAATTTAAAGTATTTTACATTTTTTTCATAAATGTACAGTATTTTAATCATTATCACTATTTGAAGATATGAAAGTTCATATGTGAACTAGTAAGACATCTGATTCATCACAAGAGGAAAAACTACTAGCTCCAACCTATTTTTTTTTACTTTCCCAAAGTAAAATGTTTTCCAATCATTGTTGATCTTTCCCATTTTACTAAGTGATCTAAAAATGAAAATTTTGTTTCCAAAGAATTTAATTTTCTTGGGAGTTTTTTCCTCTCCATTAGGGTAAACAAAAAATGTTTAAAATAAAAATAAGAATTTAGACTTATGACAATAAAAAGACACCTACTCACCACTATTGGAAAAAAATGTAATTAAAACAAACAATTAAAAATTAAATTCTTATTTTTGTCTTTATTTTTTTAATTATCAATTCCATTTAAAAATCAGTTTTCATTGTTTCACATCACATTAATTGCACATCATGTTATATAATTTTTAAATTGTTAATAATAATTAAAAATCAGATTTTAATTTTTAATTGTCAAATGTAATTGGGCCCACCACTGTTACACACCTTTTAAAAATAAACTTGTGGACCCTAAAGGTTTAATTGATTACATACTTTTTTTTAATAAATGCAAAAGTATAATGTGATTTACAATGCAAAAGCAACAACATGCATCTATAATATTTGAACAGATTTACATTATAATCTTGTAAAATTTATGTGAATATAAAATGGGGAAAATCTGATTTTAATTGAATTATGAAATTCTTTATGGCATAAAATCTATTCCAGTACTATTATAAAGCACAGAAAATATTGAAATTATTAGATGAAAATCAAACTCTGATAATGCACTATTACTTTAAATATGACATGTGATTGTGCAAAAATTATAGTATTTAAATTAATAGTGCATTATCGGAGCTGGACATCTAATCTAATAATTTTAGTCACATAAAGAAATTCACATAGAAATATATTTAAAAAAAAAAAAACATGTGATACTTCAAATTTGCATTTAAAAATCCAAATAAAACGAGACCCAGGTGTACTTAATAAAATCTATATAAAATCCAAAACTACATTTATTTATCAAAGTAGTTAGTGATCTATATTAAATTATATATTGAGATGATATTTTCTGCCATATGTATATTGTATTGGTCAGAATTGTATGTTCATTTAACATCGTTTAGAATCTAAGCAAAAGTACCCTAAATCCACTCATGCCTGAGATACACAGGTCAGGAGCAATCATACATTTTGCCCTATTTGCTCTTCTCTAAAACTATAACATTATAAACAACACTTCTGATGATAACATGAAATTTTATTCATTCTGGTCCCAGAGACACAGCGAAGAAACATGAGATCTACAGGATAATTAATGTAAATAGATAATATCAAATTTTGGTTTTAATCAAAATCTTATGTTAAGAGACAATTTAAACATTTTAAATGAACTGCACACAGATAGCATTGCAAAATAAACATGAATTATAAAATAATATCCATCCAGAATGAGCAAAGATAAAACAACCCAGAGATAAATGTTCATTTAAAATAATCAATTATAACTTCTAAATATTACTAACACTATTATAAATATTAAATGGAATTCAATGAGTGAGAGTAAGTAAGACACAACGCATGAGTAATTATTAAAACATAATAATTTAATAAATATAAACAATTTGATTTACACTAGAAAACATAGCACACATTTAATGTGGTTATTAATTTGCATATAAGCAACTGATTTATTATGCAAATGAAGTATAAATAATAATAAATTAATGTTATCATTGCTGTGATCATTACTTTAAGTAATGATAAGGACATTTATAAATTTATCTCCAAAGAGAGGTTTACTCTTAATATAACAGATAAGTAATTTATCATTCATGAGCATATCTGGGTGAGTATAAATGAGGAATGGGTTTAACTTAACTAAATCTTACTATGACAATCCTAAAATATTCGACTAATTATTAAATGAGTAGTTTACAAACATCACTGCACTACGTCTTATAGTTAATATGGGAACTATACATAAAATAACTAGCAGTGCTGACTTATAAGGATAGCGTTTAAAATAGATAAGATGTCTGTCTTTGGACTGAAAGGCTTTATCACATATATAATTCCACTTGTATTTATCACAAGGCGATATTTTAAAATATGAGTGGTAAGGTTTCCATGGTACACCCTCCGATGTTTCACATGCAGAGCCTTAATACTCTAATGTTTATCCTGAGATTGGTTCTACCAAACCTCATTCCTAGATGAGTTACGTGAAAAAAATCTGGAGTTCGGATGAATAAATATGATAAAGCAAAATATAAATTCTTTAAAATGCTAACATAAGTAAGCAACACGAATATGGCTTAAGTCTTAAATGACTAATGAAATAATTTAAGCTTAAATAAAGCAATAATATCATGCGTAATGCCATGATAAAATAATAACCTACTCAGCATATAACTTTAATAAATTTAGAATATCGAAAATAGAAGAGGGAAAAATATTATTTTTCCTATTTCCTATTTAACAAGCCCAATTATTTTTAAATGACAATATATCATAAGCTAATGATCGATGGCGTAAAATCAATACATAATTATTTAAAATAGGTTAGTAATTAAAATCATTTTAGAAAACATAGAATGCATCTAAATAAATAGTGTCAACAACAAACGTATATTTTATTCCATAATATGACACTTTAAACAATCGGCCATTAAGCATACATTTCAAAATATTTAACCTAGCGTTCAATAAGAAATTTTATGTTTAACTATTTAAATGTTCCAAAAAATATCGGAATGATGATTGAAATAATATAAGTTCGCTAGATTGAAACATTAGCATACTAAAACTAATTAATAAAATACATAGTTTAAATAAGTTTTGCCGCATGAAAATAATATAATGAGAGCGTGAAACTTAAAACTAGTGATATATTTTAAATATATATAATTCTGTGATAGCGTTTCAAAGAACAAGTTTAAAACTTAAGAATAAATTCACAAATTTAATGATAATTAAGTTTATAGTCAGTTACCAAATAAATAAAGAATACATTATGATTACAATTCAGATTTTGAAAAGAAGTGAAGTGAGGAGAATTAAGAGTTCATTCTTCGGCAAAACGGATTACCTTTAGAAGTTATGGTGGCCACTTATAATAATTTATATGAAGTTTAGCAAGGTACAATATTAATAAAATAATGGTAAGCATCTTCCAATAGTTTTTTTCACAGTTAAACACAACAACTCTCAAGTAGCGATGGCATCACGGAAGGCAGGACAGAGACGATTTAAGATCAGGGAGGCAAATTGTTTTTACTCACAGTTCATTTTGTTTCCACTCTCTAAAAGAATATGAGAGAGAAGAGTGATTTGAACTCCTTTTTTACATTCCTACAACTTCTGCTTCTCCTATACTTGAAATTTAGCAATATTGGAAGATGTAAACAATACGTTCCAGAAAGCATTATTTAAACATATTTTAAAAATTGCAAATAACTTTAAGATATGATTTTTGGTTTAACTTGAAATACTTTAAATGAGAATGACCCTTTTAAATAGTAATAATATTTTCTAGAATTTCTGGCATTGCTTTAGCTCTACATTAATTGTATTTATTTTTTTATCTGTAATACACATACACACTTACACAATTATCTAAGTGAAGGGAATTTACAAGCTTGGAAATAAAATATACTTAACCCAAAATAATAATTCAACTGATTTCACACAAACACTTTTGAATAAACAGGGTGGAAGTGATATGTGTATATGTGTGTGCTTAACATTTTTAGATGACCAAATAAACATACAAACTGGTTCAAACCCTACTTTAAAGGTATGTAATGTCATCAGGCAGTGAAGTTAAATATGTATTACAGATTTACCACTTCAATATATATAAATATATATAAATCTACAAATCAATGTTTGTATTTCTTTAAAATAATATATGTAAACATAAATAAATATTAGAAAATACAGTAATATCTATCTATCTATCTATCTCTCTCTCTCTCTTTCTATATATATATATATATATATATATATATATATATATAGAAAGAGATCTGAACACACACACACACATATATATATATATATATATATATATGTGTGTGTGTGTGTGTGTGTGTGTGTGTGTGTGTGTGTGTGTCAGTTTGGAGTTATGTGAATAGAGGATTGTGAAAGGACCTAGAAATAAAGGTAGGATATAATAAATATTAAAACGATACTAGAATGTCTCTTTTATTAATTTAATTATACAATTAACAGCTATGGTGTCCTCTGGGATGAAAACGAATAATAATTATTAGAGTCCACATAAGATTATATCTTACCCTATTATGTGCTCATCTTACACAAATTAATAATCACTATGATGATTAAAGTCTGCTATTGACCTAGTGTTAGGCTAAATGCATAGTGGTACATTTATACAGACTATCATTATAGGGGTAATCTTCATAATCTGCAGGCTTAATGGTGTTTTGTGCCATAACAATATTGAGTATTATAGGTTAATCATAGAGTACTTTATCATGTTATGTACAATTTTTTTGGCATATCTGTTTTCTTTAGAATCATTTGAAAAAAAATAATGATTTATGGTGCTTTTTTTTTACATAGATTGAAATTTGTTTGTTTGAATTGTTTAATTTATTGTTGAAATGTTTCTCTACAAAAGGTATAAAAAAGAAGTAAATATTTAAATAATAAATTTATCACAAAAAATGTAAATATTGATAAAAGTTAGATTGTACATCTTCTATATTCTATTAATACATGAATTGCTTAAGAAAGTATTTTGACATTTATTAATATGAAATGTATACATTTCTCTTAAAAAATAACTACAGTACTTTAAATTCTATTTTTGATATAAAATCACTCAAATCAATTTTACGTCAATTACCTTTATCAAAAAATATCATATATTTCAACAATCTTCTTTTTATCAATCCTGTTTTAAAATTTAGATGTTTTTCCTTTATTAATTTAATGATTTTTTTTTTTCAACATTATGAATACTGCAGTCAATGCTTATAAAATTTAAATTCACTATAGAAGAATCATATTGTAAAAAAAAACGTTCTTACAACAAGATGAATGATTTATTAATATCGATCTCCATATCGTTATACCTATACCCTTTCATAAAACAATTTAAATCCCATTGAATAATTAATAATGATCACCATAAGTAAATGTCTTACTACATTTTATATTTTGATCACCATCTTGCATCAGTACTTTAAAAAGGTAGCTATGCTAATACTATGGCCTAAAGATCATCTACCATATTATTAAAAATATAATAATTAATTCCATCCATATACACATTAGATTTTTTACAATCATTAAATGACTCAATTAAATGAGTTTTAACTCCCAGTATTTTAAGTTTACATTAATCTCCAACATTCGACTTTATGAAATAACTTTTATAATATATATTATTAGTTGATTGTCATCAGATAAAACTTTTTTTAATGTCACAAAATTTACTAGATATAAAACGTTATTGACAATGAGTGTATTCATTAATTTTAACCACAAAAATTATTATTGTAAAAACATCCTAGAAAAAAAAGTTATAGAATTTAAATAGGTCCACAATTACAAAGATCAAATTGATACTTCATCTATTTAAATAATATGACCTTTTATATTTTAAATATATAATAAATAATACATTTTTTAAAGTAATAAATTAAAAATATATTGTTAGACAACTATTAGACCTTCATCAAGTCCTTAATAATAATATTAAAAATAATGCCATAATTCTTAGAAAAAATTGTTCATAGTTTAGAAATTTCATTAACACATAAGTAATTTCAAATATTTTAATATCAAACATCAATATTCCAGCAACTGTGTTTACTAAATTTAATATCAGCCATATCATTATCAGATATATCAAAATACACTTTTATAAAAGGATTAACTCTTTCATTAATTGAAAATTGAATTTCATTATATATACAACTTTTGTTTCTAGTAATATTAAAATTCTAAAGATTTACATTTACATATTTTGTTTAAAATTTTCTTCAATAGAATTTTAAAATATTATCTTTTTTTTCATTAGAATACTAATACACCCAAGAAAGTCACTTAATTTAACTTATGTAAACTATGATATTTTTGTTTTCTATTTAAATAATTATACAGTTCCTTAAAAAACCACAGTAGTATTAAATATTGACTAACAATGATATATTGCTCCAGACAATTTTGACATATACTAAAGTACTTATCTGTAGCTACACTTGGATACTTTTTTTTATAAAACTACATTTCAATCAATAATATAATTGTTTTATAAAGACCTTAATAATTACATTGTTTTTAATCTATATTATTATTTATCATAGGATTTATATGTTCATATGTACAACCTATAACAATTTTCAAACGTGGACGATAAAAATGAGGTTGCAAAACGGATTTATCAGATTGATTTTAGCACTTCAAGTGAGCTTAAGTATTACTAAACAATAAATCGAATGCACCATCCCTAAAATGAATGATGTTTGTAAGTTATTTTAATTTAACTGATTCAGTAAAAAAATAATAAAGTTTATTATTATTACTAAGAGTATATGTGGTAAATAATCAGCTTCTTTAAAATCTCCTACTATAATAATGTATTTATATGTCCCCAATATATCTTCAGCTGTAATTCAATGGCAAAGTTATCAAAATTATTTTATTCTTACTTTTTAAACCAATTTCAATCCAACAAAATTCAATATTATCATTAATAAATATTTGTCCATATTTTAGTTTTTTAATGCCAAACAAAATACATATTCTTGTTTTATTACTGTATTTTCTAACCTGTCTATAAACATAATAACTATCACCATATATACTAATATTATCAATTTCTTATTTTAACCAGTACTATGTTAGAAATATAATATATTCATTTAAAAACAATTCATATTTAAAACCAATTGTCCTAGTTCAAAGATCAAATACATTTTGATAATAAAAGTTCATGATTTGTAATTTATTACACAGCTTAATTTGCAAACTTATATATTGCACATCCATGCTATTTTATTCAATAATGTCAATTAATATAATATAACCACTCCCATATACAATGGTTTTCAACATTTAATATAATTTTACCCTGTGTACTATTAACTATATTAGGACTAAGATTTCATAGACATTTTAAATTATCAAGTAATTTCAACAACATCCTCAGGCCAGATATCACTAGCATTAACTTTATCAGCTCACAGCCATGTATTGATAAATAAAGTCAAACTATTGTTTTAGACTTAATGTTGAGTTTATAAGAAACATTATTTATATTTAAATATTTTCAAATATATAATCACTTCTTTAGCAGAAGTATTATTTTTCATTCTAGTCAGACAAAATATAATTTTACTTTATATGAATATCTATAAGAGGAGAACTATTTTCAACTTTTATTATTATTTTTTTTTTGTATATTTCTTCCATAAAACACAATTTTATTATCTTCACTTTTTTTTATCTGCACAATCGTTCAAACAAAAAAAACAACAACATGATTTTTAAAATATTTTATCTTGAGAAGAAATCTGCAATGATTCATCAAGTCTTTTGGATTTAGATAATATTCATATCATGACCATGTGTCAACCCATTTTATTTATTATTTGACCATAAGTTTAATTTATTCTATTATTCTTTCAGCTTAAAATAAGATTTATTATCAAAAGCATATCTGATTGATTATGTACTATACTATTACTACTACTACTACTACTACTACTACTACTACTACTACTACTACTACTACTATGACTATTGCTACTATGACTACTACTACTACTACTACTACTACTACTACTACTACTACTACTAATAATAATAATAATAATAATAATAATAATAATAATAATAATAATAATAATAACAATAGTAATAATAATAATAATAATAATAATAATAATAATAATAATAATAATAATAATAATAATAATAATAATAATAATAATAATAATAATAATAATAATAATAATAATAATAATAATAATAATAATAATAATAATAATAATAATAATAATAATAATAATAATAATAAAGCACGATTGGAATATATTATTCAGAATGATATAATAAATTTGATTATCAAGGGATTACAAATAAAATTTAAAGTCTATTTTTTTAAAAAAAAATCTTAATATATGTTTATTGTCATGTAACACAATTGTCATAAAATGAATGGTTCTAGGAATAAAGACTATATGTTAACTTTGTTTAAAAAAAAAAAAAAAAAATTCTAAAAAAAAAATACTACCAAGCAAATGATAGCTACTATCTTATTTCTTTATTAATAATAGTATAATTAGTTATTTAGTTATTAATTAGCCATTTATTGCAACTAAACATTCATCTTACATATAAATATACTGTGTTTGTCTTATGTTTATTTATTAAGTCATTAAACATCACATGACCACCACTTCTTATGCTTGTGTATAATGTTTATTTATTAATGTAGACAGTTTATTCCATTTTAAAAATGGTTCTTAAACAACAAGACTTGCTTAAATTATGTACAAATATTATATATATTGAACAAATTTAATATCAATAAAGTGAATGTAGATATTTGACATTTAAACATGTAGTTATGTGCGATATTAATCAATGGATAGCTTACATCCGTGTATTAATTTATCTTTTGTTTTCAAATAATCTAATTAATTAGGATTTGAATTCTATACAAACTTCTTTCTTTACAATGTTGTTATCTAAAAGCATATCATCATCAAAAATAAAAATACCAAATGTTATGTTAATACTTTCTAAAAAAGAATATATAAATATATAGTCTATATTCTTTTTCTGGCTTCTCAATAATTTAAAAAAATAAATAATAGTTATACAGAACGTAGTAAGAAAAAAACAAAAGAAAAACCAAATAATAGAAATCAATAACAAAACAAATCTAATTATAGTTACTATAAAATAATAGCAAATTGTTTATTTTATCAAAGTTATTTTAGGAAAAAAATATTGATTTTAACGAAAAATAAATAAATATTAATTATAATAATAATTACGGTTTATTTATTTTATCTTATGATAAAAAATAATTAAGTTTCAGTTATTAAATTTATGATCCCAATGGTAAATTATAGTTATTAAAAAAATTTCAAATGTTTTACAACATTGTAATATATTAAATAAGACATTGTCTTTATAGGACAATATAATTATTACAGTGGTGTATTTGAAATTTGTTACTTATTTTTATTATTATCATTTGAGATTTAAATAACAATACATCCGTTGTTGATTTTTAAAGTAAGTATTTAATATGTGTGGAATTAGTTCGTGCATGAGGATACAAAAATATTATCTATCTATCTATCTATCTATCTATCTATCTATCTATCTATCTATCTATCTATCTATCTATCTATCTATCTATCTATCTATCTATCTATCTATCTATCTATCTATCTATCCATCCACACATCCATCCATCTATCCATCCATCTATCTATCTACCTATCTATCTATCTATCTATCTATCTATCTATCTATCTATCTATCTATCTATCTATCTATCTATCTATCTATCTATCTATCTATCTATCTATCTATCTATCTATCTATCTATCTATCTATCTATCTATCTATCTATCTATCTATATTAAAATTTGTATAATGATAACGTAAATGTACTAATATATATATATATATATATATATATATATATATATATATATATATATATATATATATATATATATATATATATATATATATATATCTGACTGTTCATCTACATATCTATATTTGTCTGTCTTTATATCAATTTAAGCATAATTTTATGATATTGGCTCTTACTTAAAGATGGTTTTTCTAATACTTATATTAATTATTAGATATATACTAATATATTATAACATAAAATTCTCAATCAATTCCATGATTTATGTTTAAAAATTTAAAACTTCAAAATATGTTAGGATGTTTGTTTTATTAGTGATACAATTTGCACTCCAACTAGAATAAAATTCAATGCATATAGAAGAAAAAAATATTTATTGCTTTTCTTATTCTATTTTTTTCCAACCAAGTAATATTGTTTTGCCTATCACGTAAACAAACATTTTAATATTTAATATAAACATAAATACGAAAGTGTGAATATTTATATTTACTCAATATATCATTAATCAGAAATATATATTTGACTTTACTTTTCTATTTCATTGAATTCGTAAATAACCATACTTTACAAAATATTACTTTCAAGATTATATAATACCATCTAAATTTATTTATTTGTAAAACTATTTTTAGAAATTTTAAATTTATCCTTCCACTGCCACACGACCTAGATAAATTGCCAATGTCAAGCTACATAAAAATGTATACCCATTGCACCAAGTCTCCAATAATTGAATCCTTTCAATTACGAAAAAATACTACGAAATCCTCTCTTAATTGTCAATTTAAGTAAAAGGATTCAGAATCTTCTTGACCAGCTCACATCATTTAACATTACCAAACTCCTTGTGTCAATCTATCACATATGTTTTATACAGTGGTTCAAACAAAAATTACAGATCATGGAATACAAACTTCATAAAATAAAGCTCATTACAGAATTCTTAACAAGGATACATATTATTAATATTATTACCCCATTCTATAGCATTGATTATAAATTGGATTATATCTGGCTAATAGGACTTCCCATCACCAATGTAATTTCAATTATCTTTCTTAATGACAATAAAATAAACCATCCCTTCACATCTGATCTCACTTTTTTTTCTTAAATATACATTGTTATATA
The DNA here is from genome assembly GCA_028023455.1 of Epiperipatus broadwayi. Classification (NCBI taxonomy): domain Eukaryota; kingdom Metazoa; phylum Onychophora; class Udeonychophora; order Euonychophora; family Peripatidae; genus Epiperipatus; species Epiperipatus broadwayi. The sequence continues at coordinate 2,771,441 of JAQFVV010012457.1, forward strand.
GATTAGAGTCTTCATATGCACTCCCAAAGTAAACATCTTTATATTCAGCAGAAACTCAAATATGTTCCTTTCTTATCTTGATGAAAAAAAAAAAACCAGGGCAGCCTGATCAGAATTAAGCATCTTGATCTTTATATACAAGTAAACAATGCATCCTTGACATATGCAATGATTGTTAAGTTTATTCATGTACATGGTGTTATACATACAAATTTGCAAACACTACACTCTCATAAACTAGCCAAACTCAAAGCCTTTTGTCACCATGCCCTATTCCTATGTAAGCTTGAATAATACAGATTGGATAACATAAAATAGGATATTTTAACAGTATGGAATATAATGATTTTGTCATCCTACAAACTATTTAAAATTTTTTCCTGGGAAAAAAAAACCTTCTCCTCCAAAAAAAAAAACCATCAAAACCTTTGAATTTTTTTTTCTTTTTACAAAAACCCATCATACCATTAAAGTTATATATATATATATATAATATATATATATATATATATATATATATATTATAAAAAAAAAAAAAAAAAAAAAAAAAAAAAAATATATAAAAAAAAAAAAATATATATATATATATTACAACCCTTTCCACTACCTTTTTTAACAACACAACCAACAGTTTACCAACATCACTCTATTCCCAAATCATGTACAAAATCCATTGTCATTACTGTGATTGTTCATCTGTTTACTACAACTAAATCTTTGAACAAATTATTAACTTGCATTGTGCAACACATTTATCTATATAATAATTAAAGGGCAAAAAACGCATTAAACCTTTTTTGTGCAATTTGTTCTCAATTGAACATGCTTTCATTTTATACACTATCAATATTTTCTGCATGTAACACAATGAGGCTAAACAAAATATCAAATATGCTATTAACAAGAAGGAATCCTGGGTTCCCCTTGTATAAGGATTAGCCAATCCATCCTACATGACTACATGCAAATCGTTTGTAAATTCGCATGAATATATATATATATATATATATATATATATATATATTCATGTTGAAATAGTTATATATATATCTTGAAATAGTTATATATATATGTATATATATATAACTATTTCAACTATTACTATGTCTCTGACTCAATCACTGTAAGTTAGCTAAACAAACGAGTCAACTTACTCATTAAAGCTTGGTATATTTATTTTTCTTACATTATAGTTTAAACAAAGCTAATATCTCTACATTAATTTTTTTTAATTTATGTAGTTTTACATATATAATTTTTAATGTTTTACTGCCTGCTAACCTTTTAATGAAGCCTCATTGTTTCATTCCTTTTCAAACAAAAAAAAAAAAAAAACGTTAATTTATAATACCTATGCAAATTTTCAATTGGAAACGCAATAAATAAATTGATAGCTTTACTATCATATTATTAAAAAAAAATCATTATGTATATACATATCTTTCAAACCAATACTTGATTATTCTAATTATATAATCTAAACAATGTTATCACTACAATAATATAATTTAACTTACAAAGTATTTTCAAAATTAGCCTTTGACATAATAGCTCAGTTGGTAGAGATTTTGCCTTAAATTCAATATTCAAGAATCTAAATGTTTCGAGTTCAACTTCTAAGCGAATATTGTTACTGTGTATATAGGCCAGTAACACCTGAAGAAGAGTGGAGAATAATACTACTCGAAACGTTGTGTAATATCTAACCGGTATGTAATATTTTGTTTGAATAACAAAATCCATAATTTCTGCTTTTTAGTAAAGAAAAACATGATTCTCATTAGATCTTATTATACATCTTCAATTGTTATTCTTAAAAAATAATTAAACAAAAATTTTATTAATGAACAAAGGTTCAATTTCTCATTAAATTATAATAAACTATTTATTAAAAAATAAACTATATATATATATATATATATATATATATATATATATATATATATATATATATATATATATATATATATATATATATATATATATATAATTCTCTAATTAAAAACATACCCAATTTTTTTTTTTTATCAGAAGAAAAATATGTCCCTTTTTATTTAAAAAAAAGAAACCTATACCACTATTTTTAAATTATCATAGTTATAAAATATGCATAATCCTTCATATTAAACTAAGATAGAAATAATAAAATATTTTAACTTTCGATTATCAACATTCGTTTTGGCCCAAGTCACACAGTGAAATAAAAATTTCATTTCTAAAAAAAGTTTGTTTATGAAAATTAAAATTAAATTAATATAAGAGTCGAAATGCATATATGTAGCATTATAATAATATTCATTGAATAATATTTACCCTTTAAATGCCATCATTTTTCATTATAAAGTCTTATTAATATTATTTTCTTTTATTCAACACTTAATGAATTAAAATCGATTTTATGTATAACTGATTGTTTACTCAAATTTATTAATTTTTTTAAAGATAATTATTTACATTTCAATTTATCTGAGATTTGTGTGTGTGTAATTGACAACATAATGTTATATCTATTTTTTTAAAATATTCAATACAAATATTAAAGGGTCATTTTTTTACATATTTTACTTTTTCAAATATTTTACATTTAAAGATGTTTGGATCATATTAAGGAAATAAAAGTCATTGATAAACACAAACCACGTTAACAAGCATTTAAAATATTGCCGACATTCTTAACATTTATTGCAAATGGCCCAAAAACATTAGCTAATAACTGATAATTCTTATGATTACTCTCTTCATGGTGGCATAACAGTCGTCCTATTTTTCTCAATGACTTACATCACAATACATTTAGGGATAAGCAATACATAAAATCTCAGATATATATCTTAATGTAGCAGTGTACTAATAGGTCAAACAAGCTCTTATCGATAAGTGTGGTAAAAAAAAATATATATTTAAAATCTCTATCTACACAATTTCTATCCATGGACCAATCAGTTTTGAGGTTATAATTCACCTTAGTGAGAATCTAGAATATTCAGATATTATATCTAAAATATCCATTCAAAACCAGCATTTAATTAAGATGTGACATTTAAGTAGAAAATCTGAAATTTTCAGACATGAAAAATGTCTTTAACTCTGGTTATCTAAATTAAATAGTAATAAGGGATTGAGCCAAATTCAGATCTGTCATATATTAATAGCCTTATTATTGCCAACGACTTCGAGATAAAACCATAATAATCAATAAAAAGTCATATATTGCATGACATTGCCTTTATAAGTGTGGTAAGATAAAAATATTTAAAATCTCTACCTAAATTATTCTTAGCCCCAGAACAATCGATATTTTAATAATTTCCCTATTCTCGACTTATCATTAGGAGTTTATTTGAGATATTGGTACACTCCTTACATTTCATATTTGTAATTACAAGCTTATAAAAACAATGTCAAACAATACATGACATACTTTATTTATTATTATGATTTTATCTTTAAGGATTTGGGGATGTGAAGGTAATTTATATATGGTAGATCAGAATTTGGTTCAATCCCATATAGCTATATGTGTTAGATAGCTGGATTTAAGACATTTTTACATCTGAAAATTTTAGATTTTTTATTCAATTGTTACATATTATTTAAGTGCTGTTTTTTGAATTGATGGTTTACATATAGTGTATGAATGCTATAAATCCTCACTGAGGTATGCCATTAGTTCAAGACAAATAGGTCTGGGGATATGGATATACTGAATATAAAATTTAAAAAAAACATGTTCTCTTAGAACACTTATCAAAAAGAGCATGTTTGAGCTATTTGTGCACTTGCTATATTACATATTTGTATATACAAGCTTATAAAAGCCATGCCACATAATATATGACTTGCTTTATTGATTATTCATCATTCATAATATAATCATTTACCCAATTATTCAGTTCTGATTTCTTTGTCTATAAATAGAATCTGTAACTGACGCTTTTTTCTGATGGTAATAATGACATTTACATTTGATTGGTGTCACCTCATTTATAACTTAATAGGTTCAAGATTTGTGATAGTTGTAATAGTGTTAATCTTAACCTAACTATAAGTTGGAAATCTCTAGAAATAATGTATCATTGCTATATTCAAACCATGGACTCTCTTTTTCAGGTTTCTTCACAACTTACAGCACAACAAAGGCAAGAAACCCAAAGACTTACATCATTTTATTAATGTTGGTTTCATTATGAGATTTAAGGTTCTAGCCATTTCTTTGTGTTTCACACAATATTATATCCATGGGGTAGAAAATTATGGATGCATTAATGAGGCAAATTAATGTGTTTCCAATAATACTTAATTAATAAATAGTTCTAGCTCACAAGTTTAAATACTCACTAATATAAATTTATTTACATAAAATTAATATAATTAAGAGCAGCTTACATGCAGAGGATAATGATGACCTATTGGCTTTTACATGGTGATATTAAAGTTAATGATGGCTTAAAACAATGTTGTGTGCCCTACTTAATTTAAATTGAAATTATGAATACTTATCAGTCTATTATATATTTTTTTCTAAGAATAATTACAATCTTTTTTTTGAAATGAGAATGGTCATAGGTAGAAGCTGGACTGCAAATATTTATTAGAAAATGTGGCACTACCTGAGAACATAATATCAATGGTACATCAAGACGAGGAGAATCAGATTGGTGATCTGATTGTATGGTTCAACACATATGATTGGCTGTCCCTGTCCACAGAGGTGCATCTGCTTATAACCAAGGATGCATACCAGTGGAGTAGCATAGATATGCAAAAACCAATAACCGGCAACTACGGAAAAGAGGAATAAAATATATTTTTCAGTTAATAAAACACTTTTGGAATCCAACTACTCTACATAAATATTTATATAGCTTCATTTTTATTTTTATTTTTTTTTAAATATATGTTAAGCATTTTCAAATTTACTTGCATAAAATAATTGGACATTTCTAGGTTATTATTCAATATTTTTTTTTATAAAATTCATAAACCAATTTTCTTAATAGATTATCATTCAGCATATCATGCATCTTTAAAATAACTTCTACCAACTTTACAGATACATTTAAACATTAATATTTTTACATTTTATTTGTAACTCACAAACTATATTTCTTCAAAATTATAAAGTGAAGAGTTTCGGAATAGCAAATGTTTTTAGGCTATTGTGATTTTTCAAAAATATTATTTGTTTTTACACGTGAAGAACTTTCTAAAGGCAATTAAATAATATAAGCATTATTTTTAAATTATTGTTTAAGCAGTTCTAGAAATAAACAATAATCTTTGTTAAGAAGCAGACAAAATTTTACAATGAATAATTCTTGGTTAATAAACAAGTGAATTTATTATAATGCATTTTAAACTTTAAATATACAGCTTAAATAGACTTTGCATTTAATTTTTCTGCTTTAAAATTTATTCCATTTATGAGATAACTAAGCCAAATAAGAGACTGAAAATTGTTCTACATAATTTTAGTTATGAAATTCATATATATATATATACGTTAAAACGAAGATTTGCACGGGTTAAAAATATAAAATACATATTTCGCGGGTTCATCCGTGTTAAAAAAACTTTTAATATTAGTATACCGACGTTTCAACTTTGTCACACAAGCCATCCACAGAGTTATAAAAGATAGAAAGACGGTTGTAGAGGCGCTACAATTACTGATTTGAATAAAATGTTAAAATTCCACCAATAGCAAAAAATGTTAAATTTAGGAATGTTTTTTTAAAAAAATCTTTCCAAATAGGAGGAAGTTTACATGTATCATCTCGCTTATTGATACAATCTGGCCTTTTAAGTATCTCAATGGCTTCTCTAATTTTGCATTGGTAGAGATTATCACATCTGGATATGATCCTGGTACTAGAAAAATCAATTTTATGACCTGAATATATAGTATGGAGTGAGAGTGCTGATGAGTGTTGTTTAACTGCATTAGCATGCTCATCTCTACTAACACTGATGCAACGATTACTCATACCTATGTAATAAGCTTTACAATTTTTACATGAGATTTGATAGACACCATGAGATTCAAGAGGGATTGAATCCTTAGGCTTGTTTATTATATTGCTGATCTTTTGATGATCAGAAAATACTGTATCTATATTATAGCGTTTAATATACGTCAGATACTGTATGTAGTTCCTTTTACATATGGAACACAAATCCTAATAGCTGATTTATCATCTTTTTGTTTCCTATTTTGTCTATTTTGGGCTTGAAATAAGGCTTTTTTTATAAATTTGTAATTATAAGTATTTGCTAATGAAACACTATTAATATGATTTATTTCTTCTTTCAGATGTGTCTCATCTGAAAGGTTAATTGCTCTATTTAAAAGAGTTTTGGCTACAGAAACTATCTGAGTTTGGTGATGATGAGAATGAAAATGCAAATATATGTCTGTGTGTGTATCCTTTCTGTAAATAGAAAAAGTTAAACTATTTGGTGTTCTGGTGACTAGAACATCAAGAAAAGGGAGTTTTCCATCAGACTCTGTCTCCATTGTAAATTTAATATGAGGATGTATATTATTTAAATGTAAGAAAAAAATCATCTAATTTATTTTTTCCATGTTGCCATATGACAAAAGTGTCATCTATGTATCTGAGCCAAATGAGAGGTTTTAAAGATGATGATTCTAAAGCATGAGTTTCTATATATTCCATGAATAAATCAGCTATTACTCCTGAGATAGGTGAGCCCATAGGAGTACCAAAAACTTGTCTGTAATGTTGTCCATTGTATACAAAATATATGTTTAAGAGAGAATGTTTAATTAAAGCAATAATATGGTCTGGTAAATTGCAACGTTGTCAGATTATATTTAAAGCTTCATCAATTGGAATGTTTGTAAACAAAGACACGACATCAAAACGGACCAGAATGTCATTAGCATTAATTTTTAAACTTTTTTAAAACAGAAATAAAATGAAGAGAGTTTTTAATATATAATTTAATAGATGGGATTGTAGGTTTAATGAAATCCGATAAGTATCTGACTAAAATATGAGTTGAAGAACTTATTGCACTTACTATTGGACGAAGGGGGGGGGGGTATCTGGTTTGTGAATTTTTGGTAGTCCATAAAATTTTGGACAGACACAAGATTTTTCACGAGGGATTAGTTTACTTTTTATCTCTGTTTCAATAGGTGATTTATTAATAATAGCTTTTGTTGTTTTTTTCCAAATACGTAGTATGATCTCTTTTTGATAGTTTATAAGTTTTATCATTAAGCAGATCTAAAATTTTATTATGGTAAATGTCACGATCCATTACGACTGTGACATTACCTTTATCAGCTGGAAGTACATCAATTGATTTATCCGATTTTATATTATTTAATGCTTGTCTTTCTGTCTTTGAAATATTATTTTTAGGAAGCTTAGCTTTTTTTAAAATATTACAAATCTCAGCTCTAGCCAAATCAGTCGATGTAGAATCAATTTTATCGAGAGCTGATTCAACATTACAAACAATTTTCTCAAAAGGTATCCGGAAAGGTGTTAAAGCAAAATTGAAACCTTTTTTTATAACCAAAATTTCATCTGTAGAGAGGGCTTTCCTAGTTAAATTATAAACAGTTTTTTGATTTGGATACATAATGTTTGGGGATTGTGTTCTAATTAGCATTTGCAATTTTTTTTTTTGCTTTGCTGTTACAAATTCCGAATCTTTAAACGATCTAAAACTTGCAATACGATCAAAACTAGTCCACAGTAAAGTATGTATTTTATTACTAAGAAATAAACGTAAATGTAGCAATACTTTATCAAATTTGTCTAAATGTTTCCGAGTTTCTTTAATAAAAAAGTTTAAAATAATATTGCTAGTTTTCCTTAGAATTTTACTAACATTATAATTGTTCTTGTGAAACACAATTTTACAGCAAGTGGGTATAACATTGTGATTTTTGCACGCTAATAAAAAAGATAAATTACAAAGTAACTTACATTTCTTAATCCACGTTCTTTCAAATATACGAAGCTGTTTAAAAATTTCCTCCCCGTAGAGGATAATAATATTAAAACAAAGTTTTGCTTGAGTTAAATATATAAAATACATATTTTGCGGGATCATCCTTGTTAAAAACTTTTAATATTAGTATACTGACGTTTCGACTTGGTCACTCAAGCCATCCACAGAGTTATAAAAGGTAGAAAGACGGTTGTAGAGGCGCTACAATCACTGATTTGAATAAAATATTAAAATTCCACCAATAGCAAAAAATGTTAAATTTAGGAATGTTTTTTTAAAAAAATCTTTCCAAATAAAAGGAAGTTTACATGTATCATCTAAATCGGGCCTTTTAAGTATCTCAATGGCTTCTCTAATTTTGCATTGGTAGAGATTATCACATCTGGATATGATCCTGGTACTAGAAAAATATATTTTATGACCTGAATCTATAGTATGGAGTGAGGGTGCTGATGATGATGAGTGTTGTTTAACTGCATTAGCATGCTCATCTCTCCTAACACTGATGCAACGATTACTCATACCTATGTAAGAAGCTTTACAATTTTTACATGAGATTTTTTAGACAACATGAAATTCGAGAGGGATTGAATCCTTAGGCTTGGTTATTATATTGCTGATCTTTTGATGAGCAGAAACTACTGTATCTATATTATAGCGTTTTAATATACGTCCGATACTGTCTGTAGTTCCTTTTACATATGGAATACAAATCCTAATAGCTGATTTATCATCTTTTTGTTTCATATTTTGTCTATTTTGGGCTTGAAATAAGGCTTTTTTTATAAATTTGTAATTAGAACTATTTGCTAATAAAACACTATTAATATGATGTATTTCTTCTTTCAGATGTGTCTCATCTGAAAGGTTAATTGCTCTATTTATAAGAGTTTTGGCTACAGAAACTATCTGAGTTTGGTGATGATGAGAATGAAAATGCAAATATCTATCTGTGTGTGTATTCTTTTTGTAAATAGAAAAAGTTAAAACTATTTGGTGTTCTGGTGACTAGAACATCAAGAAAAGGTAGTTTTCCATCAGACTCTGTCTCCATTGTAAATTTAATATGAGGATGCATATTATTTAAATATAATAAAAAATATCTAATCTATTTTTTCCATGTTGCCATATGACAAAATTGTCATCTATGTATCTGAGCCAAATGAGAGGTTTTAAAGATGATGATTCTACAGCATGAGTTTTTATATATTCCATGAACAAAATATGTATTTTATATATTTAACCCGTGCCAAAATTCGTTTTAACATTATTAACCTCTACTGGGAGGAAATTTTTAAACAGTTTCGTATATTTGAAAGAACGTGGATTAAGAATGTAAGTTACTTTGTAATTTATCTTTTTTATTAGCGTGCAAAAATCACAATGTTATACCCACTTGCTGTAAAATTGTGTTTCACAAGAACAATTATAATGTTAGTAAAATTCTAAGGAAGACTAGCAATATTATTTTAAACTCTTTTATTAAAGAAACTCGGAATCATTTAGACAAAATTGATAAAGTATTGCTACATTTACATTTATTTTTTAGTAATAAAATGCATCCTTTAATGTGGACTAGTTTTGATCGTATTGCAAGTTTTAGATCGTTTAAAGATTCGGAATTTGTAACAGCAAAGCAAAAAAAAAAAAAAAATGCAAATGCTAATTAGAACACAATCCCCAAACATTATGTATCCAAATCAAAAAACCGTTTATAATTTATCTAGAAAAGCCCTCTCTACAGACAGAAATTTCAGTTTTAGATAAAGGTTTCAATTTTGCTTTAACACCTTCCCGGATACCTTTTGAGATAATTGTTTGTAATGTTGAATCAGCTCTCGATAAAATTGATTCTATATCGGCTGATTTGGCTAGAGCTGAGATTTGTAATATTTTAAAAAAAGCTAAGCTTCCTAAAATTAAATATTTCAAAGACAGAAAGACAAGCATTAAATAATATAAAATCGGACAAATCTATTGTTGTACTTCCCGCTGATAAAGGTAATGCCACAGTCGTAATGGATCATGACATTTGCCATAATAAAATTTTAGATCTGCTTAATGATAAAACTTATAAACTATCAAAAATATATCATACTACGTATTTGGAAAAAAACAACAAAAGCTATTATTAATAAATCACCTATTGAAACAGAGATAAAAAGTAAACTAATCCCTCGTGAAAAATCTTGTGTCTGTCCAAAATTTTATGGACTACCAAAAATTCACAAACCAAATACCTTCCTTCGTCCAATAGTAAGTGCAATAGGTTCTCCAACTCATATTTTAGCCAGATACTTATCGGATTTCATTAAACCTACAATCCCTTCTATTAAATCATATATTAAAAACTCTCTTCATTTTATTTTTGTTTTAAAAAAGTTTAAAAATTAATGCTAATGACATTCTGGTCAGTTTTGATGTCGTGTCTTTGTTTACAAACATTACAATTGATGAAGCTTTAAATATAATCTCACAACGTTGCAATTTACCAGACCATATTATTGCTTTAATTAAACATTGTCTCTTAAATACATATTTTGTATACAATGGACAACATTACATACAAGTTTTTGGTACTCTTATGGACTCACCTATCTCAGGAGTAATAGCTGATTTATTCATTAAAGAATATATAGAAACTCATGCTTTAGAATCATCATCTTTAAAACCTCTCATTTGGCTTAGATACATAGATGACACTTTTGTCATATGGCAACGTGGAAAAAATAAATTAGATATTTTTTTCTTTCATTTAAATAATATGCATCCTCCTATTAAATTTACAATGGAGACAGAATCTGATGAAAAACTCTCTTTTCTTGATGTTCTAGTCACCAGAACATCAAATAGTTTATCTTTTTTCTATTTACAGAAAGGATACACACACAGACAGATATTTGTATTCCATTCTCATCATCACCCAACTCAAATAGTTTCTGTAGCCAAAACTCTTTTAAATAGAGCAATTAACCTTTCAGATGAGACACATCTGAAAGAAGAAATAAATCATATTAATAGTGTTTTATTAGCAAATAGTTATAATTACAAATTTATAAAAAAATCCTTATTTCAAGCCCAAAATAGACAAAATATAAAACAAAAAGATGATAAATCAGCTATTAGGATTTGTGTTCCATATGTAAAAGGAACTACAGACAGTATCGGATGTATATTAAAACGCTATAATATAGATACAGTATTTTCTGCTCATCAATAGATCAGCAATATAATAACCAAGCCTAAGGATTCAATCCCTCTTGAATCTCATGGTGTCTACCAAATCTCATGTAAAAATTGTAAAGCTTTTTACATAGGTATGAGTAATAATCGCATCAGTGTTAGGAGAGATGAGCATGCTAATGCAGTTAAACAACACTCATAATCTTCAGCACTCTCACTCCATACTATAGATTCAGGTCATAAAATTGATTTTTCTAGTACCAGGATCATATCCATATGTGATAAGCTCTACCAATGCAAAATTAGAGCAGCCATTGAGATACTTAAAATGCCAGATAGTATCAATAAGCGAGATGATACATGTAAACTTCCTCCTATTTGGAAAGATTTTTTTTTAAAAAAACATTCCTAAATTTAACATTTTTTGCTATTGGTGGAATTTTAACATTTTATTCAAATCAGTGATTGTAGGGACTCTACAACCGTCTTTCTACCTTTTATAAGTCTGTGGATGGCTTGTGTGACCAAGTCGAAACGTCAGTATACTAATATTAAAAGTTTTTAACATGGATAAACCCGCAAAATATGTATTATATATATATGTTAAAACTTATTCTGTAGTTAATTTTATTGAAATATTTAGTAATAAATATATAATTCCCTCAAAGCATTTTTTTACAATAATTAAGAAAGGTTAATTGTAATTCTGTTACCAAAATGTGGACTACCAGTTTTTTCTAGCCCAATTTACATGGCAGACATGAAGATGATTAATTTTAACTTATAACACTTTTGAAAGAAAATAATAAAAGTACAAAAAAAATAATACTTTAATTTGTGCCAAGGATTCAAACCAGAAGAACCAGAAGAGAAGGAATGAAAAAAAGAAGAATGCACAAACTTCTTTTTTAAACAGTGAGGATAGCCAATTCTTCAACAAGCTTTGTGATAAATGCATAGCCGGAGCCAGCACTTAAAAAATCTCGGTTAGGAACCCCCCCCAACCCCAGACCATTGTTTTGTGCTTTGGCACTCCTCAGATAGGTGCCATGGTAGGTTCAGACACTAGTTCTAAAAATACCAAACCAAAGCAAATCACTTACATAAAAGTTATTTCTAGAGTGGAAAACCTGAAATATTCAGACATCTACATGTCTTCAAACCTAGCTATCCAACTCCAATTGTTATATTGGGCTGATAGATCTTCAGCCATATCATATATTAGTAGTCTTAGCAATATAATATTGTATAATACTTAAGGCATAGAGTTTCAATAGTCAAAATAGGAGTCGTAGATCACATGACCCTATCTCTTAAGCTTGTAAGTTATAAACAGTGAGGATTACCAATTCCTCAACAAGCTTTGTGATAAATGCTTAGTCAGAGCCAGCACTTAATGTATCTCTGTCATGAACTTTCACCCAAACCACTGACAATGGTTTCATACTTTGGCACTTGTCATATATGTGTCCAGGTAGGTTCAGACACTACATCTAAAAATACCAACCCCAAGCCAAGCACTTATCTAAAAGTTATCTATTGAGTGGAAAATCAGAAATTTTCAGACATCTACATGTCTTCAAACCCAGCTATCTACCTCAAATGCCATATGGGGCTGATAGATATTCAGCCATACCATATATTAGTAGTCTTAGCAATATACATTGCATAATCAAAGTATTTAAAAAAAATAAAAAAAATTTGTTTATCTTGTTTTTTTTTTCTTTTACTTGACAAATGGTTAATGGGCGATCTTGAAAATATAAGTTTAAATTGATAACCATGGCAATGTAAAACTTTTTAATTGTATTATTTACTGCTAATTCTAGCTTCAAAATACTAAATTCATTATAATCAAACTCAATAAAAACATATAGGCAAATAAATAAATTATGGATACCATTTAGTATGATATAAAAGTTTACTTAAATAGGATGCATATTATTTTAGGCATTTTTATTTCTGTTACTGCAGTCACCATAGTAACATTATTACATATAATTCACTGTTTTCATGTCATGTATATTTGTTTATAAATTAATTAAAATAACTATTATTATTATTAAAAAATGTGTAAATTATTTATAATTATAAAGTGAATCAAGGTTGTAATATCAATTTTGTATTTTGTATTAAAAGTAATAGGAAAAATCATATCAGACTTTGATTTCATTTTTATGTATCCATTTTTCTCCAAACTAACATCGCACTTGCAATACAAAGCAGGGAAACTGTTGTCAAGTATCATTTACCATTGTGCTTTATTTGAGTGAATTCTAATAGTTGTTATGACATCCATAATGTCAGAACGAGATAATATAAATAGCGAGAAAACACAGTAGAAGAACACTGTCATCTTTTTACCATTGCTAAAAGCAGAAGTATTCCTGTGTTCTTTTAAATAAATAAAAATCTATATTTTTTAAAGAGTTAAAGTAAAAAAAAATGGAAAAATAGTAACATAAATTATATTTCCATTCATTCACTTGAATGGCAGTTTGTGAAAAAGTTCCACAAAGACATCAATAAAATGTGAGAAGGGAAACCTATTTAAAAAATGTGTTTTATTTTATCTGCCATTTTTAAAACAAAGAGATGCCAGGTTTAAAAATCGGAGTATAACTACCATTGCAATGGATGAATACCATGTTACAAGCAAGAAAATATTCAGGATCAGGAGGATTAATTTACAAAATAAAAAGTCTAGTTAAATTACACTCTTCTCTTTGAAAAGAAAAAAAAAAGGAAAAGAGCTGTTATTAAAATTCATGGGATTATTCTATCTGAACATTATTGCCAATGAAATGAAACACTTGAAGTTCAACTTATCTTTTCTTTGAAATAAACTTATTTCTACATCATTGGACTGAGGATAAATAAATTGTGATGAATCAATGGGTAACGAAATTGGACAGACTTTTACTTTGGGTGTGATTTATTTATTATGCAAATGTGTGAATATTTGTATATATTTTTCAAAAGAATAATTTACATTTTATTTTATATCATCGATAGTGTACTTTTAGATTTAATAGGGTTTCCAAAATGAATGGCTCAGAGAGATTCATTTACAGATTATTTAAGCTTTTGTGCTAATGTGACTGATATTTTTTTTTTTTTTTTTATATTCAGTTTGAATTTTGTTTGTTTAAAATTTTATCTTGAAATATCGGACAGAAAAGAGTTTAAATATAAGATTTATTTTATTTTTGTTCAATTACTATGCTAATGATCAAACAGAGATACATTTTATTTAATTGCATATATTTGGTAGCTATTATCTAGAAAAAAATTAATTAATATATTCAAAATCTCTCCTTCCATTCATTGTTATGTATATGTGTTATTAGTTTTGCAACATATTTTAGAGTTACCCACAAAAATTTTACCATTTTTTTATTCATTCAATCAATCAGAAAAATACATTAATCTTTTATTATATTTTGTTATTGATTTTACCAATTTTTATTTATAATCTAATAAATTAAGTTGATTTAAATGCCAAGACTCTGTTAATTATTTTAATTTGGATTGTGTAAGATGATTTTGCAAATTAAAATTTGGTTCAAGATTCAAACTCAGCTTAGCAAGGTAACTTGAATATGAAATATGATATGTTTTGTATATTATATTTTTTTTTATCTTATTTACATATAAACTTTGTATTTATTTTTCCATTTGAGTATTAGCTTACATATATTTTATTTAATATTACAGGTAAATGTCATTAGCTTAGAGTCAATAATTTCTTTGCTTATCTAATCCCGTCATATATATATATATATATATATATATATATATATATATATATATATATATATATATATATATATATATATATATATATATATATATATATATCTTTTATCATTGGTTTAGAATAACTTATCTTAAATATTTTTTTTTTTTTTAAATTTCTCTAAAGTGAAGAATACAAATTTCATTGAATAGTTTAATTGAATATTATCTTTGAATTGGAAAAAATGTCAATTATAATAATATGATTTAATTTTTACCAACCAATTTCAGAGTCATTTATTTGAAGGTTTAAATAAATAACATTAATAATTATAGGTTGATAAACATCCTATGAAAACCTAATATATCTTTTATATAATGTGATTGGGCATTGTAGAGTTAGAAATTAGCTAATAAATTGTTGATAATAAATTCTCATAGTGTGTTTTATTTTTTGGTATGTCTCAGCTTTGGCTGGGATGCGAACCCACAACTGTCTGCCACCAACTACTTGCTTGCAAAATGATTGCAATGACTTCTCGGTTAACAACGCTTGATGGGTGTTGTCTATTTTAACATATAAATGAAACAATAATTAAGTATCGCTTTATTGGAAGATATGAATAAATTATTTATATGTTACATTATAGCTTTTTATTAAACTAGACGTAGATTAAATTGTTTTAACATTTAAAAGAGTGCATAAGTTTTCAAAGTATTTTTCAAAAAGATATAAAAACTAGTTGACTTCAATAGAATATTGTTAATTAAGTGTTAAAGTAGACATAATTATGTACCACTTTATTGAAAGATATAAACGAAATGTTTATACTTTCTATTTAGCGTTTTATTAAACTAGATATACATTTGAGTCAAATATTATTTACTTTCAATATATATATATATATATATATATATATATATATATATATATATATATATATATATATATATATATATATATATATATATATATATATATATATATATATATAGAAAAAATTGTAAGAATGCAATTATAGTTATTTAGAAGCTCATCCGTTCAGATAAACTGCAGTATCATTAAATATTAAAGTAGATTTTAATTACTACAATAACAATAGATTAATAAATTATATTGGAATTTGTTTTAGTTATTTATTAGATTTAATTTTCATTAAATTGCTCACCAAAAAGTTAGCTTAATTATACGATTGTTTAGGGCAATGATATACTATTTCACTGCTCATGGCAGTTTACTTTGTAATCATGATAGATTTGTTGATGTCTGGAGCAGATAATCTCATCATTCCTTCATTTTACATATAGCTAATATGGATTAATTTAAATCAGTGATATATATATATACAGTTAACAAATGCATGAAGCCCCCATTTTTTTATTGTTGAAACTTATTTATGTTTGATGCTAAACATTTTCAAAAATACACAATATTATATATATATATATATATATAATATAATATATATATATATATATATATATATATATATATATATATATATATATATATATATATATATATAATCATGTAAATGTTTTGTTTTTTTTTTTGTAATAAAAAGAAAAGTCAATTTGACCCAGATCGATCAGTGTATTGGAACTGTGGTCAAAGTATTTCCTTTTATGTTTGTAATTTGTCCGGAATTTTCCATTTTTGTCTCTTTTTCGTGGCTTGCCCTTGATGTCCTATGTGATGTTGGAATTTCAAGGGGTAGTTTCAGGTGGTTATGGAGAGTTTTGCATAAGGGAAAGTTCTGTTGCGTCTAGCCATTCAGCATTTTCTTTTTTTTTTATTTAATTTGCAGTCTTTTTTAAATTTTATTTATTGAAGAGTCAGAACCAAATTAAAACAAATATATCAAATACTAATTGTGACAAAAATTCTAAATAATGATCAAACAAAAGGCAAATAGGTACTTTATAGTAAATTTATATAAATAATAATAATAATGTAATGGATTAGGTGATGTTTGACTCGAATAACAATTAGATAATGAAGGAAATATTGTACCTTTTATTCTCACATCTTGTTTAAAGAATAACTAAGTATGTAACCTTTCTTATAAGTTTACCACATGATAAACTATTTTATATAATGTCTGGATGAAAAGAACAATACTATCAGATTTCAGTATATTTGTTATCAAATTTACAAAGTAATGCACTTATGTTGTTATAGATATGTAGTATGTGGAAACTAGAATACGAATGTACATAAGAACAACTGAAAACAAAGTTTTAAATAATAAATAAAGCATTTGTTTACATTTGCAATTGACAAGATATAATTAGCTCACATTGAGTATTTTGTCCTAATTCTTAAATTTACACATACATTACTAATCTGGGTTTGCTATATTTTTATTACACTTTTTTATTGACTAGATATTTACAAGATATGAATTAATAAATAAAATAATACCATCATATTCTGACTTCGAATATATTTGGACTATTAATTAACTTGAACATTTATTTATTATTAACAAACAACAGTGGGTAAATTAAATATCATATTATGGGCACAAATATACAAGTTGGAGAGGTCACACGATAAATTGTTAATATAAAAGAATTTAATAAATTTGGATGACAAGAGAGTAACTTAAATAGGTTAATTAAATAACTACATTAAATATTCATACTTTTCATGCATTCAAAATTAATGTAATCATAATAATTATTCTGATGACTTGATGATTTAAGGCTTGCAGAAAATTAATATATATTCAAAATATTTACTTCCCGATATATAAATTTAACAGTACTATCATTTCATGTTGGCAAAAATGTTTGTATTACATGTGTGTCACATATTATCCTATAAGAAAGACAAAAATCAATACATTTACATCTTGTTAGTTTACATATGAATTACTAAATAAGTATTATATTTGGATAATGCTATAGACCAACCAACAAATAAAACTCTCTTTCTGCTTTAATATTCCATAAAGAATTTAATATTACTATTTATTTATTCATCAACTGCATTACATATACCTATGATTGTACGATAACACAAAAATAAACATTTAAGAAAAATTTAAGGACATGAGGAATAAACAAGCTTCTTGGCTAATAAATCTAATGACACACAATGAATCCCACTTAACGTTGAGGTAAACTATTGGTGTGAAACTCAATCTCACCATTAGAATAAAGGGAAAATATATACTATGCAGCTTTATAAATATCATTTTTATAAGGCATGCAAACACAATCTAGGAATATATTTCATTCATGGCAAATACTTATATATATATATATATATATATATTATAACGGGACAGCCTATTTGATAGCCTTAGTTGAGGCATCAAATATAACGGAACAGCATTTAATCATCCCAGTTGATGTATTAATTGTAATATAATCAATTATATTTAATGTTTAGAAATCATTAACTTAATGCTTCACAGTTAGGTTCGCCAAATATAACAGAATGGATTATATTTAAAATCTAAGTTGGTCTTGTTAAATATAAAGAGATGATTAAATTCCTTAGAAAGAGGATACGCATTTCACTACAATCGGACTTTGGTTCTTCAAGTAGAATGCTAGAAATGAATCGATGAAATAATAAATCCATAATTATATATATATATATATATAATTATTTTTTATATATAGATATATATATATATATATATATATATATATATCTTTATTATGCTAGCTCAATAATCTTTAAATGATTTTAAATACAATTTAGACCAGGTCATCCATCTTTCATCTCTCTTTCAGTCACCATTATGCCACGATATTTAACTCACGGAGAATTTGCAATTAGTTCTTTTCAGGAATAATTTTAAAACAAGTTATTTCATATGCCTTTATATAAGCATTAATTATAACTATTATTCATATGACATTTATAATACTAGCATGTATATAATATAATTCAATAATGATTAGACAAAGAGATCACGTTAACAAATCAATATTTAATAAACAATAAAAAATATAATAGAATAGATAATAAAATATTAATAAATAAATACGGATGAATTTTATCATTTTAAAAAAATATTAATAAATGATATTTTTTTATTTAATACCCTATGATAAAACTCAATACTATAATAAACTTTCAAAAATTAAAGAAAATAGCTTAAATTAACAGATATATAAAAACAATATCTGGGTTCAAAAATTAATAATTTATGTAACTTATTAATTTATTTATCATTCTTATTTATATGCTTCACAATTACCCATATATAAGTATTAATTGCCATTGTATAACTTATATATTATATGTATTTTTAATAAATAAAAATACATTAAACGTTTACAATATTACGTAGTAAACACAATATAATCCTGTTTAAGATATCTGTCAAATAATAACTATTTTTTATATCCCTCATCTAATTTGATGAATTATGTTAAGCTTTCAATTAATTATATTTAATAATAAATATAATTTTCCTTTTAAGATATATATGATGTGATGCCAAATTTGAAATAAAGATAATAATAATAATAATAAACATTAAAATAATATAAGCATTATTATAATAATATATATATATATATATATAAAAATAATTATATATATATAATATATATATATATATATATATATATATATATATATATATATAAATAAATAATAAAGGAAACTTATTTATAAAAGAGTTGAGCGTAGATATTGAAGTCTATAGTTCATCATCCCAATGAAGATCTTTTACGAAGCATATCACCAATCCATTGGTACAATGATGATTCCATTTATCCTTAAACGATAAACTGTTAATAACATCCAATGACCGGATTAATGTGAAATAAAATAAATATTCTTCGAATGTAGATGTTCTTAATCTTCATTTCTCTATTATCACTAGATGTTCTATATATTCAATATTTCAAAATATTTTAAAATAGCATGCAAGGTTGGTTTCGAAACCTTTACGATATAAGCTGTTTTACTCAAAACACATTGTTTTATCCTATATATATATATATAATTATCTTAAATTTATATATATCCGAAGAATCACAGAAGTATTAAAACAACATAGTTTCCAAAAAACTTAAACAGACGTTCTTTTCTTTTATATTGCTTTTCCTTTAAGATTGAGTAGAAAATTAAATATATTTTCCTTGCAGACTTTTAATCCACAAATTATTTTAATTTGGAAAAGTTAATATTTAAATTCCAATAGTTAAATAGTAGTATTGATAAAAGAAAAATGCTATTTTTAAAGAGAAAAGATTTTCTTTTACTTTCGTTTTTTTTATTTTTTTATCCAGAGAACGAACGAATCTGCTCATGTGTTATATATAAGTTCATGCTTAACTCAACTATCAATTGTTTCACTGACATTAAGATTTAATAATAAAATTAAAAATATATATAAGTATTTATTCTTAACTTCAAATCTGGCATTTTATTTAAAACTTAAATGTATATATATAAATAGTACATATATGTTACATAATAAAATAGTCAAATAAAAATTTATATTTATAAATAATTTTACAAGAGATAAAACATGTTAGACCAATAATAATAACTGTAAGTTACTATTATATTTCCCCTTCCCTTCGGAATTTTAAAATTTTAATTTAAGTTAAAATTTTAAACACTTACAACTATTTTAGTATCTTCTTATAGTTTAATTATATTTATATTTGGATTTTATGAAGGGTTGAAATTTTTTTTTAACTGTTATATCTTACTAATACTTGGGCTATTTTATTCTTGTGATAATGATCAAAAATAAAAAAAATTAAGGACTTTGATGGGTTAATATTTTTTTTTTTATAAAAAAAAATAAAATAAAAAAAAATAATGTGTTTCCCTCTTGGACCACAAATATATTTACTAGGCTTATTCCTGCTTCTTTAAGACTTATGGATTTGAAAAGGACTAAATAAATACTAGAGTATCCTTTTATAAATATGAATTGACTCTATGGTTTTAATTATTTTAAGGCATTAAAGAATACCCTCACCAAAGCTAATGTTTTTAACTATACTTCTCTTTACATTGATCACTATTATTATTATTTTTTATACAACCGTATGGTTTACATTGCCCAATTCTTATCTTGGTGTTCACCTCATTTCTTTATAAAATATTATAAGCAGCAAAAATATGGTTTTAAAATTCGTGAATTGTATGTACAAGGTCCTTCATACGTATTGAAGAATTTATGGTATTTATTCTCCAATGGTTTGCTGGGATGGAAAGTCTTTATCAAAACTTTATCTCCAACTTTAAATTCATAAATACATTTTTTTTATTCTGACTTTTAATATTTGCCATTTTAACAAGTTGTTTATGAGCTTGTAAAATATCATTTTCTCCATTTATTTTGGGTTCATTAATAATAGGTTTATATTTTTTAAATAATATAGGTATAATTTGATGAAAGTGTAGTCGGATGGGTGAGAATCCTGTAGATTCATTTAAACTCCAATTGATATAGTCTACTACACGTTTTGTCTGCTTTACCCAACCCTTCTGCTCCTCTTCTAAATAGGTCCTAAACAAACGTCCAAGCTCCCGCATAATACGCTCACATGGATTTGATTGTGGATTCCTAATAGAGATTAGCACATGTTTTATTTTTGATATATCTACCCATTTCTTCCATTCCTTAGATAGAAAAGGTGTACCATGATCAGTTAGTATGGTTTTCGGCTTTCGTATCATTGGAAATTGGAGAGTACTCAATACTTTGATTGTATGTTTAGCATTGGCTTGGGTTATCGGGTAAGCAGCAACATATTTGGAAAAGAGATCATAAGTGACTAATAAATATTTTTGTTTGTTGAATGGAGGCAAAGGCCCATAATAGTCAATTGCTAAGATCTCGTTTGGTCTTTCTGGAATGATAGAATTAATTGAATTAATGTAATTTTGGTTTACTGACTTAGCTCTTAAGCAAATTAGACAATCCTGGAGTGATTTCAAGATGTCTTTATACATTTTTGGCCAGTAAAACCAATTCTTAAGGGTATGTTCTGTCTTATGAGCACCATAATGCCCGTATAGACAGTGTACGTAATTTATGAGTGAGTCATGTAAAGACTTTGGTATTATTGTCCTACACTCATCAACATTATCATTCACTTTATATAGTAAGACCTGTTGTTCTAATTTAAAATGGTTAAAATCTTTAGGTTCATCCAAAACTTCCTCCCCTAATAAAACTTTTATAATTGGGTTTAATTCTGGGTCATTAAATTGTATCTCTGGTAAGTTTTCCAACTCGTTCTCTACATTACTATGAGCCATCACATTGACATTTGTAATGTAGGCATTGTCTACCATCAAATGATTTTGTTCTGACCTACATGGATTTTGACTAAGCACACCAGCAACGATATTCTCGGATCCTTTGCATTAATGCACAGTGTAATTAAATTCTTGTAGTAGTAAACTCCATCTAACTAGACGACTATTAGTCAGATAACTCTGATTCAGGAATTCAAGGCTTTTGTGATCAGTGATTACTATCACCTCTGATCTGAGTAGCATTTGTCAAAATTTTTGGAAAGCCCAGACTATTGCTAGTGCTTCCTTCTCTGTAACCGTGTAATTTATTTCTGGACCTTTCAAGAGCCGGCTAATAAAGTAGAGAACACCTGGTTGGCCATCCTCTTGGATTTGGGACAGTGTTACCCCTAATCCAAAACCACTACTATCTGTTTGAACAATGAATGGTTTATTAAAATCAGGGAAAGCTAACATAGTTAACTTTAAAAACCCTGTTTTACATATTCTCAAATGCACGGTCTTGTTCTTCAGTCCATTTCCAACGTTCATCTTTTCTAATCAATTTTAGCAACGGTTCCATGTGGTCTGAGAACTTCTGATAGAAACGGTTGTAAAAATTACATAGGCCTAAAAATGATCTAATTTGTTTTCGAGTAGATGGTTTAGGAAAGTTTTGAATGGCAGAGATCTTCTCTGGATGAGGTCTTATCCCATTGCAACCAACAATATGACCTAAGAAGACTACTTGGTTGGAAACTAAAGTACTCTTCTTGAAGTTAATTTTTATACCTTTCAGAAAACACTCTTTTAAAAATATAGATAAATGTTGAAGGTGTTATTCAACTGTGTTGGATGCAATAATTACATCATCCACATAAATAATTATGATTTGTTTTACCTCAGGAGATAAAGTCTTATCCAAACACCTGATTAGACCTGCACCACTATTTATCAATCCAAATGGCATCCTATTAAATTGGTATGTAAAACCTTCATAATGAAAAGTAGTATATTGGCGATCTTCTGGATGAAGTTCAATCTGCCAATAGCTGGAGGTTAAATCGAAAGTGGAAAATACCTTCTTGTTTTCAAATTTCATGAATAATTCATGTATGGGCGGTGGTATATTTCTGTCTGGGACAGTAATTTTATTTAGTTGTCTAGCATCTAAACAAAATCTCATCGACCCATCTTTCTTCTTCACAGTTACTACTGGATTACAGTAAGGTGAAGAGCATTTGGAAATGATTTCCCAATCCAGCATTTTATTAATTTGCTTAGATATATCTTCCCGATATTGGTATGGAATAGGATATGATTTAGATTGAAATGGTTGATCATGAATTAATCTAATTCTCTGTTGGAATCCCTTTATCACTCCTGGTATTAAATTCCCTTATAACAAATCGTAATTTTAATATATCATCACTTCCAAGCAAGTTGGATTCTGCGAGTTTACTCTCTAAAAGTGTTTCTGGAATGCTAGATGTTATAGAGTCAACTTCAATTTGATCATATCTTGGAAGCAATGTCATCTCTAAGACTTCATCATTAATTTTAACTGTTTTATTACAGAAATCAATTACACAAGTGTTCAAATGTAGGAAGTCTGCCCCTAAAATAACATTATGAATTAAATCAATCAAAATTAAAAATACATGATAGAGAGTTGTTTGGACGATTTTAATCTCAACCCAAATTTGTTTTTGGATTAACTTAGCTTTTCTACTGTTGGCCATGGTAACCTGCATAGATTTCAGTGGTAAAATTTTGATATTAGGATTTATTGCTAAAATCTTTTGGTAAAATGTCTCTGATATCCCAGAAATTTGGCTACCAGAATCTAATAATGCCTTAACCAGCAAGCTCTCAAACAAAACTTCTATCATAGGGCAACTTTGTAAAACAAAATTTGGTGTTTTATCTTCCCATGAACACATCATGTTAGTGATTTCTCGTGTAAAAGATTGATTCAAGTTCCTCATTGGGTATTTGGTTTCTTGAGGTGATGAACATTTCCTCAAGTACCCTTTTAGTTTGTTTTATGTGAATCTATAGATATATCCTTACTACATCCCGGTTTTGGGGAATTTCTTAAATTGTTAGAAGTTATTTTTACTTTATTTAAATTATCACGATTTATTTTGGGAGAGGGGCCATAAGGTATATTCCTTTGAGATGTTTTTCCCTTCCAATAATTGGTATTTCTATTATTTTTCCTTCTTTTATAAAATATTGTATTGATTGAAGCTTCCTCCTTTTTTTTATCAGGTAATATAATTGATAAATTGGTTTGATTCATATCAATACTATTTAAAAGTTCTACTATTTGTTCTATTTTTGTTATATTGGTACACAATAATGATTGTTCTATTTTAAGTGGTAAATTTATTTTTATTATTCTAATCATTTCGCCTTCACTTAAATGATAAGTATTAAGTGTTCTTAATTTTGTTATTTGACGGTGAAAGAATTCGATCTAGGTTTCTCCAGGTGTCTGTTTATACATATCTTGGAATATTTGGTACAATAAAGCCTCTTGTTTATCTCTATTCCAAAAATTTTTAATTAATAACTCTTGATATTCCATATAAGTAGATGGAGATTGTGATAAAGACTCCCACCACATCAATGCATCTCCTTGTAAGTGACTATATGCAACGATCACTTTTTCTCCTTCTGATAAACTACGGTTAACGGAAAAATAAAGATTAAGGCTTCTAATATGTTCTATCGGAGATTCATTATGAGATCCTTTGAATATTTTTAACCTAACAAATTAGTTAATTGTACTACTTGGTATTGAATGGTTGTATACCTTTTGTTTTTCTAAAACATTCAACTGAGAAGTTGATGTTTGATTTTCATGATTAATCCTATAAGTATTTAAGTTTAACCCTTCTAATTCAAAACTACTAGGATAATTTTCAACTTCAGGCATTATCTGATACTGAAAATTTGATCTATCACCAGAGTCAATTACTTGTTGTGGATCTTTTTGAATGACCTCCAAATGATTTTCACCATGATTTTGTTCTTGATTATAACTATAAGTATTTACATTATTTTCAACCTGATGCATTTCTATAGTTGGTGTTCCTTTACATATCTGTGTTTCAATAACCAAAAATCTACTATCAGTTGATTCCTTTATTTTATTTACTCTATTCCAAGGTTCAGTAGTATCTTTTCTTAATTTTTCCAATACACTTTTGTCTATATTTGTATTAATTTCTATTGAATTCATTTTATTTTTTAAATTTTTAAGTTGATGATCAATAGTCTCCAATACATTATTCTGAGATTCTACCTCATTATTATGTTTAGTAGATAGTTGTTCTATTCTTGCTTGTGTTTGTTGTCTATCTACTTGGATTTCATTCCGTATTTTATTTTGTCCTTCTTTTACTTGATCCCTAAAAATTCCTTGATATTTATACATTTCATCACATTTAACATTAAATTTATCTATTATGTCACCTTGGAACTCACTAAACCGTTGTTGACATTTTGAATTATTTTCATCAATTTCATTCTTTAAATCATTTAATGCTTGTTTAATTTCTATGTTATCTTTTTTAACATTATCCACATTTAAATTTAATTGTTGGATTTTTGTAGATAGTTTATTTTCAATTCCTGTTATTTCAACCTTCAAATCATTTTTTAAACTATCTAATTTTTTAATATTATCATCCAATTTTTGATTCAAATCACTTTTTAAATCATCTAATTTATTCATAAACATTTGTAACATTTGCTGAATTGTTCCAACATTAGATGATTGACTAAACTCAATTGTAGATGATTGATTTAAACCTTCATCAACTATATTTTGTGTTTGAGATAACACTTGATCTAAACTCGGTGTTTGTTGAGGGTATTCAATTATGATTGTAGAACCCCCAGGTGCTTGTACTAATGATGATTGTTCTATAATATTACTATCATCACTTAATTCACTTTGCAAATCATCTTGCATTTGACTAGAGCATTTAATATCTTTGTTGAAAACATTTTCCCACTTCGCAACATAACAATTTTTAACTTAATTCAAATATTACTTAAGTGTATATATATTTTTATAACCAAAATATTATATCGTAAAGTTCTCTACCACCCCATGCTATTTATATATACTTATGATGTTCTAATAATATATGTGTATATTTTTAAACGTCTATGTCTATATAAAACTTTATCCCACTCAACTCTTGTTTAAAACATAATTTAATAATTAGTTATTTAAATATTGATCTCTCTAAATCATATTATATATATTACCATTTTTTTTATTTATATTAATCTTGCAATTATAAATATCATATATAATGAATCGAAATTATAGATTCAATGCCTAAAACGTTGCACACCAGATAAAATGCAGTCTACAGGGTATGAGATTTAATTAATCAAAGCCCTTAACATTTGGGTCACCAGATATAACGAGGTCTACAGGGTATGAGATTTAATTAATCAAAGCCCCATGTTGGGCGCCAGATATAACGGGACAGCCTATTTGATAGCCTTAGTTGAGGCATCAAATATAACGGAACGGCATTTAATCATCCCAGTTGATGTATTAATTGTAATATAATCAATTATATTTAATGTTTAGAAATCATTAACTTAATGCTTCACAGTTAGGTTCGCCAAATATAACAGAATAGATTATATTTAAAATCTAAGTTGGTCTTGTTAAATATAAAGAGATGATTAATTTCCTTAGAAAGAGGATACACATTTCACTACAATCAGACTTTGGGTCTTCAAGTAGAATGCTAGAAATGAATCGATGAAATACTTAATCCATGATTATATATATCTCTATTATGCTAGCTCAATAATCTTTAAATGATTTTAAATACAATTTAGACCAGGTCATCCATCTTTCATCCCTCTTTCAGTCACCATTATGCCACGATATTTAACTCACGGAGAATTTGCAATTAGCTTTTTTCAGTAATAATTTTAAAACAAGTTATTTCATATGCCTTTATATAAGCATTAATTATAACTATTATTCATATGACATTTATAATACTAGCATGTATATAATATAATTCAATAATGATTAGACAAAGAGATCACGTAAACAAATCAATATTTAATAAACAATAAAAAAATATATTAGAATAGATAATAAAATATTAATAAATAAATACAGATTAATTTTATCATTTTTAAAG
Source organism: Epiperipatus broadwayi (assembly GCA_028023455.1). NCBI lineage: Eukaryota > Metazoa > Onychophora > Udeonychophora > Euonychophora > Peripatidae > Epiperipatus > Epiperipatus broadwayi. The sequence continues at coordinate 2,798,780 of JAQFVV010012457.1, forward strand.
AATATTAATAAATGATATTTTTTTATTTAATACCCTATGATAAAACTCAATACTATAATAAACTTTCAAAAATTAAAGAAAATAGCTTAAATTAACAGATATATAAAAACTATATCTGGGTTCAAAAATTAATAATTTATGTAACTTATTAATTTATTTATCATTCTTATTTATATGCTTCACAATTACCCATATATAAGTATTATTTGCCATTGTATAACTTATATATTATATGTATTTTTAATAAATAAAAATACATTAAACGTTTACAATATTACGTAGTAAACACAATATAATCCTGTTTAAGATATCTGTCAAATAATAACTATTTTTTATATCCCTCATCTAATTTGATGAATTATGTTAAGCTTTCAATTAATTATATTTAATAATAAATATAATTTTCCTTTTAAGATATATATGATGCAATGCCAAATTTGAAATAAAGATAATAATAATAATAATAATAAACATTAAAATAATATAAGCATTATTATAATATATATATAAATAAATAATAAAGGAAACTTATTTATAAAAGAGTTGAGTGTAGATATTGAAGTCTATAGTTCATCATCCCAATGAAGATCTCTTACGAAGCATATCACCAATCCATTGGTACAATGATGATTCCATTTATCCTTAAACAATAAACTGTTAATAACATCCAATGTCCGGATTAATGTGAAATAAAATAAATATTATTAGAATGTAGATGTTCTTAATCTTCATTTCTCTATTATCACTAGACGTTCTATATATTCAATATTTCAAAATATTTTAAAATAGCATGCAAGGTTGGTTTTGTAACCTTTACGCTATAAGCTGTTTTACTCAAAACACATTGTTTTATTCTATATATATATATATAATTATCTTAAATTTATATATATATCCGAAGAATCACAGAAGTATTAAAACAACGTAGTTTCCAAAAAACTTAAACAGACATTCTTTTCTTTTATATTGCTTTTCCTTTAAGATTGAGTAGAAAATTAAATATATTTTCCTTGCAGACTTTTAATCCACAAGTTACTTTAATTTGGAAAAGTTAATATTTAAATTCCAATCGTTAAATAGTAGTATTGATAAAAGAAAAATGCTATTTTTAAAGAGAAAAGATTTTCTTTTTTTTTCGTTTTTTTTAATTTTTTTATCCAGAGAACGAACGAATCTGCTCGTGTGTTATATATAAGTTCATGCTTAACTCAACTATCAATTGTTTCACTGACATTAAGATTTAATAATAAAATAAAAAAAAATATATAAGTATTTATTCTTAACTTCAAATCTGGCATTTTATTTAAAACTTAAATGTATATATAAATAGTACATATATGTTACATAATAAAATAGTCAAATAAAAATTTATATTTATAAATAATTTCAAAAGAGATAAAACACGTTAGAACAATAATAATAACTGTTAGTTACTATTTTAATATATATATATATATATATATATATATATATATATATATATATATATATATATATATATATATATATATATATATATATATATATATATATAAGTAAGAGAGTTATGAATCCCAATCTACATTGAACATGTTTTGAATAACTTTCATTCTCATAGTTACTTTATACATTTCATTCTATACATTGAAAAATAAATAGACATACACAGATAGGACACTATTACTACCAATTTCTTTAGCGTATGGTATAATCCAAAAGTAACAGAAAAAAAAAACAGTTATAAAACTGAATATTTAATTATATGAGGTATATACATGAGACAGACACACATACGTATGAATAAGAGCCTGTAATAACTTATATATACTATGCAAATATTATGGTAAAGTAAATGAAACACTGAAATAATAATAAAAAAATATTTATTACAAACTATTAGCTATTTTAAACTTTTAAATGGCAATAATTATTATCAAAAAGATTTTACCATTTTTGACACAATATTTGTTCATACACATGTTACTTTAAAAGCCAATTGCTCACTTTCACACCAACATATATACCTCTCTTCAATAATACCATATATATATATATATATTACCTCTCTTCAATAATACCATATATATATATATATATTGTGTCCTTTTCTATAGATCGGTAATAATTCATAACAGTCAATTACTAAAAAAATTTAAATTTAGAATATGTTCTTTTAATACATTAATTATATTAAGTCAATTATATCTTTAAATTACAATTTGAGGCTAAAGCAAGTACGTGGTATATAAAATTATAGCGAATTATTTAAAAAGTAGTTAAGTAAAGTTTAAAATATTGTTTCATACGGTTGTAAAAGCTGGCCATATTAAATAAGACAGCTATAAATATTAAAAGTATATTTAATAAATTTGATTTTAATAGTTTAAAACTGATAAGTTAATAAATACAGTGTTTAAATTTATAATCATATTTAATAGTCAAAATTAATATAATATATTTTATAAATAAATTTTATGATGGTGAGACTTTAATTTAATTCTATATTTTCTAAATTGTTCTTCCAAATTTTTTATAATTATTTTATATAATATAATAAGTGTATCAATTTTATTAGTCTAGGCAGAGAAATAGATTGAAAATCGTCTGTCAAAGTTATTAGTCATGAGACTTGTATATTACATACTTTCTCACACACACTTGTTTGAGTTAATAATAAAGTTTAAAATATTTTGAAATTGCAGTAGAAGAATTGGATGGAATTGTTGCCTATCATAAAAGTAAATAGTATTAAACATTAAGTTAACTATCTTATAACATGCTTAAATGATGTAATAAAGATGAATACATTCATAATATAAAAATTAAATATTTTATTTAAATAAAAATAGATAAATTGAATATTAAGAAATTGAATAAGTTATTAAAATTGTTTTAAAAGTTATTTTACATGTTTAAATAGTTTTAATAAAATAATAATTTATTCAAAAGTAATATTTTAAATAATATTTTAAGTTCATTACGTCATAATTTCTAATTTTGAAATTTAATTCTACTATAAACTAAAAATATGTAAATTTGTTCTCAAGCTAAAGAAAGAATTAACCAATAGGAATATGTATTCTTACAGACTATAAATATCATAACTAAGTTATCAGGGGAGATTAATAATGTATTGAAACAAGAGAAATGTAAATTATAGCTATCAAAGAGATAGTATTTAAATTTATTATTTTAGTCAATTTTAGTGCTCTCTCATAATTTATTTGAAAAAAAAAAACTAATTGATAATTTTTAACAGTAACTTGCAAAAAAGAGAGTGTAAACTAAAAAAAAAATATTTTATTAATTTTGTTTAACATGCTTTGTTAATTTTTTTTAAAAGTTTCTTTATCAGTCATATTTTATCTAAAAAGTTTAACCTAAACTTCACAATAAAAAATGGATATACTGTGAAATAAAATGGATAGAAATTGTAATACTGTAAAAATGTTTGGAATATTTATTGATACAGCTTTATTAATATTTCACCGAAGAACTGTTCTGGTACATAAAAAAACCACAGCTCAGACATTATACAGTCTAAAAATGTATTGAAATGCATTATTTATAAGCTGATCCAAGATTTATTTTTAAATAGTAATAAGACAATTATATTTCATGAATTATTTTATATAATATGATATTCAAAGGAGTAAAATGTTATATTCTTTCTGAAGGTAACATTTTTTTTATTTTAAAATGATATATAAAATACCAAACGAAAGTTTAAATGTATCAAGAAGGAAACTTATATAAAAAAGAACATATAGTTGAATAAGAGATAGATCCATGGAAATACAAATAGTACTTAAAAGTTCATCGAATATTTTAAAGTTAAATTAGATGGATTGATGCATCGGATACACAGAGAATATTGGTAGAGAAGATTAAGAAGCTTCACGGGATTAATTAATATTATGATTTAATAATTATTGTCTTAAATACTAAAACCAAAGATTATTTTCTATAAATTTTATTAAATGGATTAATAATTATTTTTATTTTAAACTTTAATGTGCTTGGAGAAGAACATTTTTAAAAACTCTGGAGAAAATAATAAGCATTTTGGACTTATCAGTAACTATTGTCAAGAAAATATGTAACTATAGTTTTGATTCCTTTTATTTTGTTAACTTAGTTTAAATCTAAATTTTTATATAAGATTAGGAAAAACATAAAAAACATTAATTTATTAATATTAAAATTTTATAATATAACAACCTAATAATTTAGCTAAAAATATTTTAATATAAAGTGTATGGGTGTGATTTTTTTTTTATATATATATCTGCAATGCTCAAGTGGAAAAAAGAAAAGCCTACTGAACACGATGACTAGATAAAGGTTATTGATAATAATAATAACTATTGATAATTTATAATGTATATTTTTTTGTTTTCTTTAGATCATGCATAAATTGGAAGAATGAAGTGTAAAAGTTTTTTTAATTATATGTAACACATTTTCATATAACTTTAAAAAAAAAAAAAACATTATGAGATAGGATTGATTTGAAAATATGCATACGATGATTATTATTTTTATTAGTGATATAATCCAACATAACATATAATTATGTGATTCTTTTAAAACTTTCATGTTATAGAATATTCAAATATTGTCTAACTAGATTTTATATGATTAAACATACAGAGCAATGAAGTGAGCAACTTTTCTTATGGGATCGTAAGATTGTTTAACTATTAATGAATTTTATTTATTGTTTTTGTAAATGCAGATATTTATTTATCGATGTAAGATGTGGAAAATCTTGAGAAATAATGTTGAGATAGTGGCTTGTAAGTACTTAGTGAACAGGAAACCAAGATGATGTTTTAAGAAATAGGATGTTATAAGGAATGGAAATAATATTTAGTCATTATGTGGTTATCAGCATAGTTAACATAGCCCTATGACTGATACACATTTTATTTAGACAGTGTTCATATTTCTTTAAATATTTGATGTTCTAATAAAGCTGAAGAAATAGCTTTAACATCATCTCTGTACTAGAGGATATTAGGCAGGTAAATGTCATACCTCTTCACACTGTGCCATGATTTTGAGATATGTTAAGAGTAATACTCTAGCTTTCTTCCTTAAATCCTATACATCTATTTTTACTATCTTTATTTCATGTAACTGCATCATTCAGTAAGATATGTTTAAGAGAAATGATAAATAATTTAGAACTTAGGTTATGCTATCGTTTTGTATAAGATTGGTTTATTTGCTTAGAAGGAATAGGATGTTATAACTTAAAATTGAAGATCCAAAGTATCCTAAGGAAATAAAAGAACCATAGAATATATTTTGAATTTTATTTCGGAAATGAAATATAAACCTTTTTAAAATAAAGTATCTAGACAAAGATATTTTCCTTAAAGTGATAATAATTTTAAATGCTTTAGTATTTTTTTAAGAGAAAAATAAGTATTGCATATTTTAAAATACAATAGTACAAAGTAAATTATGTAAACATTATGCATAGTATATTTTTTGTTTATTAATTAACAGAAATATATTGATGATTACACTTATATCATACTAAAGTAAGACTTAAAGAAGAATATATTATGATTAATAAACATTGTGTGATAAATACTAAAATCTAGTACTGAATTTTGGATAATATTTTGTGTAATATTTTTGACTTTGCAAGATGAATTTTTTATATATATTTTAAGAAATCCATACTCATTATAAAATTTTGTTTTCTATAGAATATTTTTCTAAGTATGAATTTTTAAAATAGGATAGTTTAATAATATTAAGGATAAAATGTTGTTGCTAAGAAAGTAGATAAATATATTTGTAATAAGTTACCCATAATGAAAAACCAAATAGTAACTTTTTTTTTTTAATTTTGTCCTAAATCTAAATAAAGATATAATTGAAATATAAATTATTTTTTTTATAACCTGGTAGATCAATCTGTAAAGTAAAAAAAAATAAGAATACCCACTGTAAATAGTGTAAATAAATTGTTTATTAATTTGTTGTTAATAATAAACTTTGTTAAATTTTGTTATTTCAAAAATTTTGTTTCCGAGTTATTTAATTCTCCACATCGCTGCATGAAATCACGATATATGCATAATAATCGAAACAAATATATAATTTTGCACAAAAACATAAATAGGGAACTATTTAAGAATTTAAATATTTTATTGGTATTCATTATAATTAAATAATCATAATCTTACATTATTTTATTGGTCATAAATCAGTTATCACAATATTATATTAAATTATATGCTATCAGTTGCCACACATATTTTGTTTGTCAGATTATTAAAATGCTACCACGTATTTATTATATCATTACATGAAGATATAAGATCATATTATATTATTTCATTATTTTATTATGGTAATAAAATTATAGCAAAAAGAAAAGATATACAGAATAAGTTAAACAATGAAGAATATTATTACTGTTATTTATTATTATTAGTTTCAGTGTAGTAGATTATGACATAAAATCCCTTCTCATATTTTACTACCGTATTTTTAAATTAATTTAGAATAAGCTTTATGAACCTGCGATTATTTTATTGAGCTAGATTATTACAAATAGAAGATTAAGCCTTAATTATTAGTTTAATCTTAGTGAGTAGAAGTTATTAAAGTCGTAAGAATACTATGAGTTTGTTATTTGAAATAGTAATAAGGGGGGGTAGTGTTCTTATGCCATTGAGGTAGGATCCTGTGAGATATTGGCTCAATGTAATTCTATCTTGTCACCTGTATTTTCATTTCAAGTCTCATGAAAATATTAAATATTTATTTAATATATTTTTATAAATTGAACCTTATTCAAATTTTAAATTTGAGCTAGTGGAATATTTTAATTTTAATGCTGAATATTTTAGTTATTAATTATTAACTGAGACAGAACACGTTTTTTTTTTCATATCATATATTATCTGGAAGTGAAGATGCACGAGATGAAGGTTAGGATATATATATATATATATATATATATATATATATATATATATATATATATATATATATATATATATATATATATATATATATATATATATATATATATATATATAGATACATAGATGACACTTTTGTCATATGGCAACATGGAAAAAATACATTAGATGATTTTTCTTACATTTAAATAATATGCATCCTCATATTAAATTTACAATGGAGACAGAGTCTGATGGAAAACTCCCTTTTCTTGATGTTCTAGTCACCAGAACACCAAATAGTTTATCTTTTTCTATTTACAGAAAGGATACACACACAGACAGATATTTACATTTCCATTCTCATCATCACCCAACTCAGATAGTTTCTGTAGCCAAAACTCTTTTAAATAGAGCAATTAACCTTTCAGATGACACACATCTGAAAGAAGAAATAAATCATATTAATAGTGTTTTATTAGCAAATAGTTATAATTACAAATTTATAAAAAAAGCCTTATTTCAAGCCCAAAATAGACAAAATAGGAAACAAAAAGATGATAAGTCAGCTATTAGGATTTGTGTTCCATATATAAAAGGAACTACAGACAGTATCGGACGTATATTAAAACGCTATAATATAGATACAGCATTTTCTGCTCATCAAAAGATCAGCAATATAATAACCAAGCCTAAGGATTCAATCCCTCTTGAATCTCATGGTGTCTATCAAATCTCATGTAAAAATTGTAAAGCTTCTTACATAGGTATGAGTAATCGTCGCATCAGTGTTAGGAGAGATGAGCATGCTAATGCAGTTAAACAACACTCATCATCATCAGCACTCTCACTCCATACTATAGATTCAGGTCATAAAATAGATTTTTCTAGTACCAGGATCATATCCAGATGTGATAATCTCTACCAATGCAAAATCAGAGAAGCCATTGAGATACTTAAAAGGCCAGATTGTATCAATAAGCGAGATGATACGTGCAAACTTCCTCCTATTTGGAAAGATTTCTTTAAAAAACATTCTTAAATTTAACATTTTTGCTATTGGTGGGATTTTTAATGTTTTATTCAAACCAGTGATTGTAGCGCCTCTACAACCGTCTTTCTACCTTTTTATAACTCTGTGGATGGCTTGTGTGACCAAGTCGAAACGTCAGTAAATTGATATTAAAAGTTTTTAACACGGATGAACCCGCAAAATATGTATTTTATATATATATATATATATATATATATATATATATATATATATGTTCACAGATGGAGCTCTACCAATAGCCCACTCAAGCTATCAATAAATGCTGAGAGAGAATCAAAAAAAATTACCTCTTTCAAATTGTCCCCACCTTTAAACCATGGTTTCATGCTAATTGGAAATTGTCAGTAAAGGGTAGGAGGGACTAGAATCGAAAAGTTTGTGCTTTCAAACGTATAGGAACAGTTTACATAAGTGCTGTTCAGTAGAGTTGGAGATTTAGATCTAGTTTCTAGTCCCCCCTACTATATTAAAATTATCTTTTTTTATCTAGTTTCTAGTCCCTCCTACCCTTTACTGACGATTTCCAATTAGCATGAAACCATGGTTTAAAGGTAAGGACAATTTGAAAGAGATAATTTATTTTCGATTCTCTCTCAGCATTTATTGACAGCTTGAGTGGGCTATTGGTAGAGATCCATCTGTGATCATAAAATGCAAGCTATAGGCAGGTTAATTTTTTTTTAACTTGTTCTTGTTTATCATATATATATATATATATATATATATATATATATATATATATATATATATATATATATATATATATATATATATATATATATATATATATATATATATAAGTATTGCATTAAGTAATCTTTTAGATGACTATTTATTAGTCTGCATTATAGTGACGTGTTTATTTCATGTTTAAAGAGGTTTATTTAAACTTCATTGTAACAATATTTCATACTCTGTAGTCAAGTTTCAATCTTTAAGTGACCATATATATTCAATGGACCATTAGTAAGAATGTATTTACATTATTGCTATTAAAAGGTGTGAAGGTTGCCTTGACAGCAGTTAGAAATATTGGTTGCTATATTTACTGTGAATGTTTATGTGTTTACTGGTTGGAAACTAATTATATATATATATATATATATATATATATATATATATATATATATATATATATATATATATATATATATATATATATATATATATATATATATATATATATATATATAAATATATATAATCTGCATAAGACATTATATTTAAATAATAATCATTTAGCAATGTATTGAAAATTTCAATATGCTATCGGAGATAAAATGCACTCTTTTTTAACTTAAAAAAATCACTTGCAACATTTCTTTCTTTTTTAAACATAAAGTTTCCTGATGAAAACAAAGATAGGAATGGGGATTCCAAATGAGGACATGTTACTAAACATAAAGACAAATTCCTATAGGATAGATATTCACAATTTAGATTTAATCCAGCGATCTACAATGCTCTTTGCAATAGCTAACTCAGTTGAATAATATAACATGTGCAGTAATTAGTTTTTATAATAACAGAAATATGGATAGATAGTTTCAGCTATGTCATTTTTATATTTATCTGTTAATTAATTCTGAAATTTTTTAAATTAATTTAGCTGTAACTTTGGCAGATTACTAATAAGTAAACATCACCTTCCCATTAACTTTATGAATTATCACAAATATAATAATTTTTGTCTGTTGCTACTTAATCATTTATATAAAATCTACAGTTCTTTAAACAATAATATTTTTTTTAAAAAAAATATGTTCATATACCAAGGAGAACAAGAAATTTGTTCTATTAATGTTCTTCTACTTGATTTAAACATGTCATATTAAATAAATAATATTAATTAGTTAATTAATTATTTGTAAGCCATGCATTCACTTAGTTAAAAGTAATTTATGAGTATGAATAAGAAGCATAATTATTATTATGGAGTAATTCAAATATATAGTGCAGAAATATTATACTCTCATCCTTCCATTTTAACCCAACATTTATACAATTAGAGAAGAATTTAAATGGAAAGTCTAAGGTAAGTTTTGTTAAGCAGTCCTACATAAATTACCATAAAGGATTATAAAGTTCAATCAGTTTATTTTTTCTTTAATAATAATAACAGAAAATAAAGCAAACAAAGTAGATTAAAATTATCTCATATAAATACATTGTATAATGTTAGGAATAATGAAATGTTTAACTGAGTGGAGAAAATGGAGAAAATATATTTTTTATTATTTAATCTGGCATCCTTTTTAAAAGCAGTCTGGTAGCTAAAATACTCACACTGAATTAAATAAAAAAATAATCTTTACAAAATCACAATTTGAAGTTTAACTGACTTGATTTCTGGGAGAGATTTAAAAAATGCACAAAGAAAAAGTTATGATTGTGAATGAATGATTGAATTAATAATCACTGAATTTCTATAACTAAATATCATTTAAATATATTTCTTTTCCATTGATAAAGAGGTCATCTTATACTCCAAAGGTTAACTCCATCCTTTTCCCTCATTTAATTAGATAACAAATATTCAATAAATCTTTCGAAAAAAAAAATCATTAAATTATCTAAATCTGATCCAACTAAAACAAATAAAAAATAACTTTTTTTCACTTTTGATATAAATGAATATTAATTAATTAGTAAAATAAAATAGTTAATAACACAAATTAATTTGTCAAATGATTCACCAATCCAGATATCCAATAATCACTCAAAATATATTTACACCTGTTATCAGAGATATTTACTGTAACTTTAAATGTATTATTGTAGAATGTAAAATTTTATATTGTAATTACATATAAAATGAAATTGAAAGATGATATAGACAAACATGCATACACATATACTGCTATATGAGTACTAAATTATATTGACTAAAATATGATTGATATGGCTATGGATTAAACATAATTCATTGATTATATTACTTGCACAAAGATGGTTGTGTCAAAGAATAAACAAATACCACACACTATTTTACAAATAAATAAAATAAATTTACATCAACTTAACTTTACATTAACTTAACTTGCATATCTACAATTCCTATTCTAATCCACCCCCTTTCTTGCATTAAATATTTCATCAAATATAATAATAATAATAATAATAATAATAATAATAATAATAATAATAATAATAATAATAATAATAATAATAATAATAATAATAATAATAATAATAATAATAATAATAATAATAATAATAATAATAATAATAATAATAATAATAATAATAATAATAATAATAATAATAATAATAATAATAATAATAATAATAATAAACTTAAAGCATATTTATAAATTCATCAACTAGCATTATCAAAAATTAAAAAAAACATTCAGTAATACTCAAAATAATAACCATTCATCCTGAAAGATCAATCAATCAAATATAATAAAATCAACAGACCATATTGTGACTGGATTTGAACAATAAAAAAATATAAATCAACAGTCAACCTTATAACTGGATCAGAAATGGGTATTCTTTAGACCAGGCTAACTATTGAACCTTTCCAGCTTAGTCAATTCTTTAAACATGACAAGGATGCATCAACTTAGTTTTCATCCATTAGAATACACAATAATCAGAAATTAAAAGAATAATGCCGGAACATTTAAAACATGCTTGTCATCATCAATACCCTGGCCACTTAGTAGAATTAATGTACTGGCCAACTATAAATTGAACTTGTAATAAACATTAAATTAAAATAAAATATAGTGCATGGGCTTTAAAAAATTATTACCTTTTATGCCTACAAGGATGATAATTGATCATCCATGGATGACCAAACACACTAAATACATGCCCCCATTCATATATTAATTCCAGCCTGAATATAACTCAGGGAATGTAAGCTATATTATTGTATATGAAAAAAAATGATGGAAATAATTTTTAACAATTGATTACAAGTTTATTAATAACAAAGAAATCAATGATATTAAGAAATTATAGGATAAATGTTCTGATTTTGAAAGGTATACAAAATCATATACACACAACTAAACTTTTACATTGATTTACAATATTTTCTAATAAGTTTTTATAAATGCATACATATATCAATACACAGATGTGCATTTTATAATATACTGTAAAAAAAAAAAACATTTCAATTAACATAAAATAATTATGAAAAAATGATTACATTTTATGTTATATATATATATATATATATATATATATATATATATATATATATATATATATATATATATATATATATATATATATATATATATATATATATATATATATGTAAAATCAAATAATATAAGTATAATAACAATATTCACTAGAATAAAAACTACAAAATTTTTAAAAAATGCCTGCATAAAATTAAAGATTAAAATTCTTTGCTATAGCTAGCTTCGGTATATTCCACCATCTTAAGTAGCAATCCGTTAATATTTAAATATGATCAAACTCTCACACCAGTAACGTTCTCACGTGAATTACCTACTTTCCATAAATTGTGAATATTAACACAATGACACTGTTTATTCAACACATTATCTGTACTATTTATAAAATAGGACTCCTTAATTCTTCTTTTCCTCAAATCATTTTCCATATGCAAAATAAAAACTCTATCAAAGCAGAATTCTCCATTACAACTCACAGCATGTTCTGCAAAAACAGATTTATATCTATCTGCAGAATAACACAACTTATTATATAATAATTCATGCTCCCTAATCCTCTTTTTCAATGCACATTTGGTCTCCCCAATGTAACTATAACCACAATGACATACCACTTTATATATAACATTACATTTGTTGCTTTTATCAATTGAATCTTTGCCATTAATAACCAATCTTCCAGTATTTGCACCTACTTTAAATGCAACATTAAAATCAGCAGATACCAATGATGTAATCTTATTACAAACAATATCCTTTACATAAGGCAATGCTATCCATTTTTTCTTTTCCATATTATCTCTTCTCCATCTGTTTCTATACCTATATAGTGCACATAAAATATTTGTCCTACTATATCCTACATCCAATAAATCATTCACATATCTTTCAATATTAAAATGATAAAATGATTAATATTGAAAGATATGTGAATGATTTATTGGATGTAGGATATAGTAGGACAAATATTTTATGTGCACTATATAGGTATAGAAACAGATGGAGAAGAGATAATATGGAAAAGAAAAAATGGATAGCATTGCCTTATGTAAAGGATATTGTTTGTAATAAGATTACATCATTGGTATCTGCTGATTTTAATGTTGCATTTAAAGTAGGTGCAAATACTGGAAGATTGGTTATTAATGGCAAAGATTCAATTGATAAAAGCAACAAATGTAATGTTATATATAAAGTGGTATGTCATTGTGGTTATAGTTACATTGGGGAGACCAAATGTGCATTGAAAAAGAGGATTAGGGAGCATGAATTATTATATAATAAGTTGTGTTATTCTGCAGATAGATATAAATCTGTTTTTGCAGAACATGCTGTGAGTTGTAATGGAGAATTCTGCTTTGATAGAGTTTTTATTTTGCATATGGAAAATGATTTGAGGAAAAGAAGAATTAAGGAGTCCTATTTTATAAATAGTACAGATAATGTGTTGAATAAACAGTGTCATTGTGTTAATATTCACAATTTATGGAAAGTAGGTAATTCACGTGAGAACGTTACTGGTGTGAGAGTTTGATCATATTTAAATATTAACGGATTGCTACTTAAGATGGTGGAATATACCGAAGCTAGCTATAGCAAAGAATTTTAATCTTTAATTTTATACAGGCATTTTTTAAAATTTTGTAGTTTTTATTCTAGTGAATATTGTTATATATATATATATATATATATATATATATATATATATATATATATATATATATATATATATATATATATATATATATATATATATATATATATATATATATATATATATATATATATATATATATATATATATATATATATATGTGAATGTGGGTAATTTCTGAACATATTTGCCTTGTTTTGCAATAATGCATTATTATGTTTTTAAATTATATTTAAATAATACAAATCCTTATGCTAGGTTGACTAAAATGAGTATATAGACTTGCACAGATTATGAACAAATTTAATTTTGACGAGCAATAAATAACAATAACATTTGTAATTAATAATTCCATTTTGAATATACATAAATTGTACATATTTGCTTGTGTATCAATATTAGAAAAAAATAATTTATCAAATTCTATTGCAGCTTTCTTTTATTTTTTGAAAAAAAAGGTATAGTCTATATTTAGAGAGGTTAGAAAGCTTTTTTATTAGATTGCCCCTTAACTAATTATAACTCTCTTTAAATTTAAAAATATATGCTTAAAATGAATTCCAAATGGATTATTTAAAAAAAAACACCTCACTTTTGTTTACATGTTTATCTGTGCTTCTCTGCATATTAATACAACAGCATACATATAACTATTACTTTATTCAGCTGATGTTTCTATTGAACAAGTTGTTTTTGTCAATCCAGTTATTATCATCATCAGGTAAAAGTACATAATTCAGGTATACTTGGATTTTGACTTTCTGCAGTTGCTTCTAGTTATACTTGGATTTGATAAGCTTGAGATCAGCAAGCTGTTTTCAAGAACACTTTCAAGGCTATGAATTACAAAGAATATTGACCCTTGGACCTCCTTGTGAATTCAAATTTCGCCAGTAAACTGTAGAGCAGCCACTTCCTTGCATTGTTACATCCTCATGGCAGTTGTTTTTATAATTATACTAGGCATCTTTACAGCTAACATTAATGTTGCCATTCTCTGCTGCAGTTACCAACTCTTCACAAAATACTTTATCCAATTTTGTAATTAACTTTTTTGCTAGCTACTTCTCAAAAATATTAAAGCTAAACTTTGCAGTTAGCATAGTTGACCAAAGCTCAAAAACATTAATATCAATTCTTACAAAACTGCAAGCAAAACCAACTGATATTTTTATCAGTCTTTTTATAAAATCATTTGAGGTGAAAACAAAACATTGATTGATAACAGAAGTTTATTTTTAGCTCACTAAACTTTTTTGAACACAAGCTTGCAATTTTTGTCAAAGTGTGATATTCATGCTTCACTTAGGGGATTTCTAATAGACTGTCTAATATTTGTTTAAATAATTAAAAAATTTCAAAAATACCATACCTGTTTTTAAATTTCAAAATCAGAATAATATATATATTTATTCATATCTTTTAAAGTTTAATTTAAAAAACAATACTTTAAATCAGAGTTATTATTATTTTTTTATTTTTTATTTCAATGAATGTTGAAAATATTTACACTTTTTGTTTGTGTTTATTTTTACATTTCATATATATATATATATATATATATATATATATATATATTATATATTATATATATATATATATATATATATATAATACGAGACAAAGTGGTATATGTAAACACACACACACCAATGTAAAACTCATTTTTTTTCTTACAACTTATGATAAAAAATAGATATAGTTTCCTTTCCATACTTCAAAAATACACTTGTAAAATAAAATATTAATATGTCTAATTAAATAGTTAGGCTTTAACATAATTTACTAAAATAATATTCTCTAAAAGAAAAAAATATGCCGTTATAAATATCAATAAATAATTTATACTTGTTATGCCGGGGGTAACTAAAGGGATATTTTAAAATTATAATTGTAGTAAAAGTAAAATTATAGAAATGATTTTGAGAAAGATTAAATGCTCGACTTTTAGCTAATGTAAATTACATTGTTCTCGTAAGACACACACACGTATGCATTCAAGGTGTGAATGAATATAAGTTTGTTAACTGAGATTGCAATATGAGATTGCCTAAACATAAGATTGCCTTAAGCACATGGATTGAGTAAGACACGGACCCCAATGACAACTCTAAGAACATGGAACTCTGGGGGGAGATTCGATCCTCAGATAAGATCCAACCCATATAAATATCAAGCAAAATCTAAAAGGAAGATGAATTAAAAAAATTAATTAAGAGAAGCTAAGTCAAATTATCAAATTTTTGTTCAACTTTCTCAAAATTCAATTTAATTTAAATAACTTCGGTTGTGAGACCCGTTGTCAAGATGATCGATATGAAATTAATATTTAGAGCATCGACTGTCATGAGGGGCTAGGAAACCCTCAGTGATTGATCGACGCTCCGTCACCAGAACATCTCTGTCGCTATGAATACTTAATAATATTACCATCTAAAATTAGTGCTCCAACCAGTTCAATAATGTTCCGTGAAACACATGAATCATCCTGATTTGTTACGCTCAACTTTAAAAGAAATGGACAATCTCCTTATGGAAAACATCATCTCCCATGTTCAAACCTCCACTTAGTTAGAAGCGCGGAAGAATAAGCCAAAATCCTAGGTAAACACTTTATTTTTTATGCTTTCATTCATTCCATACGTAAACTTTTAAAAAAGGCAATCTCATAATTAACTAACTTTGATTTCGCAGATTAAGCTATAAAATATTCCGTAATCCATTATATTTAAAAATTATTATTGTAACTTATTAGTGTAATCTCAACCTTCTAAAATCAAACACTATGCAATTCCTAAAATTTAAATCTCAGGACTTTTCAAATATGAACTTTGACCCTAATTATTAGCTTATAATTTATAACACTTACCTTCAAAATATAATATAAAAAATGTAAAAAAGAAATTTATATTCTTTCATCATATTTTAGATATATAATATGTTCTTTTCTGTGTGGTGCGTAAATGTTTGTGTGTAAATAAAATTTTTAATAATGTTGTTTTTTTTTATATTCAATAAATTTGTTCAGTATTTAAAAATGAGCATTTCTAAATCATTTCTATAATTAAATCTTTATTCTATTTTTCGTTTTGATTATTAATAAAGTTAGCATTTATTCATATAATTAATTATATTACTTAGATTTATCTTTCTTAAACTTTGTTGCTTTTAAAATGTCACTTAAACATCGTGCGTAAGTCACATGTTTATTTATTTATTGTAGTTAAGATAGATTTAAGATTTGGGAGGGCCTATTATAAAAATATAAATAAATGTCAATAAATTATAAATAAAGCTGGAGTAAATAATTCTACCGGACGGTATGATATAGGGGGGATGATCTTATAAGCTTTAATTGTTTTGAGACATAAACGAATAATCGTATTGGTCCCAAATAACCAATGACATGGTAATGCTGGGATGATCAGTTAGTTAATTGAGCGTCTTCTCCATTGGTTATCATAGTCCTTAATAATAGTAATTTTGAAAAATTACATGACCCTGAGTGACCCTATTGGTCCATGCTGGGAGTTGAGCTTGTGGGCGGGATTAGACTTCGAAATCGTTTTGACATGACGTAAGGTGATGCGAGAAGTTAAATTATAATTAAATCATCGTATCTGGCGCCCCCTTGTATTGATAGTGAACAGTTATCGATAGAAGAAAATAAATAAAGCTTTACGCTAGGTCATGTTTATTTCGGAGCTCTCAATCCTATAAAATCGGATGAATAAAGGGCCGTATGTTGAAATGAAGATTTTTACGGGTTGTATATATAAAAGACATATTTTGCTGCTTCATCCATGTTAAAAATTTTATATATTGATATTCCAAAGTTTCAACTTGGTCACACAAGTCATCCATTGGGTGATAAAATGTAGAAAGATGGTTATAGAGGCACTACAATCACTGATTTGAATAAACGTTAAAGTTCCACCAATAGCAAAAATGTTAAATTTAAAAATGTTTGTTTAAAAACATATTTCCTAATAAAATGAGGTTTGCATGTATAATCTCACTTATTGATACGATTTGGTATTTTAAGTATCTCAATGGCTTCTTTAATTTTGCACTGGTAGAGATTATCACATCTGGATATGATCCACCTACTAGAAAAATCATTTTTATGACCTGAATCTATAGTATGGAGTGAGAGTGCAGATGATGATGAGTGTTGGAAAAAACAAAAAAAAAGCTATTATTAGCAAATTGTCTATTCAAACAGAGATAAAAAATAAAATAATCCCTTGTGAAAATTCTTGTGGCTGTCCAAAAATTTTATTTACTTCCAAAATTTCAGACAACCAGATACCTCACTTCATCCAATAGTAAGTGCAGTAGGATTTCCAACTCATATTTTAACTAGATATTTATAAGATTTCATTAAACCTACAATTCCATCTATTAAATCATATATTAAAAACTCTTTTCATTTTATTTCTGTTTTAAAAATTTTAAAAATTAATGCTAATGACATTCTGGTCACGCTTGATATCATATCTTTGTTTACAAACATTCCAATTGATGAAGCTTTAAATATAATCTCACAACATTGTAATTTACCAGACCATGTTATTGCTTTGATTAAACATTGTCTCCTGAATACATATTTTGTATACAATGGACAACATTACAGACAAGTTTTTGGTACTCCTATGGGCTCACCTATCTCAGGAGGAAAAGCTAATTTATTCATGCAAAATATAGAATCTTGTGCTTTAGAATCATCATCTTTAATACCTCTCATTTTGCTCAGATACATTGATGACACTTTTGTCATTTGTCAACATGAAAAAAAAAAGATTTTTTCTTACATTTAAATAATATGCATCCTCATATTAATTTTACAATGGATACAGTGTCTGATTGAAAACTCCCTTTTCTTAATGTTCCATTCACCAAAACACCAAATACTTTATCTTTTTATTTATTTACAGAAAGGATACACACAGAGACATGTATTTACATTTTCATTCTCATCATCACCCAACTCAGATAGTTTCTGTTGCCAAAACTCTTTTAAATAGAGCAATTAACCTTTCATATGAGACACATCTGAAAGAAGAAATAAATCATATTAATAGTGTTTTATTAGCAAATAGTTATGATTATAAATTTATAAAAAAGCCTTATTTCAAACCCAAAATAGACAAAATAGGAAACAAAAAGATGATAAATCAGCTATTAGGATTTGTGTTCTATATGTAAATGGAACTACAGACAGTATTGGACTTATATTAAAATGCTCTAATATAGATACATTTTCTACTCATCAAAAGATCGGCAATATAATAACCAAGCCTAAGGATTCAATATTTCTTGAATCTCATGGTTTCATCAAATCTCATGTAAAAATTGTAAAGCTTCATACATAGGTATGAGTAATTGTCACATCAGTGTTAGGAGAGATAAGCATCCTAATGTAGTTAAAGAATACTCATCATCATCATCACCTCTGCAATCATCTTTATACCTTTTATCTCCCAGTGGATGACTTGTATGACCAATCCCATACGTCAGAATATCAATATTTAAAATTTTTAATATGGATGAACCACAAAATATGTCTTATATATCTAATGGTCATCAACGAATCATGCCATACATTTTAGCGACTAAATTCTTTTATGAATCCTATCATACTCTTATTATCAAGAATATGGTCATAAAAAAACAAAAATGTAAAACTAACGAGATGGTTCCTGTATTGAATAAAATTAGCACGAAACTATAGATCCAAAGAAGATCACAACATGATTAATAAAGATAATAACTTCTGAACAAACTAGCTTTGAAATCCACACAAACAAAATGTAAAGAGTTAAATTTAATGTTCAGCAACTAATAAATAACTAATAATTATATATGTGGAATGATTATGAAATTAAACTTATAAATGAAATGATAAGTAAATTATGATGTAGATGACTAAATGAATGATGGAACGAAGTAATAATTAAATGGTGGAATGAAATGAATCTAAGAATTAAAAGAAAAGAGCGAAGATGTATGAGAATAATGAATGATTAAAATGATGATAGAATAAGAGTTAATGAATAGTTAAGATGATAAAAGAATTAAAGTTAATATATCATTAATCGATTATGATAATGAATTAATAGCAAATGAGAATGAATAACCTAAAGAACGTTCAAGATGAAATTGAAAAACAACGTTAATGATGGAGACTGAAGTCTTAAACTATAAAGTAATATTAGATTAAATCGTAAAAAAGATAAACTAACGAAAAATAGGGATTCCAAGCTTGACACAAAAAGAATATTATCATGAATTTAAAACAAACTATACATTTTATGCCAAAAGAAGTAATTTACATGTTAAAGCTTAGTTGACTTTCATAAAACAGTGAAAGTAATCAAATTCAAGTCCTGCTAAAAAAAAACAACTATCTGTAAAAGTTATTACACATTTAAATTCTACCTTGAAACTTAACAATTAATTCTTCTCAGAGTTCAAACACTAAATATCCTTATACAAATTCTACTTGGGTCAGTGAAAGAGATTTTACCACTACCCAAATAGAATGCACAAAACAGCTCTCAATATAAACTCAAATTAAGAACTGTATTTAGCAGTTACACATAAACTTTATGAACTCACTAACTCTTATAACTTTAATATTTAAGAAATAGGAATATTTTTTTAATAAATCAACACAATAACTTACCAAATTCCTTTTCTCAAATAATTATAAATCATGTGATTAAGATCAGTGAATGATAGCTCAGCGGATTTAACTAAATCAATTAAATCAATATTATGTTTAGCATTTAATATATTACTTAAAATAATCTGTACTCTAAGTTATTAACATTTTGATTATTGTGTGATGATGCATTAGATGTACTAATAAACTAAAAGGCTTAACAAAATTATTATGATATAGCATAATACAGTTAATCATACTATATTGGTTAATAATGATTTCAAATTTATAATCTTCTGATGGGTCGATAGCACTAACAATAATAGTGTATATATGTGGTAATTAGCAATAAGACTACAGGCAATTAAATAAAGTTTTATATACAACAAACTTAATTTACAATATTTACAAATTTTAATTCAATGACATGGCATGAAATAAAATCATTACATTTAAGTAAAAGAACTTTGAATGGGAAAATACTTAGTATCCCATTAATCATACTGTTAGTCAATGTGACTAACTTAGACAATCATCTTAAGAGTAATACTTACTACTCTTTAATTTATAAAGAAAAAAATGAAATAATGACACTTCTTTAAGATGAACTAGCACTTGAATTACAACTAACAGTTTATTTAGAACTCTAGAATAGGCACCAAGTTTAAATTTAGAATTAAAAATTATCAAGGGTTGCATTATACTGATACCATTCTTTTATCAGAATATGATAAGGGCAATTATCATATTCTGTGCAATTACTAACTTATTAAGATTTGAAATGAATAAGTTTGGTTTATCAAAGAACAGACATCAAAAGTCAAATACACACAGATCTCACTAAAACATTACCTATGTCCACAACTCAATTATAGAATACTCAAATGATCTTACCAATCCATTGTCAAATAATTATTTGATGAAGATGAATCCATATGGCTAATGTGCATATCTTGCTTTTATATCTATAAGTTCTATAATTATTTATAGATCTGAGTTTGATCTGTCTATAACTGATAATGATCCTACAACATAATAAAACACTATAACAATTAAGCTAACACTACAGATAAATCAGTGTCCTTTTATCTAACATTATTTTATACTTGCTATACGATGTTTGAACTAATATACTTCACCATACATGGTGGAAAAACTAACTCTATATCATCATGAAGAATTTAACACTAAAAAGGGAGGCTGTATAAAACAACATGATAGTTGTATAATAATATGGCTAATTCTACTACCTCTCTATGGGTATACACATGTGTGGGCTTTGCTTCATCATGGAAAAAAAATGAATTCAGACCAGGGATATTTTTTTTCTTTTATGATTATTTATGCTGAAGAGAATTAATTATTACTTAGCCTCTACCAATCTTTTCCCTCATGGGATTAGCAATATGTGTTTTTCCATCAGCCCATGCTCAATATTAATATTAATCTATTGGATGCCATTCTATTGAAACATCCTATCAGCTAAAACTGTCACAATTCATTCTCAATATTATAGCAAGGTAAAACAATATGAACAATACCAGTGGAGATATACATATTCCATTTCACAATGAAGAACCATTTATGCATCCATAGACAAACCAAAAATACATATGTCAAATGATCATTAATTATTTTAAAAAGACACCTATACTTTTGTTAGAGAAAGCACAATGTATTTAAGCAATAAAGATCAAACCTGCATTGTATTCAAAGTGGACAAGTTCATTTCTATGTAAAATTAAAAAATTAAAAAAAAATTAAATCTTTTTTTTTTACTTTTATATAATAAAATAATTTGGTCATTTTAATATCTTTGATAAAATGTCTGCATAATCACTCTTTAATAATATACATTAAAATCTGTTTTAAAATATGAGAGAAATAAATATTTCTATCTCTCTCTCTCTCTCTCTCTCTCTCTCTCTCTCTCTCTATATATATATATATATATATATATATATTTATTTAACATGATATATATATATATATATATATATATATATATATATAATATCATGTTACCTTAATTGAAAAATAAAAATACATCTAATAGATGTATATATTTTACACATTTTTTTTTTGAACTCAATATATATTTTTCATGCCACAATAAAGCATATATGTTTAAAAATAAAATTTCCAAATAACACAAGACATAAGTAATATACATAACCCAACAGTAACAAAAAATAATAAATAAAGGTTGTTGTTTTTTTTTTCCATTAAATTTTATCCAATTCATCAAAGTTATTTCATCTTTGTGAGTTGAACTGATAACAACTAATATTCTTTGAGAAAACATTCCAAATAACACATTTATATGTTTATTATCCTGTTGGATGTATAATAACATAATATTCACCACTTATCCAAAGGCAAACAATAGTTGGTGGTTTCTGTACTGATAATTAATAAGGCAATTAAAATTCCCTGTTTCAATTGTAGCAGACTTAAAAGGATAAGTTTATCTTCTTTTTTTAAGATAATGTTCTTGAATAATTCTTTAAGTTATTGTAATCTTATTGATTTATTCTGTTAATGTTTCAAGTGAAGTATAACTACAATCATTTATTTACATTTGAATGCTGATAATTTTTCTTGAAAATGAGTAGAATTTTTAAACTATTTTTAAAATCTCACTTATAGGCATTGCACAGAAAACTTCTATAAGTAAATAATTATTTTGTTACATTTTTATCAGCAAAGCATGATATGATTAACAATATTAAAAGAAATTTATCCAATCATTACTGTGATATCTTGAGTAATTTTAATGAATTTGTAGTTGTTTATTTTTTATCATTACACAAAATTGGCGCTATGAAAAATAGGCAGATGAGAATAGTGAATAAAATCACACAATAATTTTTTTCTCCTTTATTAAAAGTTATATGATATAAAATGACTTGATTTTATTTATAATATCTTCTGAAATCTTTTTTTAAAATTATTTTGAATTTATTTTCTTGAAATTACGATTTTCAAATGAACATCTGTTCTGCTTTATATTGACTAATGGAGTGAAAATACAAACATTAACAACTTTTTAGTCTACTTATAAATAATTTGTGTCATTTTCAAATAAGAGATTTTAAAAATATGCACAACATAAAAGCATAATCAAACTTTTTCTTGAATTTTCCTGGGTTTGAAGCAATACTTTTTTAAAGAAAGACTTATGCCCACGGCTTTCATTTCCGTCTCCAGTATGAATCCTAGAAAGTTTGTGGTCATGGAAATGATACTTAAAATGATACAATGTTTTTTTTAGATTTATTTCAACATTTCTAGATAGAAAGATATTATAATTCCATTCAATTAGATTCAGAATTTTCTGATTTTTAATTTTTTCTTCCTTATTTTAGATCAGAATTGAGGTCTGTGGTTGCATAGTTCTTGTTTTTTTCTTAATCAACCCTCCTACAACCTTTGTTATATATAAAATATAGCTTGTTTTACAATGAATTGTGGGAGTAATTAAACCAATAACATTGGTGTGAATAATTATTATTTTCCCCTCTGGCTTCATTTTTAATAACTATCCAAAATAACAAAAAATATTTTCAATTCACTACAAAAAATATGCTTAAGTAATTGACTATAACCATTTATTTTACAAGACTTACAAATTTAATTTAATTATTTATTTATTTCAATTACTATTCAACAATAATAAAATAGCAATATATTTATCTCCCAATTAATAATAATATTTTTAAATTGTGGTTTTATACATAGTTTCAAACCTACACTGGGTTTGAAATCTCATCTCCACTCAAGCCATCTCCCAGTGCATTCAAAACCGTCTTTATTTAAAGCCCACTTTATTAAGATTTTAATGTCAAATATATGATCATTTAAAATTTTGGATTAATTAATACAGAGACCTGAATAAAAGGCACAATATATATATATATATATATATATATATATATATATATATATATATATATATATATATATATATATATATATATATATATATATATATATATATATATATATATATATATATATATATATATATATATAAATTATGGTTTAAATTTCATTTACAAATTTTACAAATATATTATAAAAATATTATTAAGTATTATTGATAAAGGAAGCAAAAACAGAAATATATTACAAATTTAATATATCAATGTTTTACATTGTAGTTCTCATTAATGTTCATTCTCTATTAAGAATTCCAAAATTTACTATCAACACTTAAAAAATATATATATTTTACTTGTCATAATATTGTTTTGATATTTGTTTTGATAATATTGGTTTGACATTTATTTTTGTATGGAAAGTCCTATAATTATACAGATTTGTAAACAATATATATTCTATTGTAATCATATATTATTAGTAAAATATAAGTTAAAATTATATAAAAAATATATATGTAAACTATAAGTTATATGCAAGAAGATGGCAGAGGTATAACAAAAATATAGTGGATATCAAATATTACATTTTAAATAAATAACAAAGAAATATCTTAGTAAAATTTAATAATTATGCATATACACACACTTGACAATGTATACATATTACTGACATTAAACCTCTTAATTTTAACAATGCTCTCTTGAAAAACGTCCGTGAGCCTTTTTTTTTTTTTTTAAGAATTATGTTTGTTTCACACTAAAGCACTATTAAAATAAAAAAGGCAGTTAGGTATATTATATTTCATATTGAAATTAAGTTACCAATATGCAACGGATTCTATTCCATGTATAATTTACTTTATACTTCTTTACTTTAGATCTCAATATGAATTTTTCTTTAATAAACATCTCTCTTCCCAAAGCAATCATCAAATTTACTGAAAACTTAAATTACTTTGATTATTTTGATTTAGTGATAACTTTCTTTATGCATATTACATGCTTATTTGGGAATGCACTTTTCCTTTTTTCAGTAATATTTAATTCAAAATTACACTCTATACCTAATGTGTATATGATGAGCTTGTCACAAGCAGATTTAATCATGGGTGGAATATCCTCTTCTCATTATTTTTACAATACTGTACTCTTATTGGATATGGATAATGGATGTGATTTTTCATTTTGTTGTTTAACTTTAGGTAGCATGGTTAATATTTTATCTTTTACACAAATAGCTTATAATCGATATACACTTATATGCAAAACATCTTCACTGTATAATAAGGTATATAATTTTAAAAATGTCTTTTGTATGCTTTTGGGAAGTTGGGCATTTTGTATATTGGTCACATTGTTTTTTAAATTTTCTGGATATTTTTGCTTTAAATTCAACGATATGTTAAGAGAATGCTATTTTGTAATTGATGCTAATGGGGTCAAAGCTGTGTTATCGTTATTGTTTATTGTCTACTTTGCTATTTTTCCACATATTCTATTTTGTTATTATAATATATTTAAAACTATAAAACAATCACAAAAACGTTTGCAAAACATGAACAACTCTCAAACCGTAATTAGAAGGTATTTAGAGAATATATACGTGACTAAAGTAATGTTTACTCTTTTCATCATATTTTTGTTTTCTTTTGTGCCATGTGGAATTGTTCTTATCATCTCTAATATTGTTGACGTTCCTCTCATGTTTGCACGAATTTCTGCTTTCTTTTTATTTTCACATTCAATTTCAAATCCAATCATATGTGCTTTTAGCAATAAATTTTTGCGTCAATCATATTTTGAATTAATTACTTTTAAATTTCTCAAATCACTTAAGAAATAGCGACAAAATTTGAAACCATAGTTAATAATAATTTATTAATAAAGAAAAAGATAAAAGGAAATAAAACTATAGCAAAAGTATTAAATAATTGTTATTTATTGATTTCATTACATTACATGTATTTGTAGAGTTGCTGATGTTATTATTTCTTTTATTAAGAATAAATTAGCAAAACATTTTTAATGAGAATAGCTGAGTTTTATTATTTAGATTTATTTTGGTAAGGGTACACACGGATACAAACGAAATTTGGAAAGCCCATTGTGTTGTTATTGTTGTTGTTATTATTATTATTATTATTATTATTATTATTATTATTATTATTATTATTATTATTATTATTATTATTATTATTATTATTATTATTATTATTATTATTATTATTATTATTATTATGTTTCAGCAATAAGCTTTATTTCTCTTAAAGGGTTACAAAAGTTTACATAGCTTGGATTGTGTGTTTACATGGGAAATCCGTAGTTGTAGGTTTACATATATAAAAATGGATTTATTGTTTTGAACAAGATTACAGAAATTTTTTTACACATTGTAAATTAGTTACATGGTTTTACATAACTTGTAATGCTGTGGTAACTTGGGGAATCCATAGACATAGGTTTACATATATAAGAGTTGATTTATTGATTTACATGAGATTACAAAAAATGTCATGTTGTTGATTAGTTACAAGAGTTTTTACTTGGCTTGAATTGCCATGGTTTCATTGGAAATCCATAGGTGTAGGTTTATGTATGTAAAAGTTTATTTATGCTGTGGATCAATTAGAATGGTTTTACTTAGCTTAGATCGCTGTGGTTACATGGTTAGTCTGTAGTTGTAGTTTAACATTTGTAAAAGTTGTTTTATTGGTTTACACAAGATTGCATAAATTGTACATGGTCTGGACTACTGTATCTACAGATGCAATGCAAGTTTAGTTCTATATGTGGTTGAGTTGCCTTAGTAACATAGATGAGAACTAGAAATTTATATGGCAGTGTGGCAATTATCTGTGAAGTCTGGCTGTGTGTTGTGAAAACAATGTCTGTATTTTTATTTTAGGGCATCTTCTTTGTGTTTCCAGGATTTTTCTTTGTTTCATTGACAATGCTGTTCGGGGTGGGTGTTGGTGTGGGTGGTAGGCATGGTGGTATTTCCATGCCTATTTTCTTGTACATTTGAATAGATTAGTGTTGCAGAGGGTTGGGGTGGCACAGCTATGTTAGAATTGGTTGAAACTGTTAAGTTGAACTTTGTGGTAGGCGGGTTGCACTCTGGGCCTATGTGATAGAGATCAGAGCTGAGTAATGCTTTTCATGAAGTTTAAGAGTGAGATCAATGTGTAGAATGTCCTAATATCCAGAGAAGGCTGGTGGTATGGCTATGTTCGAACTGGTTGCAACTGTTGATTTAAAGTTTGCAGTTGTTTGGTCTCTGACTCTGTGTCTGGCTGTGTAGGAGTTGGTGGCCAATTAAGGCTTTTCATACAAGTTAAGTGTGAGATTCATGTCTAGTGTTCAGAAAAATTCTAGGCAGGTAGTTAGGCTCAGCATTGCTATTAGAAGTGACATGTTTTTTTTTTTTAAAAAATTATCTAGTAACTTGATGATAATTGAAGGTTTGAACAGAAAATTGAAAATAAGTTATCAACTGATTGGAAATTGAAAAAAAGTATATAGTTTCTTTTTTTTTTTAGCCTAACGTTTTGACTACTTTATAAGCATAAACAGCCGGGGTTTTTTAACTCATATTGTGAGCAAATGAATTAATTGCTGGAAACTTGAAATCGAATTTTTATTACTAAACAAATATTAGAGATTGTGCCTGACTGACTTTTGGACTTTGAAACTTTATGTTGGTATTATTGTGGGCAAATACTGGTCATGCAATGGCCTTTATTAAAAATTATTGCTAGGTAACTTGATTTCAATTGGAAGTTTGAATAAAAAATGTAATAATCAACTGATTAAAGGTATATTATTATCTTGAATTAGACTAAAATTGTGAATTTTCTAAGCATAAAAAACCTAGTTAACTTGTTTATTTAGTAAGTGAATTACTTGTGGGAAATTTGTGACTGAATTTTTTTTTCCCAAACAAAAATCTGACTTTGCAATTAATAAAATTAAAAATTGGCTTATGTCTGACTGAACTTTGGATTTTGAAACTCTGTGCTGACAATAGGTTATGTTATGTAATTACTTTGTCTCCATATTGTTTTTTTTTAAATTATCGTTGCGTAACTTGATTATAATTAAATTTTTGAATTGAAAATGCAATACAAAAGTATTAAACAATTATCAACTCATTGGACATTGAAAAAGGTATATCAGGATAATGTTTTATCCTGCCAAGTTTAAACTTTGAGTACCTTTGGAACATGAAAAACTAGAGCATGCTGACTTGGTAGTGAACAAATGGACCTTTGCTGTTGAACTGTTGTTATTGTTATTATTATTATTATTATTATTATTATTATTATTATTATTATTATTATTATTATTATTATTATTATTATTATTATTATTATTATTATTATTATTATTATTATTATTATTATTATTATTATTATTATTATTATTATTATTATTATTATTATTATTATTATTATTATTATTATTATTATTATTATTATTATTATTATTATTATTATTATTATTATTATTATTATTATTATTATTATTATTATTATTATTATGTGAAGGTGTATTTATTTTACAATTTTATATCGAAATTATTTTTTGGTAGTATTTAACCTTAAATACATATTTATATATGACAATCAAATTGAATATTGTTATAAATACTTTTAAAAATATCAATTCTTTGCTGTATAATTTAATCTTCTTTTTCAATATTCTGTTGGCCAGACTGTATAGATCATCATGATTATTTTATATGTCCTTATCACAGTACAATTTCTACCTTGTTCCTTTAAAATATGTAGACTTATTTTTTATGAGAATTTGAAAATATTTTCCCTGGTCAAAAACTTTTGTATATGTACATTAAAAACTTATCAAATTGTTCTTCATAAGAATAACCTGCAGAGACAATAAATCTTATTTATCTGCATTCAGTATGCTCTATTAAGTAAACAACCATTTTTATTTTAATGCCCCAACATAACATCAATCCGCAAAATATTGCACCACTTAACTGCATTTGAATTAAATAAATATTTATTGTAAAACATATTCCTGTTTTAAAAGTTTGCCTATTAACAATATCCAACTTTGTTCTATTAAGAGATTGTTCTATTTGTACAAACATATTTTTTTTCAAAGTGATGTGCCTTTTTAAATGACTAATATTATTAGTCCATTTTTGAAATAATATTTTTTTAAAATATTATGCCTTTGGACACCAACTGACATCTTATGTGATAATGTTTTACCCATCTTTGTAAATAGTATAATTTATTTTTTTTTTTTATAATTGCCAACATGCATTGAAAAAGTTGTCGATGTAAAGTTTTATTTTGTTCTTTAGAAAACTCAACTGGAAGTTCATTTATGATATATCAGGAAATTGAGAAATAAAGTATGTTTGTTGATTATATTAAAATAAAAAAAAATAAAAAGTCTCAATATAATGATTTATTGATGTATATTAGTGAGCCTCTCATCAATACTCTCATACATGTGAATAATAATATAATATTAGCAACTATCACAAAATTAAATTTGTCAGACTTAGTTATATTGCAGTCTCAAGACAGAAAACCGAATTTTCAGACAATGACAATTTTTTTCTGAAATTAAATATTCTGCTGTAACAATGTAAATATTACAATCCACTTTAACCAATTATTTTGTAAAATAGGAATGATAGAGTCTTCCTTAATATCTCTCCTTAATGTATGTATGATTCCATATACAATGACAATTATGCAATATTTTTGAAGTTAACATGTCATCATACATTTAAAAACTTCATATCTTTCATCAGAATGAGAATTTTTTTTTCCATTTATAAGATTATAACAACCTACTTTGAAATGATTACATTGATTACTTTTTCTATATAAATATAAACTTCCAAATGGTTTATTGCATGTAACATTAGATTAAAAATTCAAGCCAATTTAAAGAAATATTGTAACAATAGATCATCAAATAATTTCCATTATGAATGCCTGCGATATTCAAGTATCTCTTTATTAAAAGTGAGGTATGGCTGAAATAATATAGTTGTTCAGCATTTAAAATATTTTACAGAGATTTCAGCTGCATTACACAGTGGTTTCCTATATTATATTGGTATTTGGGGAGTAAAAATACGAATGTATTGTCAATACAAGTTAATTCAAAACTAATCATGTTTGTTTATTTGTAAGTTTACATCACTTGTGTTTTCTTTTCATATGCCATATACAAATTGACTTGAATTATATATATATATATATATATATATATATATATATATATATAATATATATATATATATATATATATATATATATATATATATATATATATATATATATATATATATATATATATATATTCCTTTTGAAAGGCTGAAAATACAGGATTACACTTTTTTAAACTGAGTGTGTGACTTAATTAATATATGTTGTGGATAATTATGGATATATAAGCATTTAAATGAAACATAGATCAGTGTATATGTAAAGAAAGAAAGAAAGTAAATCATATTATCCAGGCTACACCTTAAAAACATTTGAATGTTGATTACAATCAAGAATATGGAATGAATACCCATATTCCTGTATCTCTGAAGTTTATAAATATATTTTTGTCAATTTTAGTGGTAATTCATAGCAACACCATTTTTTTTTCAACCAGATGCAATATGGAACTTAAAAGAGTTGTTACACTCATAATTAATTAAACATTTCTGTAGACAATTTTTTTTAACATCTTGGATTTTAATAATAAAATTTATGTGTTATACCTGACATGACATTTTATTGATGATGTAAAGTCTAATGTAATGACATGAAGTTATCCTGGCTTGAATAATCAAAATAATGTGTACATGTTACTTACTATATATGTTAAAACTAACATTGATGTAAACTATATATTTTATTATGTTCTGCATTATAGAAAACAATAAAACATGGTATTTTTTTTCATACTGATATCAATGTTGTGCACTTTATTCAAAGGTATAGTATCATGCAAGCACATACATCTGCAGAAATGGGCATAATATTTCCAATTAAATCCATAGTTTAATAAACAATGGTTGTGAAATGTGGCAGATTATCATTATAAAATAGGCATTTGGAATGCAATGTGTTCTTGGGAGGTCTAAAATCACATTTGTGACAGTGCTACACTTTATTTATCATTAGGTGCAAGAATTATCATCCATAACATGGTGAGAATGATAGTGAATATGTCTGATAATGAAAGAAATTTATGCAAGTGCAGACTTACAAATAAAAAAAAAAACATAAAATAGGGAAATTAAAGTCTCAAAATGGATAGGAACAATTTTACTAACCAAAATCCTAAGCCCGTCTAATGCTTGTCCAGCTGTGGATGTTTAGGGACGTTTTCAAGAAGTTTGATGAATGTTTATTTTCTTAACTGTGGACAAAATGGAGACAACTCTCATGGATGGAATCCAACAAATTGTGGAAAATGGCTTGACCTTTTTTTTAAACTGCTGGCAATCATATATAACTGATTAACTATGAAATGCCAATTATGAAAATTTGTGTGTTAACAATTACAACTCTTTTGATCCAAAAACTGGTCGAAATATACAGAATATAGATAGACTTTGT
The DNA here is from genome assembly GCA_028023455.1 of Epiperipatus broadwayi. Taxonomy (NCBI): domain Eukaryota; kingdom Metazoa; phylum Onychophora; class Udeonychophora; order Euonychophora; family Peripatidae; genus Epiperipatus; species Epiperipatus broadwayi. The sequence continues at coordinate 2,830,720 of JAQFVV010012457.1, forward strand.
AATTATTCTATAACATATAATGAATAAATAATTGAGTTAGTAAATAACAAAATGTTTGATTACAAATAGAACCCCGTTTTACATATATCAATATTTATCTCTTTCTAAATAAGACTAGTATCTTATGAATTTCTATGCCTTAAAATATGACTGTAAATTTTAAAAGAATAAATAAATTTGATTCCGTTCCTGTGTTTAGCTAGCAAGTTTTTTTTTTCCAGTTATCACATTACATAACATTGATTTAAGATTATCTCAGAGTTTTAATATTGACTATTTAATAAATACTATTCTTATAATTTTAATTCTGTAAAATTAAAATGGTATTATCTTTGATATGACAAAATTACTGTAGCTATTTTATTATATTTAATTTATATCCGTAAAAGTTTCAGATAAGGACTGTGTGTTGTCTAAAATCCTGTACAAACATTCTTTAGAAGTGTGTTTTTAAATAATATGATGATTATAAAATCACGTGACTATATAAAACTAGTAGATGATGAGATTTATTAAATTATTACTTAGATAATGAGATCTCTTTTCTCTGGGTATTTGACTTATAAAATTAGCTACTTCATAATGTATAGATTATTAACCCAAATTATGATATTTTTATTTTATGTATTATTTTAAATAACTGAAATTCAAGAAGTATTGGTGTCATTCCATAAATAATAATATCCATGCCATAAATATAATTAAATATACAATATTGTTTTAAAGATTTGAAATAGAGGCTTTCTTATATCTGGAACTTAATTGTAAATATAAGGGATTTGAACTCGGACTTTCAAGCAATCTTCAACTATCCACACTATCTTATATTACTAATAAACAGGACCACTTACCTGTAGAAAAGATAAATAAGCACCAATATATGTAATTAGTGCTGAACCAGCACTCATCAGTTAGTCCAGATTATTCACAGTAAATATAGTAATCAATATTTCTGACTGCTGTCAATGCAACCTTCTCACCATTTTAATAGCAAGAATGAAAATTCATTCTTACTTATGGTCCATTGAATATATATGGACTCTTAAAAATTGCAACTTGACTACAGAATATGAAATATTATTACAATGAAGTTTAAATAAACCTCTTTAAACATGAATAAACATGTCACTATAATACAGACTAATAAATAGTTATCTAAAACATTACTTAAAGTAATACTCTTAAATTATCCCAGATTAGCTTTAGGTACTATTTTGCTTATAATTTCTAATTAATACTTGGGCAATAATTCCCATGGATTATCCAACAACTAAACATTTTATCTTGCACTGCTTCACTTTAGAAATGAAGATTCAGTAATAATGCGAAGTATGTATTTCTTTTATGGTTTTCTCTTTTTTTAGTCTCTGTACACATCTGGTTAATACCTGTTGACTTATACAGAATTTGATGTAATTTTGTATCCAAAATTATTATTTTCTTTGATTTGTTCTTGGGTATACATCTTTAATTATTGAAGAAATGTTGTATGGCCTTTCTCTTTTGGTATTTACTGTTAATTGCTTCGTAATAAAACATTGTTTTCTCATATTAACTAAAATAGTTTTACATTCTCTTTTTATTCATTTTATTTTTATTTTTTATTCTCTTTCAAAAATTGCATACCAGACACATTCTCTAAAATAATCAATTAGATATTTTAAAAAATAAAAAAATTTCTACTTGAGAATTTAGTAATTTAATTTCTAAACTGCCAATGTGAGTTGTCCTAATCCAATACAGTACAATCTCTCCATGGTTAATGACAACAATAAAATATGATATCTAATATTATTTTATTCATCAATCTCAGTTAATTGACATTAAATGGTATTTTATTTTTCTGAGGTCTTCAGGGTTTAAATCTAATCCATTTATTCTCTAGGACTATCTGTTGGTATAACTTATTTTTTACATCCTGAAGGCCCTCACAGTGAAAGTTCACATCTCCCCATTTCATTTGTGTTAGTAAATGCATTTGGACCATTTTCCCTAAGTATCTGATATGGTCCCTCATTTTAATTCTGAAATGTTTTACATATACTCTTTTCAGTTTGGTTAATGTGGCTTACTCTTACCCATATATGGTCTTCATTTTAACACCATCAGATATTGTACATCCTCTGTCTACTTTTACACCAATTATATGCTTCATCTTCAATACTGTCTTCTTCTGATACATCTATCTATTGATGTATTCACAGATGGTTGGTAATTTAGCCTTGTAGAGCCTCAGCAAGGGTTGATGGAACTATTGACAAAAAGGTGCAAACCCTGTAGACCCATTCAGTTGATGTAATTTGCTACCTGTGATAAGTGTTGTATCCACTCTTTATAGTTTGAAGATATATACACTCTAAACAGCCATCCAAATTTCCTCATCGTTTTTTTACACAGGTACAAGTCAAAATTTCAGATATACAACAATAGTATTGTACTCCGATGGTCAAATAAGACCTCATTTGGTTTACCTACTTTAGGAAATTGTTGGCTTTGTAATATTAATATGGTGGTTTTTACATTAGCCTGTATCATGGGGATGTAGGTACCCATTTTGAAAAAAAAAAACATTATATATCACCAATACATATTTGATCTACTGCAATCTAGATAACAGTTTGTAAAAAAAATCAACAGTTACCAGGTCTTTGGGTTTTTTGAATTATGGGATTTAATGTACCTGCATATGATTTGTTGGTGGGCTTAACTTTTTGGCACACTTCATAACACATCAAGATTTTTACTATTTGGTATCTCATGTTCAGTCAGTCAAAACAGGTTTTCAACACCCTTTTTATTTTGTGGACACCACAATGACGATATGAACAGTGATTATACACAATTAAGCTATATTGCAGGATCTAGGGCACTACCATGCTCCATATTATCTCCTTTATATCTGTTAAGTACCACAACACCCCCTTTGCCAAATAGCACCTTCTGCTTTTTAAAACCAACTTTCCTTTGTCCTTCTTTACTTTTTCTCTCTCTAAACTACCTATAATCAACTGGTATCTGGGATCTTGTTTCTGATAATCACCTAAGTCATTATGTCCATTGAACAAATTATATCTTTTTGGTTAATTACCTTAATATGTGAATAACAAGATTCACCTACTATCCAATTCAACTTTTGCTTTGGGAATAATATAAAATATGGGGAATCTTCCCCAAAAAAGTGATTCACAGCTTATTTTGGCTGTTATCAGTGCACATTTTTAAATAGAATGGGGACTCAGCCCTGAAAAGTGATCACTGACAATTCATTACAGGTACTAATTTTATCCAGCCACTAGCTTTAACTTTTCCTAAAACTCAATTCTTTGCTTGCTACTCTCCTAAAGTTAATTACAATCTTTTATACACTCCTAACTTAAACTTAGATTTACATTTCATTTATATTATTTATTTATATTAACCCTTATGGATATTATTTTAAACCATTTATTTAACTTGCTCTTATTAACACGCATGTACTCAGAAAAAAAAAAAAAAACTTATTTCATTATGCCACTTCTTTTATTTTCTAGAGTTGTTTTTATTTATTTATTTATCTTGATTACTTTATTGTAAATGTTTCTTTTCTTTTATTCATTTATTTAATCCTACAAACATTATATTAAATCATTCATTTGACCCATTTATTTACAAACACATTTCTTGATTACAATGTGCATGACAGAAAAAAAAAATTATCCAGTGAAGCCACCATTATAATTATTTTAAGAAAACAATTCCTCTTTTTTTTTAAATTTATTGTTTTTCTTCTAAATAGCGAAATTGTATTAAAGTTTATTACCTATGTCAAAGTTGTTTTTATTTATTAACTTCATTATCCATTTTGGATCATTTGTTTCCTTCCATGTATTATTCTACCCATTTACTTACTTCTGAACTTGGTCAGGTTGCTCTTTCTTTTATCCATTTACTTACTTCTGAACTTGGTCAGGTTGCTCTTTCTTTCTACCAATTCTATAATATAAATTTAACTGTCCCCTTTTGTCTATCCCTCGCTTATAATTTGTTGCCTTGTCTCTTTCCCATTCTGTTTTATTATCAACTTTGTAAATCAGAAAAAAAAATGTATCTAGAAAAACTGCATAGTTCTTAAAAGTGAGAATATTTCCCCTGCTCTTTGTCTTTGTTTTAAATCTAAATTTATAATGAAGATTTAATTTAACCCTTTTATTTTTATTTCCTTGTGAAAACTCTTTTACGTTGTCTTCTACCATTATTATTTTTATTTCCAAATTTCTGTAATTAATGCTATCTTGTTCTACTTTTTATTGATCTACATTTCTAGTTCCTTTTTTTCATTTACATCTCTTACTATCTTGACTTCCTTTTCAACTTCCTGCCTTCCTTTAACCAAATCTAACTCTAAGGCTTCTGTAGATATATTTTTCTCTCTACATTTTCCATTATTTCATCCCTCATTGCCTTTATTTCTCTAAACAATTCTACTTTGAGCTGAATAATTTCTTCTTTCATTTCTACTTTGAACTCTCACTGACTTTCATTGATCCTGACACATTTATTCCCTCAATTCTGCTTTGAACTCTTGCTGACCTTGCTTCAATTCTTGATGTATTTCTTCTGTCTGTTCAGCCTTGAACTCTTGCATTTCTTTCATCATTTTTACCATCTTTTTCATCAACATCTGTGACTCAGATAGATCTTCTTTCGCTTTTTCCACTAACTGGGGATTTTTAAAAAATACAGCTCCATTTCATTATCCATGTTATGTTGTACGTTTTTAAAACCACAAATAAAGTTAAACACAATATCTATTATATCTTTGTATTAACAAATCAAATATTATTGTTTGATTATTCTTAAAACTAAACATATGACTGACTATAACATCCTTTGCCATTTTTCTCTACCCATCCTCAATGCATTAACTCTGCCTTCAATAAATGATTGTCATTAATTCTATTTTTTATTTAAAGAAAAAATAGTTTTGGTCAATCCTTATTTAAATTCACCCATTTTTAAATTCTTAATTGTAACTATGCAATTTGGAGTTTATTTGAATATTTATTTTCTTAATTTTATTTGACATATTATTAATTAGTCATATGTTGGTTTTGGTCCCACATTGGGAAAAGCCAAATGAATGGGTGGGGTTTTAGACCCATCAGGAGTACAGTCTAACATGACTTTTTATCTCTTTAATAAAATAAAAACTTGTGAAAGCAAAATTATATTACTTACATTTATACATGCAATATATGACATTATAAAATTATATATTCGGTCTAAACCAATGCAATTTCATTTTTTCACTACTATAGTCCTTAGGCATAGAAGTATATTACTAAGAGGATTACCCATCTCCAAGACAGATCTATATTTAAAATGTATATAACTGTGACCATGTTTGAAGGACATATATATTCTTAGCTCAGAATTCGCCACCTATCATTCAAAGCCCTTTTTTTGTTTTAGAGTAATCTCTGGGCACCAGTTAATTACCAAAGCAACTAACATGCCCTGAATGATGGTCCAATAATTCAGGGACAAGAAATTACAACTAGCTCAATCAAAAAGACATTATAATATATTGTTACTTTATTTAGTGTTAAAAGAATTGATGGACAAATATTAAATTTAAAAATAATTTATTAACTAATTTTAAACTACTTTATAACTTCTTAAGTATTCCAAACAATGATGTTTTATATAATAACTATATACACATTCTTAATTTATACAATAAAATATAATATAACAAAGCATTAAATAATATACAACATTCAATACATGCTCATCAATAGTTCATTAAATGCATGCTACAGAGTTCATTGGCTTACTGACTGTAGAGACTTTAAGGATCACAATAGCTACATTGATATCAAAAGTGGAAATAAAAAAAAAGTTTAATACCTATAAAATTTTGGAACTTGGAGACTTTTTGCTGCTTGTTTGCTGTGTGTTTTCCAACCAGTTGGATTTTATGCTTTTTTGGTGGTAACTATTATTGCTATCCCCAGATACTCTTTTATTCAGTCAGATAGTTATTTCTGGCAGCTTCAAATTATTAGATGAACATCAATTTTAATAAACAGGTTGCTGATGTTCTGTCAGACTGTAGCTGGAATCCACATGCATGCTTCTGACCAATGACCAAACTGCTGGATCTTTAGTTACATCACTGATTCTGGTTTATTAAAAAACTGATTGACCCTTGAATATGATTGACTCAATATATTTATATGATGACATGTTGTCTCTTTGTTAATTAGTTTTTATAGCCACATGTTATATCCATTGTTAAAATTTGTCCACTCTTTTTGAATAAATCTGATAAGATTTTAATTAATTAATTGATGATGGATTTTTTAATTAATAGCCATTGTGAATTCATTTCTTTTATGTAGCTTTTGAGTATTTGCAATCCTTAAGAGAATTTATTTTAACTTATAAACTTCCATTTATATTTAATATCCACATTCATATTTAACTTTATTCTTAACATGCACATATTCCACTATATTTTTATGTTTAAAATCATTCACCAATTATGCATGTAAATATTTAAAATCAATTTGGTATTTAGTTTTTAAGATTACATTGATATGAAAATATTTGCTTGTCAGATAATATCCTGCTTTTAAATTGATAGAAACATGTTTGATAAGTGCTGAATATTGAGTTAGTGTTTAGATCTAGTTTCTAGTTCTCCATTCTCTTCACTGATATGAGTCATTAAGGTTAAAACCAACTGCTCTAGTAGTAGGGAGAATGATAGAGATTTTGAATTATATCTTTCTCATACCTTATGTAAACAAAGCTTGTTTAAAGCTAATAGTAAAGCTACATCTAGTCATCATAAAATGCAAGCTTAAAAGCTAGTTGAAATTTTTTAAACTTGTTTTAATTATTTTAAGTGCACCTTTGAAGGTTTTTGCAATACTATATAATTTACTGTATAGCGAAACTGAGCTGAATGAGGCCCATAATATTGTCAAGTATCTTTAGCTGGATTTGAAGACATTTTCTTGTGTAATAAATTTATGCTTTTAAATTAATAGAAACATGTTTGATAAGTGCTGACTTTGGAGTTGGTGTGTACATCTAGTTTCTAGTCTCCCAGTCCTTCACTGATGTGAGCCATTAAGCACAACAAAAGCTGGACTGGAAGTAGGTAGAATAATAGAGATTTTGAATTTAATTTATCTTGGGACTTAGGTAAACAAAACTGGTTTAGAGCTATTGGTAAAGCTCCATCTAGTGATCATAAAAGGCAAGCTCAATATCAAGTTACAAAATTTGTGACTTGTTTTAATATATATATATATATATATATATATATATATATATATATATATATATATATATGGTGTTCTACCAAAAACACTGTCAAGTGTGTTTGTTTACATAAACGTCAGAGCAAGCATTCACTATCTCTAACTTTAGTTCCACCGTCAGATCATGATTTCAAGCTATTTGTTATCATCAGTGAAGGACAGGAATAAGAAACTAGATCTAAACACAAACTCTGAGGGTTTATGAAACAGTTTCTATTCATCTTGCAAGTGTGAATTTTTTAGTCACATAATGTCTTCAAACTCAGCATAGCAAGCCAGATAGCTACATGGTTCTGACATCAGTTCAGCATCACCACATAGTAGAAGCCTTTGCAAAATATATCATTGCAAGAATAATCTCAAAAGTACATTTATGAAAAAAAAAACAAAAGTTAAAACTTGCTTATGCTTGTATTTATGACAATAGAAGGCATTCTACCAAAAACACCATCAAGCGTGTTTGTTTACTTAAATGTCAGAGCAAGCATTCACTATCTCTAACTTCAGTTCTACCTTCAGATCATGATTTCAAGCTATTTGCTATCATCAGTGAAGGGCAGTAATAAGAAACTAGATCTAAACACAAACTCTGAGTGTTTATGAAACAGTTTCTATTCAGCTTGCAAGCGTGAATTTTTTAGACACATAATGTCTTCAAACTCAGCATAGCAAGCCAGATAGCTATGTGGGTCTGATATCAGTTCAGCATCACAACATAGTAGAAGCCTCTGCAATGTATGTCATTGCAAGAAAGACCTCAGAGGTACACTTATGAAAAACAAAATAAAACAGAAATTAAAGCCTGCTTACGCTTGTATTTATGACAATAGATGACATTCTACCAAAAACACCCTCAAGCGTGTATGTTTACATAAATGTCAGAGCAAGACTTCACTATCTCTAACTTTAGTTCCACCTTCAGATCATGATTTCAAAATATTTGCTATCGTCTGTGAAGTACAGGAATAACAAACAAGATAGCAAATAGCTTGAAATCATGAAATGAAGTTGGAACTAAAGTTAGAGAAAGTGAATGCTTGCTCTAACATTTATGTAAACAAACATGCTTGATGGTGTTTTTTGTAGAACACCATCTATTGTCATAAATACAAGCGTAAGAAAGTTTTAACTTGTGTTTTTTTTTTTTTTTTCATAAATGTACCTTTGAGGTCTTCTTGCAATGATACATATTGCAGAGGCTTCTACAATGTAGTGATGCTGAACTGATATCAGACCCATGTAGCTATCCAGCTTGCTATTCTGAGTTTGAAAACATTATGTGTTTAAAAAATACATGCTTGGAAGCTGAATAGAAACTGTTTCATAAACACTCAGAGTTTGTGTTTAGATCTAGTTTTTTATTCCTGTCCTTCACTGATGATAGCAAATAGCTTAAAATCATGATCTGAAGGCAGAACTAAAGTTAGAGATAGTAAATGCTTGCTCTGATGTTTATGTAAACAAACACCCTTGATGGTGTTTTTGGTAGAACACCACTATTGGCATAAATACAAGCATAAGCAAGTTTTAACTTATGTATTATTTTTGTAAATGTACCTTTGAGGTCTTTTTTGCAATGATGTATATTGCAGAGGCTTCTACTATGTGGTGATGGTGAACTGATATCAGACTCATGCAGCTATCTGGCTTGCTATTCTGAGTTTGAAGACATTACATGTCTAAAAAAATCACACTTGCAAGCTGAATAGAAACTGTTTCATAAACACTCAGAGTTTGTGTTTATATCTAGTTTCTTATTCCTGTCCTTCACTGACAATGGCAAATAGCTTAAAATCATGATATGAAGGTGGAATTAAAGTTAGAGATAGAGAATTCTTGCTCTGTCATTTATGTAAACAAACACCCTAGACGGTGTTTTTGGTAGAACACCATCTATTGTCTTAAATACAAGTGTAAGCAAGTTTTAACTTGTGTTTTTTTTGTTTTTAGTAAATGTACCTTTGAGGTCTTTCTTGCAATAATATATATTGCAGAGACTTCTAATATGTGGTGATGCTGAACTGATGTCAGACCCATGTAGCTATCTGGCTTGCTATGCTGAGTTTGAAGACATTATGTGTCTAAAAAATTCACGCTTGCAAGCTGAATAGAAACTGTTTCATAAATGCTTAGAGTTTGTGTTTAGATCTAATTTCTTATTCCTGTCCTTCACTGATGATAGAAAATAGCTTGAAATCATGATCTGAAGGTGGAACTGAAGTAAAGATAGTGAATGCTTGCTCTGACGTATATGTTAACCAACATGCTTGATGGTGTTTTTGGTAGAATGTCATCTATTGTCATAAATACAAGTGTAAGCAAGTTTTAACTTATGTTATATATATATATATATATATATATATATATATATATATATATATATATATATATATATATATATATATATATATATATATGTGCCCTTATCTATAGGTCATAATAGGGTAGAATGGTCAATTGCTAAAAAATTTTAAATTTTAAAATACGTTTGTGTAATATATTGATAATTGTATGATCGATTAGATCTTATAGTACAATTTAAGGCTGAAAATACCTGGTATATAAAGGTGTAATGAATTGTTTTAAAAGAAAACAGTTAAATAAAGCTTAATTATATCCTTGCTTATGGTTGTAAAAGCTGGCCATATAAAATAACACAGCTATAAATAGTTAAAAATATATTAATAATTCGAGTATGATATTTTAAAACTAATAAATTAAATAAATGCTATATGTAGTGTTATAATTATATTTAATAGTGAAAATTAATAGAGTATATTTTAAAATAAACTTTAGGATGGTGAGAATTATATTTAGTTCTACAATTTTAAATTATTTTCCAAATTTTTTTATAAAATATATCAGTTTTGGTAATTTAGACCGAGACGTAAATTAAAAAATCATTTGATAGTTAGTAATCATGTGACTGTATATTATATACATTCACACACACGCTTGTTAGAATATAATAATAAAGTTTGTGAATTATAAAGCTAAATATAATTGCTATCGATCATTAAAGTAAAAGTTGAAATATTAAACGTTATTTTAATAATTCTTTTAAAGTTTAAATGATTTTGATAAAATTATAATTGAGTTAAAAAAATACTATTCTAAATAATATTTAAGACATGACGTCATAAATTCTTTATTTTAAAAAGGTTTAATCTATTATAAAACTAAAATGTGTAAATTTGTTGGCGCTAAAAAAAGTCATTAACCAATCAACGGAGGTATTTTAGCAGACAAAATATAAGAATTAGATGGAGCAGGAGAAAGTAATGTGTAAGTGAAGGAGGGTGTAACATATTTTTTAGCTGTATAAGATCGTAAGCTAGAAACATGATATAATTTTAAAATTTTATATTTATTTTAAAAGTTTTTTAAAATATAATATTTTGAACTACCTTTACATGGAGGGCTAGTTTTAAAAGTTTTCTTACCAGGATATTTTATTCAAGTTTAGCCAAAACCTTGCAGTAAAAATGGAAATACTACAGAAAACAGTATATTAAAGTTATGAGAAAGGAAAAATATTTGTAAAGTGCCTCGATACAGCTTTATTTATGCTCAACCAGAAACTTATTATTGTAACTCAGAGGAATATAATTTGGATGCTATATGGAAAACTTAAAAGAGAAGTTATTTGCCGTCAGGAAAAATTATGATGCACAAATTTGTAAGGCTACTCTGAAGTTATTTTATTCTTCTCTATGGAAAAATTAAGATACGTATATCATAAAGAAAAAAATTATGTAAAAGTTATAACAGAGAAAGAATGTTTGTCCTTTTTAAAGGAAACATTACAAAGTATATAGTACCAGAATTTTAAAAGAAAGGAAAAAATACCGAATAATGATAAGAAAGAGTCATTAATTTTTGAAAAAAGAAAAGAAAAAAAGTTTATCTAAGAAGGATTAAAAATATTATAAAGTGTCCATTAGAGAAATGATTAATAAAGATAAAGATTTGGAAACTATAAATCTAATTTACTTAAAGAAATGAATCCATGGAAACAGAAAAATTTTATTGAATATTTAAATTAAAGTACCTAGAAGATGCATCATAAAAGTCGCGCGGGAAAATATTAGCAGAAATATATTAGAAGAAAATATGTAGATGTTTTCTTTACGGGATTAATTGATATCATAATTAATAATTGTATTAAATATTATAAAAAACCAAGGATTGTCATCTATGCATACTTATTGAACGAAGTATTATTTATTTTACCTTAAAATTGAACAAGCAGGGAGAAGAACATTAAGTGACTGAAGAAGAAATAATAAACATTTTTTTTAGCTTTAGTATGAACGGTTTTCAAGAATGTTTGATAAAGGACAGAAATATAGTTTAAATATTTTTTACTAATTTATTTTAGAATATAAAATGTTATGTGAGATTAGGGAAACATATAAACATAAATTTAGTAATATTAAAATTTAAATATAATAGCTTGATAAAATTATAGAAATATTGTTTAAAAATAAAGTGTATGGATGTGAATCTTATATCTACAAGAATCAAATGGATGGTGAAGCCTACGGAATGCGATCGAGGAGATAAAGATTGTTTTGGTAATTTTGATAGTTATTTATAATGCATAATGTATTTTTTTAGATCATCTATTGACCTAAGAATGAAGTGTGAAAGTATTAATTATATGTACACATTTTATACAACGTTTTTAACATATAATGAGATAGGAGTAATTCGGAATATGCATGCAATAATTTATTTAAAGCATATTAATAATATAATTTAACAGAACAATTGTGTGATTCTTTTCAACTTTCATGTAATAAAGTATTCAGATATTTAAGTAGTTTGTATGACTAAATATACGGAGGAAAGTAGTAAGCAAGCTGTCTTATAGAACAGTGGAATAGTTTTAAAATAAATGAATTTTATTATTGTTAGTAATGCAGATATGTATTTGTCGATGTACAGTATAGAAAAAAAATCTTGAGAAATAAGATTGGATAATGACTTGGAAGTACTAGTGGAGAGGAAACCAAGATGATATGTTTGTTTTTTTTAAGAAATAGGAAAAATAAAGGATTTGGATCATATTTAGTTTTGTGTGATTTCAGTATAGTTAACTAAGCCCTATGACTGAACACATATAGTTGGGACAGTGTTTTTGCATATCTTTAAACTTTTGATTTTAGAATAAAGCTGAAGAAATAGCTTTAACATCGTTCCTATGATAGAGGTTGGTAGACAGGTAAAGGTCACTCCTCTATAGTGTCTTTTAATGCACTGTGCCATGATTGTCAAGGTATATGACGAGTAATATTCTAGTTGTATTTTGATCCTATGCATCTATCTTCGCTATCCTTATTTCATGAATCTGCATCGGTCAGAAAGATATTTTCAAAGAAATAATGAATAAAATAGAACTGAAGATATGTTATCGTTTATGTAAGAATAGTTTATTTGATGGAATGTATAGAATTATGTAACTTTAAAATTTAAAGTCCAAAATATCATAAAAAGAGAAAGAATCATATAATACATTGTAAAATTAATTCAGAAATGAATATAAGATTTTGAAAAGAAATCTAAACCAAGTATTTTAAAAGTGATAATAAAATTTGAATGAATTTTTTTTTAAATAATATTTAGAAAATAAGTATTGCATATTTATTAAGAAAATAGTCCAACAATGTACAATAAACATATACTTGTGCATGGTATATTAATAGTTATAATTATATCATTTGAAGTAAGGCTTGAATGAGAATATTAGGCTTAATAAACATCGGATAATGAACAATAAAAACCTAATACCGAATGTAGTACAATGTTTTGACTTTGTAAGATTCTATACAACCCATATAAAACTAAAATTTGTTATTTTGTAGAATTTCACTACGAATGTAAATTTTGTAAAAAAATATATAATTTTAATAATATTAGGGATGCAAAGTGTTTGTGATAATCATCTAAGAAATCCATTTTGTAATAAGCTAACCATAATAATAAATCAAGTAATAATACTGTATTTTCTTAAGTGTTAAAAAATAAGATTTAACTAGGAAAAGTAAATAATATTTTGATTTCATTTTATAAACTAATAAACTAAGTTGAGATATGAAAGTAAGGGATATCCAATGTATATAGTGTAAAATATTGTTAATTTATTTATGTTGTTAATAAACTTTGTTTTAAATTTGTTCTCCAGTTTTTTGTGTCCGAGTTGTTATTTCTCTACATGGATGCATGAAATCACGATACATTTATAATTGAAACAGACATATAGATTTTGCACAAAAGGTAAACATAAAAGTGTTATAAGAATTTTGAGAATTTATTGGTATGTTAAAATTAAAACATCATAAGTTTATATTATTTATTGGTCATAAGTCAATTGCCACAATATTACATTAAATCATATGCTAATGTTGCCACACGTATTCTGTTGTCAGATTATTAAAATACTACCACGTACATATTTATTTATTTTATTTTAGGAAGAAATAAGATTATATTATATTATTATTGTTATTATTATTTTATTATTGTTAGTTGTTGTGTAGTAGATTATGACATAAAAATTCCCTTTTCATATTTTACTACCGTAATTTTAAATTAGTTAGAATTCAATTTCTGAACCTGAGATTTTATTTTATTTTACTTCATTTTATTTAATTAAGCTAGATTCTTATTATAAAGAAGATTAAGATATAATTATTATTTTAATCGTAGTGAATAGAGCTTAGAAAGTCGTAAGAATACTATGAGTTAGTAATTTGGTATAGTAAAAAGGGGGAATAGTGTTCTTATGCCATTGAGGTAGTATTGTGTGGATAATGGCTCAATGTAGTCTATCTCGTCCCCCGTATTGTCATTCCATGTCTCATGAAAATAGTAAATATTTGTATAATTCTTTTTAAAATTGAACCTTATTTGTATTTTAAAAATTAGAGCTAATAATCATTTTAATTAATGCTGAATATTTCATTTATTTATTTGTTAACTGAGCTAGAACCTGTAATATTCGTAATAAACAGTATATTTTTGGGGTTAGGACGCGCGGGGGGAGGTTAGAATATATATATATATACGCGCGGGGGAAGGTCACAATATATATATATATATATATATTGTGACACTACAATTCTTTTCATTCCCCTAATAACTGAATCTTAATTATTAGAATCGCCATTGAGGGCGCCACCAAGGATTTCTCCCTTGGAACCTGGCCACATAGCTTTACGTAAACCTGGTCTTATTTATTTTTGAACGGCGATTCACCAATTACAAATTTTGTTTATAATCTGGCAGGAGTTTTCCACTTAGAGACACTAACTAATTATTATAAATAATTAAAGAATTCAATTATATGTAGGATACAAAAAAAAAAAACTTTCCTTTATTATTATTATTATTATTAATAACATTATATTTCTACCCGATCCAGAGAGAACTAACTTACAATTTCTGATTTTCAAACTTTTAACTTTCTAAGTATTCTCCCCAAATATCTACCATGGATTTACCCACGCCGACACTAACACTGCGGATTCTAGCAGGTGTGTATACAAAGGCGACTTATAGTATATAATCTTTCCTGAAGTTTATTTTTAAACCACACTTTATTTGGTAAATAAATAACTTGCGAAAACCTAAAATGGACGTATAAGTGTCTTTCGTTTTCTTATACTTTCAACACTTCCCTTGTTTTCTGCTAACAAGCAAGTAATGCCCTAAGGTTCTCTGTTGCCTGAAAGTACACTTTTATACCCCCACCCTGTTGTTACCCTCTAGATCGAACAGATATTAAATAATTTAACATACCGTCATACCAATATTTCATAAAATATTTAACGAGAATTAACATAAATAGTTTACAATATTAAATAGATTTATTTCCCCACTTCTATTGTTGAAACATTCGTAACAAATATAATAAACGAAAAATAAATCAAAAAATAAATTTCTATTATGATTTAACTAAAGTTCCCATTAATTGAAATGTTTATAATTACCCTGATTGATCAGAGCGAAGTGGTCTGACATTCATAGATTCACATTCCATTTGTTTTGCCTTTGTCCTTGTATATGAGATTTCTGGTGTGCCCATGCATGTTCCTTTGGTTGTCCAGCTAGCAATATACATTTCTTTCGATTCCTTGACTCTTTCTGTAGCTTCATTCAGATGGAGTGGCGGCCAATTCCCCAAAGGGGAAGGTTTTGATAGCTTTAGCCACTATGCATTTGAAAGGAGTCTGCAAAATAAATTTTCTATAATAATTTCTGATTCGGAGCACAGCTTCTCTCTTTTTTTTTTTGTTTATTGTCCTTGCTGGTCTATCAAGTCAACTGACTTACTCTAAAAAAAAACGATTTTATCTCGCTTTCTCTTATCTTTTTTTTTCTTTTTAATTAGCGTAATAGCAATTATTAACCAAATACTTTTAGTTTGTGAGAGTTTCAACAATAGAGTCTAATTACTACCAACAATCTAATTTTGTTTTCTTTCTTCCACCCTTTTATCTCTCGAGTTTTCTCCCTTTTCATTAAACACTTTTAACATTTTTGAAAATAAATTATATTTTATCTTTTTTCTTTTTTTTTTTAAAAAAAATTGCTCAAATTCATAGTAAAATAAAAGTTTAAGATTTTACCCTTACCATTAAATTAAAATCATTTGTTAATTTTTATTTTACAAACTATTTAACTTCGGAAAATATTTATGACGAAATTATAAATATGTGAGCTTATATATATATATATATATATATATATATATATATATATATATATATATATATATATATATATATATATATATATATATGAGCTGACTTAAAATATTAGCTCAATATATATATATATATATAATAAAGTGCAGACAGTATTTAAATTAAACTGAGAGACTGCAAACCTCTCAAGCACTTATGACTATCACCAGCCAATCAGATTGTAAACACTGTTACAGAAAATTTAACAAGAAATTGTGGTTCCACCCTATTCTTTACTTGTATTTCTATATATCCAACACAGTCTAAAGTACTTAGATATGAAAGCGTGAATCTTAAATAACTTCACACTCAACTCACTGAGTTCAAATTACAAACATACAGTGTGATTTTTTTTGATTTTCTATGCAGTAGTTTTTTGATGTTATAACTTGCAGCAATATTTGTAAATAATATTTTTATATAAAGCACAGATGGTATATATTGTGCCCTTTTCTATAGGTCAATGATGGTTATAAATGGTCAATTATTAAAAAAAATTTTGAAATTAATATTATATAGTATTTAAAATTATAGACTATATTAAGCAGTAAAAGATTAATATGATATATTTAATAATAAGTATTGTGATGGTGAGAATTGTATCTAATTCTATATTTTTCTAAACTGTTTTTCAAAATTTTATATAATTATTTTATATAATATAAGTAGCAAATTTATTAAGACAGATAAAATTAGACTAAACACCGGAAATGAATATGTGACTGTCTGAAATATTCTATGTATAAGCACCGGTTTAAATTAATACTAATAATTAAAATATTTAAATAGTATATTATAGAAGTGGATGGAATTGTCACACATCATAATAAAAATAAGTAGTATACACCTTTATTAATTATTGTTTCAAAATTGTTTTAAAGGTAGTTAAATTGTAATTGATAATAATTGATTTAAAAATAATAATGAGTTAACATTTAAGTCTATTATGTCATGTTTTTAAAACTTTAGAAATTGTTTATAAATCCAATTAGGGATTGACCAATAAAAAATAGATCTTGGCAGACAACCAAGGATGGTTATAAATGGTCAATTGTGTAAACGGGGGGAGAACAAAAATGTGTAGACTCCAGAGCAGAGGTAAAATTTTAAGCTCTCTAAAATTTTTTTTTTCAGTTTATTAGTCAATTTTATTATAATTTTAATAATATCTTTGAAAGAAACCAACTGACAATTTAAAAATCATCCAAAGAGAATCTTAGAATAAAATTTAAAAAAAAAAGTTTTTCATAGTAATGTTTCACTAACTTTACAGTAACCTCACAGTGGATTCTATTGAAATATAATCAGAGTTTTCAATAGAAAATGGATAGATTCTTAAAACCAAGTTGTAAATTTTATAATGTTCCAAATATGTTAATATTATTCGTTGATATAGTTTATATAGCGTATCACTATGAAAGCTGCTATCATGCGTATAAAATCAATGAAAGGACATTGTGCGCAAAGTTAATGAAGATAATGAAAAATAAAAATAAGTATTATTCGTATAAGAATAAATGGACAAAAGGAATTTTAATATTTAAATAGTTTGAATTGCTTTCTTTAAGATGACTTGAGAAAATACTTTAGAAAAATAGTTAAAGATCGGAAGTAGTGTATATAAAATAATAATGAATGAGAGTGAAGTTTACCAAGGAAAACACTGGCCTAAAGAAAAAAAAAATTTACAGAAGAGAAATATAAAATATTGGATCCATGGAAAACGCAATTGTAATTTAACTAGAAATAAAGATGCATCAACGCGCCGAGGTAATATTCACCAGAACATTAAAAAGCTTCGTGGGATAACTAAATAAAATGTTTTCTAATAATTTTGGATTAAACATTAAAACTAAAGATCATCTAAACAGTTTATTAAATGAACTAATTTATTTAAAACTTTAATAAGCAGAAAGGAGAACATTTGGACAAAAGAAGAAATAATAAATATTATGGGACTAACCAAGATTTACCATCAGAAAAATATGTGATTATGGTTTGAATTATTTTCTTTACTAATCTAAGTTAAACATTAAGTTTTAGATAGCGATAAGGAAAAAAAATTCCTTAATTCGTGATATGACATTATATGAAATAATCTGTTTTGATTTTGAATTTTAAAATAAAATTGTATGTATGTGGAAATTTGTATATTTGCGATGCTCGAAGAGAAAGAAGCCTACTACGAATTTTGATAGGAAGATAAAGATTGTTTTTGGTAACATTTATAATTATTAATGATATAATGTATGTTTTATTTATTTAGATCAGCTGAGAATCGAATGAATGTAGTGCAAAAGTTTATTGTTATTATTGTTGTAAAACACATTTTTGAAAACAACACTCTAAAACACTTTGAGATGTGATTAGATTTTTAAAAATATGCATATGATAATCATTTTATGTGTTATTAATATAGTTCAATATAACCGATGGTTATATGATATTTTCTGTTAATTTTCCGATTGGGATATTTAAATGTTATTTTAACAAAATGTAGATGTTGAACCTACAGTGTAATAAACCAAGACGAATTGTTCTTATGGAATAGGGAAATGTTTTATATTAGCAAATTTTGTTTATTGTTTTAAAAGGTAGTTAGTATTTTATCGATGTTGGATACAGTAAAAATCTTGAGAGATAATTTGGGTAGTGACTTGGTAGAACATGGTGATTCGGAAACCAAGAGGATGTATTAAAAACTAGGATGCTACAGGGAATAAAATAATAGGTAGTTTTAGATGTTAATCAGCATAGTTAACAAAGCCCTACGACTGGTACACATGTTGTCTTGGACAGTGATATTTTATATATTTCTTGTGAGTCGTACTAGATGTTTGGTAAAGCTGAGTAAATAGCTGCCACATCATGCTTATCGCCAAGGTTATTAGACAATGAATGTCGGACCTATTCACACTGTTCCATACATTTTTGAAGTATATTGTGGATAAGTTATCTATCTATCTTCCCAATATCCTATACATCTTTCGCTACCTTTATCTGTATTTCTTGCAACTACATCATTATATGATAAGTCTATTAAAAGGGAAACAATAGATATTTTAGAATGTATGTCATGCTATTATTTGGAATAAGAATAGTTAAGTATTAACGAAGAGTAGATTATGATTATTGAAAGAAAGATGCAGATATCCTAAGAAGGGAAGGAGTTAGAGAATTATTTTAATTCTTTTTTTAAGAAGTGAACAATAATTTTATAAAAGTATATCCAAATAGAAATATACAAAAATATTAAATATAATTTCACGTTTTCTTATTGTTGATTATATTTTAAAAAATATAAGTATTGCATATTTAAAAAATACAATAATGTTCGATAATTATAGTATATGTGAAACTGTAACAGGTGATAATTAAACCCGTGTTATAGTATTATACATGAGTATGGCTTATGGAATAAACATATTATGGTTTATGAGCATTGGAGAACAAACGTTAAAAGTAATAATAATAGTTGAGTAATATGCGGAGTGACTTACATAAAGTTACAAAAAAATGTAATTTTTCTTTTAAAAACCATATTGATTGTAAAATTATGATGTTATAAAGGATGTTTATCCACATAGATAATTTATAATACAGTAACTTTAATATTAAAAGGTAAAGAATGGTGTTACCCATAAAATAGTTAAAATAAGTGATATGATAAACCTAATGAGAAATAAATAAATAACTTTTAAAAGGCATAATAAGTTTAATTAACGATAAAAGAAATATAAATGTGTATAATTCAGCTATTGTAGTGTAAAGAAAAATGAGAATATCCCTTATAAATAGATGTAGACGGATTTGTTTGTTTTATTTATTTTTTATTGATGTTAATAAAATTTTAAATTTTGTTTATTAAAACTTGTGTCTGAGTTTTGTTTTCTCTACATCATTGCATGAATTCACCAGGTATGTTCACAACCATTAAACTAAGTATATGATTGTTTGCACAAAAGATAAATAGAGAAGTATGTTTAATCTTAAATATTTATTGATGTTCTTGTAATTAAATAGTTATAAAATTGCATTGCGTTACTGGTCATCAATCCATTATCATAATAAATTGCTAAATTATATGCTATTAGTTGCCACTTGCTTTATTTATCAGATTATCTAAACACTGCCACTTATTAATTTATTTTATTACTTAAAGATAAAAAAAGGGGATATTAGATTATTAACTAATTTGTTACGGTTATAAATTTGCGATGAAAGAAAGCTATACTAGTTGGATTAGGCAATAAAGATTGTGATTATTATTGTTTTATTATTAATCTAATTTCAGAGTAGTAGATTATGACATAAAATCCCTTATCATATTTTGCTACCATATGATTATTAACATGCGAATAAATGTTAGAACGTGAGATTATTTCATTTGAGCTAGATGATTACTATTATTGTTATTAGAGATAAAAGATTAATACTTTAATTGTTAAATGAGTCTTAGTGATTAGAAGTTGCGGAAGTCATAAGATTACTATGTAGTTATTATATGTAATAGTAGTATAAGGGGGGATAGTGTTCTTATGCCATTGAGGTGGTATCCTGTTTGGATATTGTCTCAATGTAATCTACCTTGTCACCCATATTTCCAATTCTAGTCTCATGAATTCCTGAATATTTATTTGAGTTAGTTTAAAACAGAACCTAAGTTAATTTTAAAAAACTTGAACTAGTAAAGCATTTAATTGAATATTTCATTAATTATTAGAGCTAGAACCCGGTTTGGTGATTTTCACTATATTATATTTATTTTGGGGGAAGTGGAGATGCGGGAACGGGGTGGTTAGATTGGCCTGAGGTGTAGTGGAGCTACACACGATGACAAGGGTAGAATATATATATATATATAGTGATGGACAAAAGATCTTTGAGCTTTCCATATACTGACCATGAGGGCGCCTCTAGTCGGAAAATTAAAACTAGACATTTATTTTAAGGGTGGACAGGATATGCAAAACAAAATGTACCGAGTATATGTTTTAATACAAGTACTTTTTTTTTTATTAAATAACAATAAGCAATTTTAACACTAGTAATAAAACAATTGAATCGGAAATCATTCCGGTTATAACCGAGTATATGTTTTAATACAAGTACTTTTTTTTATTAAATAACAATAAGCAATTTTAACACTAGTAATAATCAATTGAATCGGAAATCAATCTGGTTATATATATATATATATATATATATAT
Organism: Epiperipatus broadwayi; assembly: GCA_028023455.1. Classification (NCBI taxonomy): domain Eukaryota; kingdom Metazoa; phylum Onychophora; class Udeonychophora; order Euonychophora; family Peripatidae; genus Epiperipatus; species Epiperipatus broadwayi. Next base: position 2,851,993 of record JAQFVV010012457.1, read on the forward strand.
ATATATATATATATATATATATATATATATATATATATATATATATATATATATATATATATATATATATATATATATATATATATATATTAAAAAGTTGCAGTGAATAGTTTTTTTTTTTAAATATTGACTTAAAAAAGTTTAGTACAAATCCCAAATCTCTCTTGAAAAATGATTAAAAAGAAAACAAACTACAATATTAGGAATATAATTTTTATGACAAAGTATTGTTAAAAATACTGTAAATTATTTAATATTATAAAAAACTGGTTTTTAACTGATTCCAGAAAAATAAATACATTGAGAATTAAAAGAATAAATATTATCCTGACTATAAAAATGCACCATTATAAAAGACTAAATATCTGGATTGATATAAAGTAATATATTGATTAAGATATAAAAATGTGACAGTTCCATAAAAATATGCATGGATTCATAATACCCAAGAATGATGCACCTGAAGCCAGTATAGTACAATTGAACAAGAAAAACTCACAAGACTATTTATAAAAACCTTTTCCCAGTGATATCACATTAAATAGCTCTCGTCCTAATGAAGCTAAAGATAAAACTATATTTCTAAAAGACTATTAGAACAGGATGAATAGCTAATTGTCAAATATTTTTATATTTAAAAGTCAACATCATTTTTTTTTGTTGGTAAAAAAAATGCATGAGGAGGAGGAGAAAGGAATTCTCTCTGCTTAAACCTTGTAGACAGTAGTAATCACCATAGCAACAATCATATAAGGAACCTATATGAAAATATTAGAATAAAAAATAAAAATAAAACTTTATGGAGAAAAAAAATAGGAGTTTTAGTAACTATAGTTTATTATCATTTTACATAATAATTGCAGTATTAAGTTTTTATTTGTTTTAGACTAGGAAAGATTACACTTTAGATATTTTTATTTAATCTAACAAAAATTAATATTTTAAATACTATTTTAATTCTGTGCATTATTTTTTTCATAAACATTTTTAAGGTATGGTAGTGATGCTGAATGATAGTTATTATTAATTAATATGTTTCATTATGTTAAATATTTGACCAGAAGAGTTTAAGAGTGATTGACAGAGGTTGGGTCACTGAATAAACTTTATAAATTTACTAATATTATAAACTGTATATTTTGTTATTTTATAGAATTGCTTGGAATATTTTTTATGATATTGCTTTTTTCATATGAACGTATGAACATGTGTGTGTGTGTGTTAATTACACATAAAACTTTATTATTGTTCTAAAATATAAGCCATGATTTTAGAAATATGTGCATACATTTTTTTTATATTACCAATGTATAAAATGATAAGAAATCAAATATAATGTCACATGACATAATTTTAATAAAACTCATATTTACTTTAATATTTGAGTTAGATAGCTGTATTTTTAGACATATATATGTAAGTATAGAGGATTTGAACTTAGAATTTTCAAGCACCCTTCAACTATCCACACTTTCTCATACAACCGATACACATTGCATGAAATATGTATATGGGTGATTGTTAATCTTTTCTACATGTGTGTGGTCATGTGTATCGGTTGTATGAGATAGTGTGGATAGTTGAGGAGTGCTTGCAAATCTGAGTTCAAATCCTTTATACTTACAATTAAGCTCCCAGGTTTGTGAAGAGTGCCTGTTTTTCAAATGTTTACATATATATGTTTGAAAATTTAGATTTTTTTTTTAATAAAGTGCTGGGTTTGTCCTAGTATTTTTAATATAAGAATATCCTGGCACCTCACTTTCGATGCTAGATGCAGAATCCTGTCTGGGTTGAGGGTATTCTCAAAGCTTGTTTTGCATCTCAATATATAACATTACCAATGTAATATAATTTATTGATACTCATAATTTTTATATGAATTTTTAATAGATGAATTCTACTTTTGGAAATATTTTGAATATTGATTTAAATGGTTAAAACAAAATTATTTGTATTTTTTATCGCTGAGTTGTTGTTTTTTTTTTTTTTTGTTTTTTTAAAAGTGAATAAACCTTTTCTTGTAGTAGTGTTAGATTGTTGTAGTCATATGCAAATTTTTGTTTGTTATTTAGAATAATGTTAGATGATTTTCCAATGTAGGTTGTTAAATCTATTGTGAAGTTTTAATCAATAGTGACTTTGGGAGTATGTAAATAAATCTTTGTATGATTATATGTAGGATCTTTGGAGACAATAGGAAAGTAACCTATATTGTTATCTAAGTAATTTATGCAAGTACAGATAACTTAACCCTGTGTCTTTTATATCTTTTCCATGGACAGTATTTTTCTTGATATTTTGTAATTTAAAATGCTTGAATGAATGTTGAATAAATAGCCTGGACATTATTATTATATTTGAGGGTATTAGACAGAAAAGTCATATGTCATCACTTATGTTTTCAAGGTAGATTATCCAATACATTTATGCTATTGAGTCTTTACTCAAGTTAGTTTTTCAAGTTCCTATGCATCCTATCACTATCTTAATTTCAACAGTTATTACATCGTATAGCATTATATTTCATGAAAGAAAATAATGAATATTTTTGAATTGCAGTATTGTTATTTTGAAAAAAAGATTGGTTAGTTTCTTTTTGAAGTGATTTAAGTTATGGTCAAATATAAATGAAATTGTATGTAAATACTAACAGTGAATAATAAAAAATCATAGATATTTTTCATATTTTTTTTATTAAATTAATTTTTTAAAAAATAAAGAGATTTTCGAGATTTTTGAATAAGTTTGATATTTTGATTTTACATGTCATACCTTTAAAAAATAAAACGTCCAAAATGAACAATACAAAATATAATGAATCCTTCTATTTTATGAATAATATTTTATAATTTAAACATACATGAAACGCACATGTAAAAAAAATTATTTAGACAGTAGTACCAAACAAAATTTGCAGAAGAATACTAATACTATTATTTTTATTAAAGTCAATTTTATTTATCGAATGAACAAAGGAATTTTTTTAAAATAACACTATCACTTTTATATTAGATATGTTTAATTTATTTATTGCAAGAATATTTCAACATATTTAAAAGTTATTTCATATTTTATATTTTTGTTGTACACTAAGGAAAACCAAATAGTATCTCTATGTTTCATTAATAGATATTTTTACCTATATTATTAGATTATAAAAGGAATATTATATTTGTAATATATTTTAAATAAATGTGCCATAAATAATACATAAGTCGGATTAAAGGCTTATTTACGTCGTGATTTATTGTAGTTTTTTTCATAATGTGGAAGTATTTAACCTAATATTACTTTCATTACCTTTATATTTGTTAGAGTTTATAAAGGATAATTGTAAATAGTGTATATAGTTTTTGGTAAATGTATAGGATAATAAAATTTGTTAAACTTCTCTTTTCTTCAGACCACCCATGTGTTTTTTTTCAGACTGTATATATGCTAAGCTTAGATTTGACAACTCAACAGTCTATTTTAGGTCCGTTTTAATTAAAAAATAAATTATATAATTGAATTATTATATTATTTACTAAAATACAAGAACCTATAGAAACTATTTTTTATAATGTACATCTTCATTTTTTTCATTACTTTTTTATATATATATAATATATATATATATATATATATATATATATATATATATATATATATATATATATATATATATATATATATATATAAAGACATGTAGATGTCTAAAAAGTTTCAGATCTTCTTCTAACAAATTATCTTTTGGAGATAAATGCTTTGTTTGGAGTTGGTTTTTTAGATCTAATGTCCCAACCTCCTCACTGAAGAGACCCATAGGTCGAAACCGGTCTGGGGATGGGGACCATTTAAAATAAAAATGATTTGAATGCCTTCTCTTGTAGTAGCATTTATCATAAATAAAAAAAAAAAAAAAAGATTGTTTAGAGCTATTAGCATCGCTCTTAACTTTATATATATATATATATATATATATATATATATATATATATATATATATATATATTGTGCCCTTTTGTAGTGGGTCTCCATAAATTGTTATATCAATTTGTTAAAAAATTTTAAATTTAAGATATATTATAGCTATATGATGTTGATTTTATTTATAATAATCTTTCAAAAGTTTAACTAAAGTAAACTATGAATATTTGATATGTGAAGTTGTGCTAATATTTGAGAGAGACGTTTCAGTAAAAAATGATAATATTATATGGTTGGGAAAACTGGCCATGATCAATACTGCATTAATAAGTTTTGTAAATAAATATTTAAAGCTAAAAGTTTAAAAAAAGACAAGTTAAAATTAAATGCATATATATTTATTGTTGATAAAGATTAATATTTAGTAAGTGAATATAAATATTTTGTTATTAAAAGTATATAATAGAAGATTAATATTTGATTTTATAATATCGAATTATTATTTTAAAGTTGTTATAGTATATTATTTGTTTTAAAAAATATTTATTTTATAAAATTGAATTGTTAGTTTATTTTTAGATAATTACAAGCGTTTATATCTGTGTTGTAAGTCAGGTGACAGATAGACATATGTACACATATGCTTGTAAGTTTTTTTAGTAAAGTTATAAAACTGTTTTAAAATTCTATTATAAAATTTATAAATATTATATTGGCTATTACGAGATAAAAATAAAAATAATTAGTGTGAAATATTAAAACTGATTTTTAAAATACTGTTTAAAAATATAATGAATAAAAATAGACTTAGTTTGTTTAGAAAAATAGTCTTATAAAAGTTAAAAATGAAATAAAGTAAAACATATATTTTTAAAAATGCTTAATGGATTTAAATAAATGATAAAATTAATTTAAGAATTAAATAATGTAATAAATAATAAATATTAAATAAATCATTATTTATTTTTAATTTCGTATTGTTGGTAAGATATGTAAATAGGCTAGCAAGGTGATTGTTTAATTTACCAATCAAGTGGGTAATTTCTTCCGGTATAAAAACCGAGGTTCAATTGTTCAGAGGGTGATTGTAATTTCTTTTAAGTGAAGTGTGCTATTAAATATAGCTAAGTAAAAAATTATAGACGCTCTCGTAATAGTTTCTTAATTTATAAGAGAGTAGTTTTAAATAATTTTATAAAAGTTTACCATTTAATATGCAGTGCTAATTTATTTATAGTTCCCTATTGATCGTCTCTATCAAGGCTCAATTTTACTATCAAATAATCATGAAAATATTGTATAATGATAAAATGTGTTGGAAGCCTTATATTAAAAATATAGTGAACGCTGGATTAACTAGGAGAATTACTAGTTGGATAAAAATAATATAGTGGACATTATATGAATTTAAAAGTTGATTATAATTGATTTCTTATAAACAAATATGTTAAAGAAAGATAAATACTTCTTTATGAAGAAAGTATTTTTAAATTACATATTTTAATATATCTTTTGGTAAAGATATGGAAGTTAATAATAATTGCAGAAATACTTGCCTTATTAAGTCTTTGTTGTTTAAAAGACTAAATTTCGATAATTTTAAAAGGCAGATAAATTGGAAAATTAATTGATAAGTAAATACCTATATAAAAAAAATAAAATAAACGTTATAGTATTTAAATTCTATATGCTGGTTATATAGAAAAATTTTAGAAAATGTTTTGCTGAATATTTAAAGAAATGCGCACAGAAATATACGAGGATATCCAAATCAATTTTTATAAAAACTTAAATTAAACATTTAACTATTGATTAATCCTAGGAAGATAATAACTTTTAAATAAATCCGGATCCTATAAACTGTTTTAATTATTATTTTGTTTCTTTATGGTGGAACTTATTTTATCTTATTTTTTTAAAAAAAAAACGTTTTCCATTTATTTCATAAAAACTGTTTAAACACGTGATGTACCGGAAAAGGATGTGATGTTGGTAAAATGTTGTGCCTAGGAAAAAAGAACAATTGTGGGTGGAAAGAAGACACCATTGGATTTTATGTAACATATTTTGTTTTCTTAACTAACATAGATATTTAATTATTTATTGATCTATTAGAGATAAGAGAGGTACATTTTAAAAGTAACTACATAATAATATAACACTTAATTTTATAAAGTTTTTTTTTTTTTATATAATTTTACAACACGTAATATTTTAAGAATAATTGTTGAGTATAAATGTGATATTATTTTTGTAAAACTATAATCCTGGAGGACATCGTTTGGCTGATTATAAGTTGGAGTATCATTTGTGGTAATAATTATATAATATTAATAATTTAATGTATTTTGCTTTGTTTTCTTTAGATAAACCAAATATTATTTGATTGTTGAGTGAATGTATAAATATTTAAAGAACATACATGCATAATATTATCAATAATAGTTTTATTTTAATATGCATACTTTATTTTATAATATAAATTTATTACAACGTAATAAGAGTTATCCAGAAATAATTATATGATTCTTTATGTGAATAAACTTTAATGTTTCTGTTACAAAATTAGGAATTTGATTTATTATATTAGTATGAGTCATTTATATTTATTTCCAAGTTAGTAAGAATTAAAAAAAAAATATATCTATATATTTTTTTTTTTTTATTAGACAAGTTAAATTAATTTTATATAGAAATTTATATTTGTTTGAAGGGTTTATCATATATAGATGATGAGATATAAGAGAGTTTGGATAGCCATTTTTTTTTAAAAATTGGTAAGCTGATACTGAAGTTAAATAAGATTAGAATGATATTTGAAGATAGGGTTTATTAAGAGGGAATAGGAATAACAAGTAGAGAAGAATAATAGTTTAAATGGAAAAGAATCATAGAATTTTATTTTAATATAATAACTTTATAAATTGGTAATTTATAAATAAAAATTTTGTCTTCACAAAATTGTTGAATAATTTTAAAATATTATTTTAAGAAAAGAACATATATGTATTGCATATTTTAGTAAGACATATATTATGAAATTACATTAGGGTGAAGTAAATAATTATGTAATCGATAAAAAGTCACATAATATTACAAAGTTATATCAATCTATACATTAGTTGATATTTAGTTAATGCTAATAATAAATGTAATACATAATAGTTACATTATAATAGAAATAGCTATAATACTTAAATGGAGTAGCATTTTTTAATTGTTAAAGTTTGTTTATTTTACACGTGCTACATAAGTGATATTTTACATAAAAGCCTTCTATTGTACTAAGTGATTATAAATGATATTTAATAAAATATAAGTTCATAAACTCAATTAAATGTTACTGATAAAACATTTAAGAAATGTATGGATTATTTATTTTGGATTATAGAAATAACAACAATGTAAGAATCTTGTATTATTATTATTTTTCTTATTTTTATTTTCTTGATTTTCCACTTATAATGTAAATAATGTATATAAGTTGTTTATTAAAGTTGATGTAAATAAATTTGTTTAAGTTGTTTTAAAAGTGTGTCGAATTCATTATTTTGCACCACAGCATTTGACAACAGATAATTTGAATAAAACATAATATTTGCACAATATGAATTAAATTATTATTTTTTTAAAAAAAAAAAAAAAAATACAGTATTTTCTTAATATGATTTATAAAAATTCATTGACATTAACATATTATGTTATAATGGTCACAAAAATAATTATAATGCACAATATAAGAGTATAATATTATTTATTGCCACATATTATTAAATTATAAGATTTTATTATATTCTCAATTAAGATACTATATGAAGATGAAAGACATGTAGATGATTTACTTTTTTTTTAATGATTAGTAGTATAATAAAATAGATAAGGTTAACTTATACACTGGAGATTGTTATTATTAGATATTTATTATTATTATAAGTTAGGTGTAGTTAGGTTTGATATTCCGATCTCCTTATCATGCCTATCTGCAAAAAGTATTATTACTTTAAGATAATTAAAAGAACCTGAGATTATTTAGTTATATTTCTTTGATAAAAGATTGAGATTTATTTATTGATATTATTGAAGTTAGTTAATTTTATAAAAGACATAAGAGTGCTATAGATGTATTAGTGAGATAATAAAGAGGTAATAGTATTTTTATGCCATTGAGATAATATCTTAGAAGATATGGCCTCAATGTAAATTCAATTACCACTTGTAACTTCACTTCATAGTCTCATGATTTAATAAATATTTATTTAATTAGTGCATGATATTGAACCATATTAATTTTCTGTTAGTTGTACTAAATCTGATAATATATAGTATTATAAAAATATATTAATAATAGTTATACATATTTTAATCGAGCATAACGATTTAATTGAGCTAGTCATATTTTAAGTTATATTATATATTTCTGAAAGTGAGGGTACATATATATATATATATATATATATATATATATATATATATATATATATATATATATATATATATATATATATATATATATATATATATATATATATATATATATATATATATATAAGGATAATATGTATTATTAAATATTCTGACAGCAATTCTTATGATTTTAAAAGATTAAGCAAATAGAAAAGAAATACTGAAATCAATTATAGATATGTGTTGTATGCATATTAGCATTAATAAATTAGACAACTTTAAATTATAACATTTAATTATATAAAAAAAATATGAAATAAAGTTTTTATTTATATATGTGTTTTCGGAGAAAGGTTGATATATATATATATATTCATTTATGACTGCTGTTTACAAATAAGATGCAGAATATTAGTTTACTTCATTGTAATTTAAGTATACATTGTATGTAGTCTATAGTTATGACATTTTATAAATATATTCTACTTTACTAATATTTTTTTATTAGAAATGATGGTAATCCATTCAAATAATAGTTCAGACATTGAAAGTTATCGAGATTTAAATTATTTTGACTATGTTGATCTAATAATCACATTTGTTATTCATTTTGCATGCGTATCTGGAAATTTATTGTTAATTGCTTCAATAATATTGAATTTACAATTTCATTCTATTCCAAATGTCTTTATTGTAAATTTGTCACTGGCCGATTTTATAGGAGGTGGATTATCATCTTCACATTTTTTCTACAATACGATACTTAGCTGGGATATGGATACTGGATGTGACTTTTCATTTTCGTGTTTAATTTTGGGAGGTGGTATTATTCTATTGACATCAACTGAAGTTGCAATTAACCGCTATATACTTATATGCAAACCTCCGTCAATTTATAAACGCATTTATAATTTTAAAACTGTGGTAGCCATGGTTACTGCAACATGGGTTTTTCCCATTTTGTTAATGTTGTTTTTTAAGTTGTCAAGATTATTTCAATTTCACTTTAATGATATATTGAGAGAATGCTATTTTATTCTAGATTTCAATGCAATTATAGTAGCATTATTTTTATTTGGTATTTTGTATCCTACTATATTCCCTATTATTGGATATTGTTATTACAATATTTTTAAAACTATAAAAAATTCACAGAAAACACTGGATCGTATGACGTACTCAGAATCTATTAGGCGAAGATATTTAGAAAATATACATGTAACAAAAGTGATGTTCACAGTTTTTATTATATTCGTGATTTCTTTCATTCCAATCCGATCTGCTTTTGTCATCTCGAATATAATTACAATTCCAAGATTCATTCTTCGAATTTCTACCATTTTTTTTAATTTTTTCATAAGTAGTAGCCAACCCTATAGTTTGCGCTCTTAGTAATAGAGCTTTTCGTATTGCATATATTAAAATAATTACTTGCAATTACTTCAAATAAACTGTTTTTTTTTTTTTAAAAAAAAAAAAAAAAAAACTTGTATATATATAATTATTATTTGCCAGATATTACGTGTAATAAAATAGGTAAATACCTAACTTTTCTGTACAATAATAAGTTCCTTCCTCAAAACGTTCTTTTTCTCAAGTCATAGGATTGCTTGTGAGATTTAAAATCGTTTTTATTTTTTTGTTTCTCCTCATACTTAAATTATATTTGTTGAGAAGTTTTCCTCTTTTTTTCATATGTCATAGCATTGGCCTGGACGTGAACCCACAACCGTCTGTAACCAACTGCTTCCTTGAAAGGCGGCTGTGATGACCTCTCGACTAACTATCCTTGACAAGAAGTTTTAAATTTTATTGTCTTCCAATAGCTATATTATATAATTCTTTTTTTTTTATATTAAAAAAACAAAAACAGTAAACGTTACTTTTTTTTCTTATAATAATGCAGAAAAAATTGTCTTTAATGATTTTGTACTTGTTTCTTATTTATATATTTCTAAAACAATCTAAATAAATTTATAATGAAATATATGACTATAATAAATATTTTCACGCATATAACTTTGGTAGATGTATATCAAAATTGACTTAATAAAATAAGTATATTATTTCTTGAGTAAAATAACTTGTATTTAATAACATAGAATTTTATTTTATTTTATATTTGTATCCATTAAATAGATATTTACTTGTCATAGCATCTTTATTTATTAAATATTGGATTCTTCAATAAAAAAGTTAAATGTAAAATTATATACATTTTTGTTAGAAGATCAGCAGCAGCAACAACAACAATAGTAGTAGTAGTAGTAGTAGTAGTAGTAATAGTAGTAGTAGTAGTAGTAGTAGTAGTAGTAGTAGTAGTAGTAGTAGTAGTAGTAATAATAATAATAATAATAATAATAATAATAATAATAATAATAATAATAATAATAATAATAATAATAATAATAATAATAATAATAATAATAATAATAATAATAATAATAATAATAATAATAATAATAATAATAATAATAATAATAATAATAATAATAATAATAATAATAATAATAATAATAATAAATCAGTTATTTTATATAGCGCGATGTTTTATAAACTGTAATAGTTAAACAGCATTAAGCTGTGCGCATGTGCTTTGCACATTTTAACTATAAATGACTGAATACAAACACTTCAAACACATGATAAAGTATTTGGGAAAAGATAGAATGGTCATCTATCTTTTCGAACCCAAATGCTATTGTATGTGCAAAACTTAATGATCTGAAAGTGAAAGCATGAAGATATTAAGTAATCACTTTAAATTACTTTTACATGCTTGAATGAATGATGCTGGTGAAAAGTACTAGAATTTATGATACACCCTTCTTATATGAAATTAAATATATGTAAATAAATCAATTATTTTATATAGCGCGATGTTTTATAAACTGTAATAGTTAAACAGCATTAAGCTGTGCACATGTGCTTTGCAGATTTTAACTATGAATGACTGAATACAAACACTTCAAACACATGATAAAGTCTTTTGTAAAAGATAGCATGGTCATCTATCTTTTCGAACCCAATCGCTCTTGTATGGGCAAATCTTAAGTGTCTGAAAGTGAAAGCATGAAGATATTAAACAATCATTTGTATTCAGTCATTTATAGTTAAAATCTGCAAAGCGCATGAGCACAGCTTAATAACAATAATAGTTATTATTATTATTTTTTTTTTTTCAAACAGATGTATTATTTAATATTCTGCATAAGGTTAGAGAAACAAATAATTTATATATATATATATACGTGTGTGTGTGTGTTGATACGAAGATTTTCATGAGTTGCACATATAAAAGACGTATTTTGTAGGT